>CM038218.1:72783228-73383228 GCA_021442155.1 Cymbidium sinense | reverse complement strand
ATGTGTATTTAAAAAAAAAGGCAAAATTTTTAAAATAAGCATGATTAAAATCTTAATTAGTGGATTAAGCACGTTTAAAAAAAATTTTAAAATAGGCACAGTCGCCCGTTTAACGGGCGACTGGCTTAAATCAATTTTTTTTTAAAAAACGGCCCGAACCGAGAGATTGGGATCCCGATCTCTTGCCCTCATTTTCTCCCAAAATGACGCGATCTTGTCACGCCTCCTACGCCGACCATCGATGTCGACCAAGGTCGACGCCTTTTCCGCCGCCACGATCCGCCTAGCCACGGATCCGAAGAGAAAAATGTATTTTGGGTTTTTTTTTTTTTTCAAAACAAACGAGTAATATGCATTTGTGATTTGTTTAATGATGATGTTTGTAGGCACACATATTGTAGATCTAACTTATTTTAGTATTTTTTTAGATATACATATTGTGGATCTAACTAATTTTGTGTGTCTCGTTAAATTATGAAATGTATTTCTTTATTCCAACAAAGTTTGAAAGTTTAACTACATCCAATAAAATAACTAATATGATTTTAATGTCATATTTTTATTTTGACAGTTGTGAGTTCAGAAGATGCTTCAAAAATGAAGATGTAATGGAGTTTGAGATTAGGTTTGGATATGAACATCACTTTTTTTTGTTTAAGGGCTGTTTGAGATTAGGTTTAGTATATGAATTTGTTCATTATTAAATAGGACTCTATTTAGATTTTGTAATTGAAACTCATTGAATTTTTTAGTGAAAGATTATCAATTTTCATTAGTCCTTTAATATAAAATTACAAAAAAAATGATGAAATAACTTTCATATTAATTGTTATTTTGTGTGCATATTATTGGATCTTAATATATCTATAGTTGATTTGAGACCTTATTAACCTTACCTTGAGTAGAAGGAGAGAGAAAGAAAGAGAGAGCATACACATAGAATCAAAACTAAGTGATCCATAATTTAAAAGCAAGAAAATGATTCCAATTCAAATGGTTGCATTTATCAAATCATAAAAGAATGAAAAATTAAAAGAAAAAAAAACTGAAGTAATCATGGCATTATTAAGATAAATCATGGAATAATACATTGTTACTATGAATTCATAACGCACGTAAGCGCATAAGGAGACCTGGTATTTAAAAGAATCATAAATTATTAAAACAAGATCAACAATGCAATTGAATTTCCTATATTGGAAATTGATTACCTCGTCAACTCATGACAAAAAACTGAGCTTCTTCAATGAAGGTATGGCTCTCTCCCTGTTACCTATAAAGGGAATATTAACAGTAAACATTAGATCTGTAGAAGAAAAACAACATAATGGATCAGAACATTCTTATTCAAATCTGCTCGCGATGAATTTTCTATTCTTCATATGTTTTGAAACGAGAGAAGCAATTAGCTTTTGTATTGCACTCATTTTGAAATAAATTTAATGAGTGAAACAATCAAACTGTAAAGAATTGGTAGATACTCTTCGGTTTAAACCACATGTGTTTTGAAACGAGAGATACAATATTGTCAACAAGTTTTAGATATACCTCATGATTTTTTATTTATAAAGTTGAGGGCTACTAAAATGACTATCACTTTTAAAATAACTATATATATATATGATTTTAATGTCTAATAAAAAAATTAATATGAAATGATTTAATTTAAATATACCAAGTGTCTTTATTAGTTTCATATATTTTGTCACATCTTTATTAGTTTCATTGTGTATCTTGTTTCATATGAGATATTCAATGTTAAATTTTATTTCTAAGAGCAAATATGTTCTTGGGTGATTGATGTGATTCATCATGGCTATTCAAAATATATTTTTTTTATTATTGTTATTTAAAGTTTTATATATCTATTCAACATGCTTCATTTAAAATTATTTTTATTTGTGGTACAATCATTTATCATACAATACTATCATATATGTTATAAATATTTTGTACCGCTAGATATTAAATTCTTTAATATTTTCTATATATTGTATAAAAATATATATAATGAGAGAAAATATAGATTTAAACACAAAATAATTGCATGCGTTCACATTCACTACACTTAATTTGTTCATCTTATTTAGTGTAATGAGTCTTAGTCTAATCTTTACATATTAAGCCTTCCATGTAGGCACTAATATAATCATATCATATTATAATCTTAATAATTTTCTTATCATGTAGGTCACCTTTGATATATTCATTTCCTTTTGTAACCAATGTCATCAACCATTGATGTATTCATTTCCTTTTGTAACCTATGCCATCAACCTAAAAATATAAATTGGATATGATATGTCATATTAAATATTTAGACCATATATAAGGTCACCTTTTCTTAATGCTATTTTTTCATTTTATAAAATTGGTGTATATAATTATTTTTTTTCAAATCTACTTTAAAATTATCAAACTAAGATGACATATTCTATTCTAATTGAATTCTTAGGATAAGAATGGACTTGGTGGTCTTATAAAGATCATATGAGAATCTCACGGCTACAACTGCATTACACTTGGACTTGGTTTTCTTGTAGGGATTAGTCTATACTTTTATAATTTAATTATGATTTTAAAAATATAATTCTATGATTTAATTATGATTTTAAAAATAGAATTCAGTGGATGAGAACTGTTAAAACTTTGGTATTTACTTCAGTCAGTTTGTAAAGCAGATCATAAATTATTTGTCATTTGTGCTTTATAAGATAACGATTAATTTAGCTAACTTAAACAGGTCTGCTCTTCAGCATTTCCACTTCCGGTACACATATTTGATTCGAAAATGAGTTCAAGCATAGTATGTCTGGTGATGTATTATGGTGGTGAACTTAGTGTCAGTGATGATTTCTTCCCTACGTATACTAGCGAAAAAAATTGTCCTATATTAATTTCTCGCCGGGCTAATTTTAACAGTGTTCAAGATCGAATCATGCGATCACTAAACGTTGATTCAACACGGTTCAGGATTAATCTCATATGTAGGTTCCCTGTTGGTGCCAGTTTCATTGCTACACCACTAGATGATGACGGGCGAGTCATTCATCAATGCAAAGAATGCATACAACCCGTTGTCATATATGTTGAAATTGAAATGAAACAAAGCCGATTCAAGCGCATGATTATCCGCAGATGAATTCGTGCAATTGAAACTTCTCAACACCACTTACCGCCACAAGGACCACATCATAGGTAATTTGTTCGAACTGCTTATTTGTCTTCAAATTTTCACATTAACCTAAAACACTACATTCATATGTACAACAGTGAAGATGTAGACCTATCTGCATCTCCTATTCGTGCTACTCATATAGCTTCAACTTCCGTAAATATGGATGAGTACCGCTCGAGCGGTGGCTCCTCTGGGATGAGGGTTAAATAATGCCGTAACGATTTGGATGATGATGAGGGTGAGATAGGAGAAGAACAATATCCAAATGCTGCAACCAGTCAGATACTAAGAGATTACTCTAACAAAACAATGACCTTTGAGGAGAACATGTTTAGTAACAATGAATAAGTTCAAGCTTGTCAGTCAACCCAACAATGGGATGAAGAACTAAACTTTGATGGTCTCCCATCAAATTCTGTTTTCCTAGAAGATAATTTTATTCCAAATGACTAAGCGAGGGAATGTGTTTTCATGATAAGAGACACCTAAAGTTTACAGTGCAGGGTTGGTCAATCACAAATAATGTGGAATATGTCACATGTGATTCTAATAAAATGAGGTTCACGATACGTTGCATTCATAGCAATAATCCTAACAGACCATGTTTGTGGCGTCTACATGCTCGGGCAAGCAAGAGGCTTCGTGGTGCTTGGGTGATTTCAAGTATGTCAGGGCCACACACATGTTCACATTCAATGCTGAGCACCGGACATAGGCAATGTACCTCGCAATTTATTAGTTATTACATCCAGCCTGTTATCAGATGTCAGTTGAACTTGAAATCTAAGGAAATCATTGGTCGAATGGACTCAAAGTTTGATATTAGAGTTTCATATATGAAAGCATGGGATGCACGCAGGAAGGCTATACAAACTATATTTGGCAGTTGGGAAGAGTCGTATCGTTTGCTGGATCAGTTCATGGTTGTTTTATGTTCAGTTATGCCTAGCACTGTGTATCAAATTCAGTCAAGCATTCCTGGTCGATTTCAACGCATTTTCTAGGCTTTTGGACCATCCATAGTTGGTTGGCAATTCTGTAGACCAGTGCTGAGTCTTGATGGTACTTTTCTATTGGGAAAGTACAGAGGTACATTATTAATTGTTGTTGGTATCAATGCTAACAATGGTTTGTTCCCTTTAGCATTTGCTATCATTGAAGCAGAATGCAATGAGTCATGAAACTAGTTTATTAGGACTTTACAAGACTTGGTTCCAATTATATGCACACGACCTGATTTATGCATTATTTCTGATCGACATTCCGGATTGGTGCGTGGATGCCGTGAGATTCTACATTGAGCAAAACATCGCCACTATTTACGCCACCTCAAGAAAAATTTCAAGAAGGCATGCAGAATGATGGGAATTCCTGATACAGAGTTCATGTGCAAGAAAATATATGTTGTAGGAAATACAACTGACATCCACATTTACATACGTTACATGACGGATATCAAGAGTATTAAACCAGAAGCTGCAGAGTGGCTACTAACAAGAGATGTGGCAAAGTGGATATTGTGCCATGATGAGAGGTACCGTTACGACACCATGACAACCAACGCATCAGAGTGTTTCAACAGTGTGTTAAAGAGGGCACGTGGGTTACCAATCCAGGCTTTGATCGCTTCAATTTTCTACACCGGTAGCTCTTCAACAAAAGATCGAGACCGCCGACTGATCGAATGATTCACTATTTGCTCCACATGTGAAGGCTCAGCTGCAGCAAAATGAGCGTGAAGCAAGAAGATGCTCAGATCCCACACAGATAAATGTGACCGAATACCAGGTTTTCATAATGTCCTCCATGTCGGTGGCAAGATCAAGTAGTCATACTACATGCGACACACAACTAGCATATTTCATGTCCTCATGTTATTGTGGATGAGTCACATAAACCACATGACACGCCTCTCCTTACTACACTCTAGATCCGCCAAACATAAAGCTCAATTTCATGTTATCCCCGATCGTCATGACTGGTTAATGTATTTAATGGGTCAACACACACAGGATCTTACACCACCAAATGTTAGAAGGCGGACTGGTAAGCTTAGGACCCTGTGATATACAAATACAATGGATGAGAACATACAGCGATCAAACAGAATATGTGGTCTATGCAAAAATCCGGGGCATAACAGGACTACTTGTCCACAAAGGCGACATTAGTATTTTTGTCAGGCATATGTGTTTTACATGTACTCCGCCCGTCACTTTCTCCTTTCTGTACTGAGAACTTTGTATTGTACATTTTTTCTTTCAGACCTCTATACTGTACTAATATGTGGTAATTTTTTTTCTTAGTTTGATCCTGTTAGCGGGAATGTTTTTTTAAATGCTAGTGTGCTTTCAGGCTTATGCGTGTTTCCTAGTTTGATCCTGTACATTTCTATATATGTGTTTTACTATTTGTGTTTTACTCAGCGTTTCTTGTTTTGCTCAGACATCTTTTTCCAGTTTTTGTACTATGCATTTTCAAAATAAAATAATTGTAATACCTTACATGTTTGCAGATGTACATATGAAATTGAATACATTTAATTGAACAATAAATTTTCGTAATATGGCGATGAGGAAGGAGAGCGGCCGTAGATGCCGCATGATGAGCCCTGTCGATTATGGCCCGCACTGAGGTGCATCAGCATCGTCGCAGTGGCGCATTACGAGTGCACACGATATGGTATGTTGTTGTACTATTTGTGACATAGCAAATGTTAATTTCTGATGATGCATACACTTTGTCTTATGCAGAGTACGATTCTCGAGGCTGCTTCACATTTACTTATGATCAGTGAATGGCCAGTAAATTGCCCCCAGTTCATGGATGGACTACGAGAAGTTGGATTACATTGTGTTTCACAGTTGCAGTACCTCAGACTAGATCACCACTTGTTCACAACTTTGGTTGAGCGCTGGTCACCACAAACGAACACATTTCATCGCGAGATGACAATCACTAATAGACGAGCATGATCCTTGGTGGGATTGACGGACCTCTTGTTATAGGCCAGTTGGAGAGGGTAGACGATGGCTTTCATGGCCGGATTGTTGTGATGAGCTGATTGGGAGACATCCCGAGCCCGATGTCCTATACCACGATCCCATTCAGCCACATTTGACATCTACATTTTGTATAAGGCAAGCACACGTCAGGACCTGCATGCCATTACGGTAGTTGCGTTGGACATTCTTCAGGAATTCATATTTGGATATGTCAGATGTTGAGTTCTGGATGCATGTCAGAGCATATATACTGTTCACCATAGAATGCTTCCTCATGCCAGATACGTCTGGGTCAGAGGTACATCTCCAGTACTTATCACTATTAGAGGATATAACATTATTTAGCAAGTTCAGCATTGGATCAGCCATGTTGGCACACTTATATAGAGAGCTGAATGAGGCAACAAGATCGAAGCGGACAAACATGGCAGGATGTCTGCACCTACTGCAGGTATGATCGTGGGAGCATTTACATGTTGGTCGACCCACATTGCAGGTACCCTTCCCAGTGGAGTTGGAGGGTTTGTTGGTGATGGAATGAGGTTACCGTAGGGAGATGAAACCTGCTCATGTTAGAGTGTACAAGAATGAGCTTGATGGGTTGCTTCAGAGCCAGGTATGACCAAGTGCACTTTTGGTTATTATTTTGTTTTTGTAATTTCATAGAAGACATAAAATTTACTATATGACTACTATAGGTGATATGGGAACCTTATGGCCAGCAAATCCGCACCAGAGTGGCAGATGTCTGTTTGGCTGATCGTGAGATATGGCTGGCTTGGGTTTCATTGATCAGTTGGAAGCGCATTAAGTGGTACCTTCCTGATCGCGTTCTCAAGCACTTCGGGCTATCACCTAGAGTCAACGTAGATCCTATAGATCCTTCATTTCAGCAAGTCGATGGACAAAGAAAGACTGATGTTGATTGGTTTGAGTACCACCAGGCTTACATATTACAGTGGGAGGCCAGACACGATGCCATTGTTGTTGTGGGTGCAGTTCCACCTGCAGTTGACCCGACGGTTAGTCCGTATATGTGGTGGTATCGATCCTGGGCTTCTTTATACATGCTTAGCGCTCCGACCATACCACCGACCACCTACTATCCTCGTGCTCCTGAAGAGAGATTGATGGTAAGTTTTTAAAAAAAATTTTGCTATTCATAAATTTATATGTTTAACAGACAACATAATTTCTTTGTCTTCGCAGAGGGAACATATCTTGGACACGCAGGATATATTCTCAGCTTATTTTGGGAGAGATATGGAAAATAATTTTCAGCATTCGATCAATACTTATGAGGAACTATGCAGGAAACTTAATAAGGACATGCATATATCAGATATCAGGTATAGAGATGCAGACGAAGCCAGTAGTTCCTATGCAGCATCACAGTCTTCTCAGCTACATGCTATAGGATTCGATGCAGGTCCATCGTCCATGCCAGATGTCGATCCATACACTTACCCATATAGCACACAGCTCGATCTAGGAAGGCATATCCCATTTCACCGGTCAGGCTCTTCCATGTATCCTCACCCATCCATATACATGCCATAGATGCATGCAGGTACCCATAGTCCCCTTTCGCCAAGACCATCGCAGAGATACCGGATTACACCTCTCGATGACGGCGGATACACGGGAGATGATGCGGCATCAGATCACGGCTGACGCCCCGCGACCGCATATTACACTCCAAGAAGTGGACGCACTTCCACCACGCAGACACCGTCATTAGATGTACTCTAGCATAGTTGTAGTAGATCATATTATACTTGATGTATACGTTGTTAAAGACGCTTTTATATTTTCTATGTACTCTAGCCACATTTCTGTTTTAATTTTTTTCTTACATTTCTATATTTTTTAAAAAATAGTCTAAATAATAAAATATTACTAAGATAAAGAACAAACACATCAAAATTCTCCAATATTCAAACTACCAAGCATTCAAAATTCAATAATTCACTCTATATTTCATGAGAGTTTATCTCATATATTTATAAAATGAACAAATAAAAAAAATGCAAAAAAAATATATATATAAAAATAGAAAATAGGCATTCACCACATTTATTTTTCTATTTTTTAATATGGCCAAAGTCTACTAATCAAACAAGACAATTCATAGGTTGACATCAAAAAGAAAGAAATACTCATTATTTAAAAAATTAATGTAGCCATTATCTTCATATAAATTGTCCTTTAGGTTGAGTTTTTCTTTATTTTAAAAATAGAGCTTATATATAGGATTCCTTTTGTGCATGCCACACACACACACACAGAGATATATATATATATATATATATATTGAAATTTAAATCATAAATGCAACTAAACTCAGGTACATCGAAATTTCTTATGCAAGGCGTCACAATCTCAATTCCGGGTCAACATGAAAGTCGTTGCCAATTTCGTGCCGATTCCAACGATACCAACTTCGTTGAATTCTGATAACAAAAGACTTCGATACGATCAAAAATCTTGCAGTGAATTTTTTTTTATTTAATATTTTCAGTAGCCGTTAACGGGTAGGGTAGGTAATAGTCTATCGACTGTGCCTATTTTTAAAATTTTTTTAAAATGTGCTTAATCTACTAATTAAGATTTAACTATGCTTATTTTAAAAATTTTGCCAAAAAAAAATTGTAATGTGCATGGAAAACTCGGGCACCCGTGGTTAAAAATATGTAATATATTTGAGATAATTACATATATAGCATCCAAAACACATATATTTATAGATCTGAATAACTTATATATTTATATGTGCTATGATCAAATTATTTAGAATTTGATAAAAAAAAGAAAAATATGAGTTTAGGTTTTAATGTGAATTTTAATATTTGAGTGAGAATTTGAAAAAATAAAATAAGTGGATGATTATTTTGTTAATATTTTATGTTTGAGTGTTATGTATGTAATTGTCCAAATATATTTTCATTAAAATTTGTTTAGATCAATTTCAATTATAATAAATTTATTTTAAAATAAATTAAATTGTTTTAAGACTCATCTTTTGAGAATATTTTCATTCAATTTAAGATGAATGAAATACATAGATAATCATTTAAATTCATATTACATGCACCTATAAAAAATAAAAAAAAATTAATATACATCTTAACCGAATTTTAATTATGATATCTTCATTTAATTTTTCTCCTTTAACAAATCAATTGATTATTACCTACAGCAACTCGCCATTAATCTTTAAAGAAAATTAGTTAAAAAATTTAAATTAATTTTAATAATAATAAAATACTTAAATATTAAATCAAAAATAAATTATGATATTATGTTTATTTAAAAATAAATTCAAAAACAAATTTTGAGGCAATAATTTATTCTAATTTTGTTTCATTATCTTTATTGCACCTAGGATTGTTAATGAGCTGATTTCGAGTCGATCCGAGACTGGCTCGAAATCAGCTCAGAATATGTTCGAGCAGCCCGAGAGCGGCTCATGGCTCGAACCATTCGATTTCGAGCTAGCTCAGCTTATTTTCTAATCGATTTCGAGCCCGCTCAATTGAACATTTTAAATTTTTTTTTGCTTGAATTCAAATAGAATTGACTCAATTTGATCGAGTAACTTGAATTTAATAAACATGATTATTAAAAAATTTTAAAAAAATTGAATTAAGTGCATGAAATAAAAAAATATGATTTTCAAATAAATAATATTTATACTTATAAATATATTATATTTATTTTAAAAGATTATAAGTTATAACTCCATACACATAATTTCAGGAATAATTTTATTGTTACAAACTTAGAAGTATTATATATAAATTTAAATATTTTTAATAGTAAATAAATTTGATCCGATTTCGACCTGGTTCGATCCAATCTGTGCCCGACTCGAGATCGGCTCAAGAAAAAGTTTGATCCAAAATTTTGGCTCATAGCTCAGCTCAATGTAATCGATTCGATCTTGATCTCGATCCGATCCAAATTTCGATTCAATTTTTGAGCGATCCTCAATTTTTGAGCTAAACTAACAACCTTAATTGCACCCAAGTATGATTGGAGTTACTCTTCCGGATGAAGTAGAATAAGGAGATTCTCAAATGAAGAGAAGAATCCAATTATTTTAAAAGATTTGAACGAAAAACTGTATGAGTTGAAAATCTCATATAGTAGAATAGATCAAAAACGTGATTGTGATGAGCGTTTTCGCCTACTGATAATGCGTTTTCAACAAACTAAATCTACTTGAATTTTCATCTATTTTTAACTAACCTGTTTTCTTAATTGATAAAACTATATGTACTTCGCATGATCATATCTGAACTTTATATTCGTAAATTAGCCTATGTTTCCAAATTTTTAAATAATTTAGGTTGTTAACTAATTCAAACAAATAGTAAATAAGTTTATAATATAAAATAATATTAATTTTAAACAATTAATTTCAAATAATTTTAAGTAATAAACTTAAAATATTTTATGATGTTTTATTAGTATTAAAATAATTAACTGAATTTTTTTATAATGATAATTAATATTTAGCACGATTAATATTTTATTTATAGTTTTCAGAAAACTATTATAGAATAAATAAAAATAAAGTTAAATTATAGTGATCTGGCAAATTTCAGATTAATTTATCAAAAAATAACAAAATTTAATGAAATTCATAAATTATATAATAATTACTTAGTTATAAAATTTATATTTAAATTATAAAATTTAATATTTTTATTATAGATATAAAAATTATAAAACTAATAACTAAAAAAAATTAAAATAAACTATTAAAAATTAAATTATCAAAAACTTTCTCATTTATAATAAAATTAAGTTATAATATGCTAATAATTTAAAAATAAAATAGGAGAATTTTCATACATATCAGTCAAAACTTCTTAAAAAACATATCAATATCTAAAATTTTTAATTTAATTCTATGCCACCCAAAACTTTTTAATACACCAACTTAACCATCGTCCTCATTTACTCTTCTCCGTCAAAACCCTTTCTATATCATCCACGAAGCTTTGCCACTCCACCCTTTGTAAAACTCTTATCCGCGAAAGAAGAAGCTTTAGCTATTTTCCTCCCCTCACAACTCATTCTTTTATAGTATAGGCATGAAATCATCCACCTCGATGAATCACATCCAACATCGTAAATTAAATTATAAATTGTGATTAAATCTAATTAATTGTGGGTAGATTATAAATTATAATTGTGGGCTCCGAAAATTCACCAATACCTCTTGATGAAAAGAGTTTATTTTTGAAATTTTTTAGATGAATAATTGATAAGACACTACTGTGATTTGCCTCATTTTGTAGACTTTAGATCGGTTCCAAGTTTCTATAAACGCAGACCTATAGTTATTCTCCTCGTCGAGAGAGAACTTTCGATTAAGACTAGTCATTAAGTCCAAGATAGTATAATAAATAAGACATGAGTTATAGAATTTAGGTTTATGAAATTCATTATATTTAACTTAAAGCACATGGTTAGGGGAACGATGATGCGCCCGATCTAGATCACATGGTTCTCATCGTGCCGCGTGGTTCCTTCTAACTTAGTGAGAGGTAGGTAATTCGACCCGACGAAGGATCCTGCTCGAACACATGGGTTAAGTCGTTGCTGGATCTGGTTTGAGATTGAACAGCTATCGTCATTGGACTGACAAACAGGGGCTCTTTCACTGCGGGCTTTTCTTGCGGCTTGTTGAGTGAGAAGAGTGTCAACAACTCGGTCATATTTGGGCTTGTTGAGTTCGATCTTTAGAATCTACTCAAGTCTTCGACTTAAGCTGTAGTGGGTTGGTGATTTTGTCGGTAGACTGTCGGACGAATGCTCTTTCACTGCGGCCTTTTCTTGCAGCTTGTTGAGTGAGGAGAGCGTCAGCAACTCGGCCATTTGTGGGCTTGTTGAGTCCATTAGAATCCATCTGTGTCCTAGACTTTAGGATATATAGGTTGATGTTTCTCCAACTTAATTGATTGAAGCTTCCGAAATCGGGAGTTCTTCTGACTTAATCTCCAAAATTTGGCGAATCCGAGAGATAATTTTCTTAACATTTAGGGTTGTCATTTCATGTGTAGAAAGTTTCTTTTTGTTTCGACAAGACTCTGCAACTTTAACAATAACAACTAAGGATATATTCAAAGATTTTGTCATAAAGCTCGATGTCCACCTGAATCAGAATATATTTGAGGATCTCGTCTTATGACAGGATGTCAACTCAAATGAACTTAATATAAATTAAAAAATACCCCATGTCTTGCAGGGGGAATTCTAAAGTACATTTAGGAGAATTTTCAAGATGAAAATATATAAATACATCCATATTTGAATTGATGTACTCTAAAGGAGATTTTAACAAACAATATTGATTTTGTTTGTATATAAAAATCTTAAAATGCCCCCTCTGTAATAGGAGAATTTTTACAAAAAAGTTTTTCACCTAGAGTATGTTTATTTAGGGCTCTCGGCATGAAACACAATGTCAACCTAAATAGATATACTAAAAAATGCACCTTATGTAACAGGAGAATTTTCACGGAAAAATTCTTCATCTGGAGTATGTTTATTTAGAAATCTTGACATGAAGCACGATATCAACCTAAATAGATATACTAAAAAAAATGTCCACTGTCTTGCATGGGGATTTCTATTGTACTTCTAGAATATGGTCGTTAAGTATAATACTTTTTTAAGTATCGACCATTAATTGGCGACATTGGTCTTTCACCCTTTAGGTCGATGAGTTGGTATGCCCCTCCTTAGTATACTTTTTCAATGACAAAAGAGCTTTCTCAATTAGGCTCAAATTTGCCACCAAATTTTCAATTAAGAATAATCGGCTTTCTCAGCACCAGGAATAATTCCCCTTTTTGGAATGTCTGAGGCCGCACCGTATGGTCAAAAATCCTAGACATCTTAGCTCGATAGACTTCCAGATTTTGATGAGCTTGCAGTCTAACTTCATCAAGCGTGTCGAGTTCCTCCATTCTCAGACGAGCATTTTGATCTTCAGTTAGGTTGTACTGGATGACTATTCAAAGTGAAGGCAACTCAACTTTAAGCAGAAGAACTGCTTCAGTTCCGAATACCAATGAATAGGGAGTGGCCTTAATTGGTGTCTTGTAGGTAGTTCGATATGCCCATAGAGCTTTTACTAGCTTGGTATGTCATTCTCTCTTATTTTTAGTAAGAATCTTCTTGAGCAACTTGACTAATATCTTGTTGAAGGCCCCCGCCAAGCCATTTGCTCTCGAATTATATATTGAAGAATACCGCCAATCAATTTTGTGTCGATCGATGAATTTATAAGTTTTTGCACTTTTAAAGGCTGTGTCGTTATCAAAAATTATTCGGTGTGGCACTCCAAATCTATAGACTAAATTATGCGTGAAGAAGTTGATCACTCAGTCAGCAGTAACTTCTTTAAATGGAGTAGCCTCAGCCCACGTAGAGAAATAATCGTCGCTAGGATTTGCGTCCAAAGCGGTGACGGTGGATCGATTGGTCCAATTATATTTGTACCCCAACATTCAAATGGCCAAGATGCTATTGTTGGGTGTAATGGATTTGGAGGTTGATGGATGAGATTCCCATGTACTTGACACTCATTACACTTCTTAGCGTGATTAATACAGTCTCTCACTATAGATGGCCAATAATAACTCATTCTTTTGATCTTTACTATCATCTTGGGACCTGATTGATGTGCACTACAAAGTCCTTCATGAACTTCGACTATCACTTTGTCAGCTTCATCTACACCTAGGCATCGTAGCCACATTTGTTCAAAGGATCTGCAATATAAAGTGTTGTTGACGAAAGTATAGCGTAGCATTCTATTTTCGATTTGAGCTGCCAGTGATTTATTACTTGGCAATTTGACTTCTTTAAAATAGTCGATGAAGGCTTGCCTCCAATCATGTGACTCTTCTACAACAAAGGCTTCAAACTATTTTTCTAAGGCAATGTCATTCTTAGCTCTTCTAGGTACAATTTCTTGTTGATTTTGGGGAGTATGAGGAGCAATCTGAGTCGCATCCTATTGTGTCAGATTTGGTAACCCCTCTACCTATGGTGATTGATATTTTATCGGCTCTAAGACTCGTCGAGTAAATATATTGATCATGACATAATCACTATTTATACTTGCCATTTTCTTAGCTAATTTTGCTAAGCAATCAGCTTTACTATTCTCGGATCGAGAGACTTGAGTTAATGTGATATTTGGTATCTGTTCCATAAGCTCGAGAACTCGCTTGTGATAAAAACCTAACTCAAGCTTGTTGATTTTATAGATGCCAAGTACTTTATTTATAATAAGCTGAGAATCGCCAAAATGTACAGATTTTGAATGCCTATGAAAATAGCTTCTTCAAGACCTACTACCAATACTTCATATTCAGCTTCATTATTAGTTCTTGGCTCGGTCAATCTATGTGATCGTCTCATTATACCTCCTTCTGGTGTTATGAAGATGATGTCAATTCCTGCTCTTGCTCTTGGAAAACTTAGATGTTGGACTTGTTTGATCGATGAGGCCCCATCGAAGTACATTTCTCAAATTTGAAATATTTCTCTTTCATGAATGAGCATAATTTTCTCATCTGGTAAATTGTCATTAAGAGAAGAGTCCGCAGGGATAGGATGTGCAGCCAGAAAATCTGCTAAGACTTGTCCCTTCACTGCTTTCTACAGAACGTATATGATATCAAATTACAAAAGCAAAACTGTCCATCTTGCCAAGCGACCTGTCAATGCTGGTCTTGTCATCAAGTACTTCAGCAGATCAATCCTCAAAATGAGGGTAATCTTGTGAGATAACATATAATGATAAAACTTTTGGACATCTTTGCTCGGTAGACTTTTATATTTTGTTGAGCTTAGTGCTTGACCTCGTTAAGTCTATCAAATTCTCACATTCGTAGATAGACATTCTCATCTTGAGTGAGATTGTGTTGAATGGCTACTCAGAGTGAAGGTAGTTCAACTTCAAGTGGCAAGATTACTTCAGCTCCAAATACTTTAGCATGAGGTGTGGATTTTGTGGAAGTATAGTCTAAATGTCACACTGTTGTCTATTTGTAAGGGAATTTCACTTCGAGATTTTGGCCTCCAAATTTGCTCACCAATTTGTCGAGACCTTTCGACGGCGGATTCTTGGACCTATGGTCCAAGTGTCACACCTCGATGCTCACCGTGCGAGACTTGAATTAGTTGACATCTTGCCAGGGTTGTAAGAGGAGGTATCCTTAAAGGAGTAACTCTAGCCTCCCTAAGGATAGGACCTTCGTATTTTCTTTTCATCAGTCATTTCTTCTTAGCAACTTTGAGGACCCGATACATTCTTTCATACGCTGAGTTTCCTCACTACAAATTGGAACGACATTGTCGGTCTAGCTTAATTTTACCGAGACTGTCAAATTTACCCATCTTAGGTTATCAAATTTATTATGGGTTGGAACACTCGCTTCTAGTTCCATAGCTAGTTGTATAATTTTTACTTGAACAATGGCTGTTGAGCACGCAATTCAGCATTTCTCTTTCCCCACTATCTCTAGGTTAGCTTGCTTCCAGATGAAGAAGCTTCTGCATCGCTACTTTTTTTCGAGGTTTCAGCCTCCATATTTATTTTTCTTTCTATCGGGACCTTTGGGTAACAGATTTTCGAACACGCGGTTCAAGTGTCACACCCCAATGCTCACCATGTAAGAATTGCTTAAAACAGTCTTGAGCTCTTACTACCACTGATTGTAGCTTTTGCAGTGGAGCATTTTTGATTTATTTGATAATTGACATTTGATACATGTTCTTCATAAGATATTTTTCCTTAACAACTTTCAGAACTTTATGTGCTCGAGTAAATAGAGTTTTATATTGTTTCTTCATAAAGGTTGAAGCTGATTATTATTGAGCCCAAAAACACCGCTTAACATCACCAGTAGAGCTATTCCTTTTCACCCATCTTAAAATTTTCAAATTTATTGTGGGGTAGAAATACTCGCTTCTGGTTGTAAGGTTGGTTGTATGACTTGTGATGAGAACACGAGCTCAGAAGTGTGTTCTTTCCTTTGCCTTCTACTCAATTTTCCTCCAGAAGAGGAGGCTTCAGTATCATACCTTCCTAGTGCGAAAGGTTCAACTGGCAGAGTTGTGTCATTCTGGAGAACCAAAGCAACTATTCTCTAAGTAACTTTAATTTCATTATATTTCGCTGCTATTATAGCATAGATTAGATTAGCCAAAGATGGAAAGAGAATCATGTCCCCAATGGAGTCGCCAGAAATCTTGGGCTCCAAAAATTCTGCCACTGACCTCTTCGATGAAAAGAGTAATTTTAAAGTGTCGGTGTAAATTTCAGAAGGCAGATGAGATAGTAGATAAGACACTACCCAGATATTTCATCCTCATTTAGTGAGGACTTTAGATCTGGTTCTAAGTTTCCTATAGGCGCAAGCCCATAAAGTTAATTACCCCTCTCAATAAGTGAAAGAGAACTTTCGATTAAGGCTAGTCGTTAGATCGCAAAATGTGTAGCATATAGTAGCAGCATGTAGAATTTTAGAATTTAGATTATGAAATTTATCATTATAGCTTAAATCGGATGGTTGGCGGAATGATGATGTGCTCGATCTAGATACCATGGTTTTATCGAGTGGCCCTACTACTTAGTCGAGGAGGTAGTTGACCCAACGATAGAAGGATCCATCGCAAGACATGGGTTACGCCAACTTGTGACACTGGGGTGGTGTTTGTCTCGGAGAGTCTAAGTCTACCTTAGCTAAAAGAGGTTATTTTTCCTATCAAGTATACCCATGATTCACAACTCAAGGGTGGAGCCATTGGGAGCACTTACGATCATGATCATAATATAATAGAGTCAGACTAGCCAAACCACCATCGGGATTTGTATCGCTTCATCTGTGGAGCTATTGGCCGCCACCAAATGAGGATGCCACGTCCTTACTAGCAAGAGATTGATTGAGAGTGAACATAGCAGAACACTTGATTTGATATTGGCTCCTTTGTGAGCTAAAGTTTGCTTAATTTATCACTCCCGATAAACAGTTGCGGAAGGTAGATATATTGAGTTTGGTTTAAGTTTTTAGTGATAGAGTTTCATTTGAACATTTTTAGATTGATATTTAATTTGATTTGAAAATTTGATTAATTTGAATATATTTAAGAGCTTTAGATCTTGTCAACTCTGTTTAGCAGCTAACAGAGAATTAATTCTACTATCACCTGACAGAATCAGTTTTTTTAGATATTTCATTGATTTGAAACTCTTATTATAGGGTTTTAGATTTTGTTAACCCGGACCCAGTCCTGAGACTAAACTGGGAAGCAACCCACACAACATCCTCAGACACTTAAATTTAGGCATTCAGCATAGTGTCGGGGCACATGAGGGTGTATTTAAGAACTTATGTAGTTTTATTTTTGAGTTATGATATAGATTTCAGATTGCTATTTAAAAATTAATTAATTAGAATATATTTAAGAGTTTTTTTGATCCTGTCAACTCTATTTAGCTGCTAATAGAAGATTAGATCTACTGTCACCTAACAGAATTAGTTTCTCAAATATTTCACTGATTTGAAACTCTTATTATAGGTTTTTAGATTTTGTTAACCCAGACCCAGTCCTAAGACTAAACCGGGAAGCAACCCGCACAGCATCCTCAGACACTTGAATTTAGGCATTCAGCATAGTGTCGGGGCACATGCGGGTGTATTTAAGAACTTATGTAGTTTTTATTTTTGAGTTATGATATTAATTTCAGATTACTGCTTAATTTGATTTGAAGAAATTAATTAATTTGAATATGTTTAAGAGCTTTAGCTGCTAACAGAGGATTAGATCTACTTTTGAAACTCTTATTATAAGTTTTTAGGTTTTATTGACGGTCTGTCTAAGACTAAACTAGGAAACAACTACAAGAAGATCCTCAAACACTTAAATTTGCATTCAAAGATGTGGGCACATGCGAGTGTATTTAAGAATTTAGGTAGTTTTTATTTTTTTGAATTATAAAATTGATTTTGTATTGTCATTTAATTCCAATATTAGCCTACGCAGCCTTTTCAGATATTAAAATTTGCACTTAAAATCTCTATGTCTGAGCACATGCATGAATTTATAGCTTAGCTAATTTCATCTAATTAATAAAATTATCACTCTTGAAAATCATAATTATGATGAAATTTATTAATTTTTGATTAAAAAAGGCCTTATGATTTTTGTAGATTTTGATTTAGTATCGCCTTTATCTTGAGACAAAGTCAGATGGCAAAAAAAAAAGGTATTTTGATGCTATAGGTTCAAAGGATAATTTAATTTGTCATTTTAAGAAGAAGATTTACCCCTCAAAGTAATTCTCATTTTTCCCCTCTTTTACTCAAATTTGATTTTCTTCTCTTTTGTTCAAATTTGATTTCCCCCTCTTTTGTTTAAGTTTGATTTTTCCTCTTTTATATTCAAATTTGATTTTCCCCCTCTTTTATTCAAATTTGATTTTTCCCCTTTTTTGTTCAAATTTGATTTTCCCCCTCTTTTGTTTAAATTTGATTTTCCCCCTCTTGTATTCAAATTTAATTTTCCCCCTCTTTTGTTCAAATTTGATTTCCTACTCTTTTATTCAAATTTGATTTTCCTCCTCTTTTGTTCAAATTTGATTTTCCTCCTCTTTTGTTCAAATTTAATTTCCCCCTCTTTATACTTCTTCAAATTTATATAAATAAGGCTAAGGGGAGTTGCCTATTCCATTCTATTTACTTGAAAAGTTAGAGCTAGGGTATTTGAAAGGGAGCGGTTAGAAACTTCAGTGAGCTTTCAATCCTACTTCGATAAATTGCGTAAGTGCTTTTCACCCTTCTTTTTATTTTATTTTGTTTTTATACCTGCAGCATGTCATTCTACTTTCCCCCTCTCTCTTTTTTTTTAGCTAAAAGGTTTGACACAATTTGGCCTCCGGCCATCTCCATGTAGGATCGCATAGGTATTTTGGCTTATTTTCAAGACGCTCTCGTAATGAGTGGGTTCTGACATTATTGAGATCTTTTTTATCTCGTTGCGAATAATGAGGCCTTCAAACCTGCAAAGAATACATACAATGCAATATATAATCATTCCCCCCTTTTTTTTTTCTAAGTTTGGAAATTAGACAAAATTATGGCAGCATTTTATCTAGGGGGAGCGACATCTAACAACTGGTGGCTTACTGACGCCTGCTGTTGAAGCGGTGTCTTCACACCACGACATTTTTCATCTCATCACGCCCCTCGAAAGCACAAGGTCTTCAAACGCAAAGAAACACAAGTATATGTATATATTCACATTCACAAATCCCTACATGTTCTGACATATTTTGCATGCCGCACAGTAAAGGAACGGGTTGGGATCGGAACAAGGTTAGTGTGAGACAAAATCAAAAGAAGAATTCACCTGCTAATGATGTTCTTCCCCGATTTGTGACGCAGTGGAAGAGGGATGGCTAGAGCGAGGGAGTGCGGCACCGAAAATCGAAGGAAAAATTCACCCATCGACTATTTTTCTTCCATCCAAATGAAGGCTAAAGCGAGGAGGTAAAAATCGAAGGAAAAATTCGTCACGATGATTTTCTTCCCGACTGTACCAATGAAAGCGTGAAGGCGAGGGACTAAAATCAAGGAAGCGAAAAATCGAAGGAAGAATTCTCTCGTTGACTATTTTCTTCCCGATCTGTACAGATGAGGTCTGAGGGGAGAATCAGGATTGCCAGAACAAGGTCTTTGAAGGCTAGATGTGCGGGACGGCGATTTGAAGTCTAAAAAATGGCCAAAGCCTACGTTTTGGAAGGATTTGAGAACGCCAGACGGGTTGGCGCTGGTTGAACAGGAGCAGGACTGGACAAATTTTCGGGCGTGAGCAATGGAACAATGAGCTGCGACGGCTTCGGTATGGGCCGGCAACCTGAGGTGGCCGAGATTGCGCTGAGCGAGGATGCGCTGGTCTGACAAATGGACTAGTATCAAAAAAAAGCTTCGTTGTTTCGAACGACTGTTCTCGTTATGTAGCTCGTTCGTGCTCATTAACTAAACGGTAACACGAACAGATTCCTCGAATATAAACGAGCCGAATATCAACAATCATTTATTCGATCGTGTTCGGCTCGAAATAAAAAATTATATTATATTATTATTATTTATTACTATTATTATTATTATTGTATTACTATTATTTTTATTTATTACTATTATTATTATTATTATTATTTTATTAATATTATTTTTATTTATTATTATTATTATTATTATTTTATTACTATTATTTTATTTATTATATATATATATATATATATATATATATATATATATATATATATATATATATATATATATATATATATAGAACACATTTACATATCACAAATGAAAGCATTGTCAAAAAAAGCGTTATTCATGAAGACTGTGTCGTTAAATTTCGTTTAGTTAAACCAGAACACTAACAAATAAATTTTAACGAGCAACACCTAACAAGAGTCTGCTCGTCAAGCTCGCTCGTTGCACCCAAGCGACGGACAACGGGAGGCAGGCCGGAGGGATCAGTTGGGTTTCTGGCTGAAAGGCGATCGTGATTCAAATTTTGTCCCATGGTCGACGGTCGGCAGACCGGACAACGCAGTCACGCCATCGGATGATCTGGTGGGGCGCGGACGCCGGAACGCACGGGAATCAAACGAGATTGAACAAAAAAATTGAGAAAAAAAAACCAAAGGAAAATTACCTTGTGTGCAGAGTGGGAGAGGGAGAATGCAGGAGAGAGAAAATGGGAATTAGAAATGAGGAGAGAGTGGGGGAGAATTAAGGGGAGTGGGAAGTTTTCTGCCCAAAAAGGGAGGGAGTGGTTTTCTTTAAATTTTATTATTATTATTATTTTAATTTCTTTTTTTAGAAAACTAAAAATAGGAGGAATGGTTGAGCATGAGGGTAATTTGAGAATTTTTAAATTAATTTTAAATTAATTTAAATTATTTTAATTTGGATTTTGTACCGGTAAATACACATAGTCGATATATATATAAATATATCAATTTAGGGTAATTATATTATTTTGAACACAATGGCGCTGTCCGTTTCACGATCGGAGGCTGTTTGATTCGAGTTGGTGCCAAATTGAGTCAATTTCACCGAATGCCGTCGCTTCGCCGCTTGATTTTATCACTGTCAATTGAGTGTGAATAGTCTTATTTGATAGATTTCAATATTTCAAAGCCAATGGTGTGATTAATTTCATGAACGGAGGTCGTTTGATCCTCATCGGTGCCTCCTGATCTCGATAAACGTGCAGGTGTGTTGATGACTCAAACGTTTGATCAGTTGCTCATCAAGTCATGTAATATTTATATCTTAACTAATTTTAACATTCTGAATGCAATGGAGAAGTCTGTTTATCGATCGGAGGTCATTTGAGTTGATTTCAGTAACGTTCTGCATATTTCAGCCTCGATTTGCACGATGTCACTTCAAATCACTCGACATTTGCACAGACTTGTCTGAATTGAGCACGGATAGTCTCATTTGATAGATTTTGATGTTTTGAATTTAACAATGTAATCAATTTCATGAAAGGAGGTCATTTGGTCATCATGGCACCTACTGACCTCGATATGTGTGCAAGTATGTTGACGACTCGAGCGCTTAATTGATTGATCGATAAATTTTGCAATATTTATATTCTGATCAATTTCGATGTTCTAAACGTGATGGTGAAGTCCGTTCGTTGATCGAAGGCCATTTCAACTATTTTCAGGGATATACAGGCATTTTGAGCCTCAATTTGCGCATTATCACCTCCGAAGTTCGTCGAATTCGATTTATGGGCTTGTCTTGGTTTATGACACATATGTAGAGGTCAAGCCCAAGAAATTCTTGAAAGGGTGGTGTTTGTCAGAGGCAAGTTTATCTTAGCTAAGAGAGTTTTTTGCCCAATCAAGTATACCCCATGGTTCACAACTCAAAGGGCGAGGGGAGCATACCATGACCGTAATATAATGGTGTCATTTAGCGACAACCACCCTGAGGACTCGGTAAATCAGATCATGTGGAGCCAAACCACACTAAGACATCGCCACATCCACATGAGATTGTTTGAGAGTAAACATAGTTGTGTACTTAATTTGACTTTGGGTCTTTTGTAAGCTAGAGTTTTCTTAATTTGTCACCTTCAATAAACAATTGTGAAAGGTGGATTAATTTTTAGCTTTAAGTTTTAAAAAAAAATCATTTAAGCATTTATAATTTGGTAATTTATTTGATTTTATATATGCATTGATACTTGAGTTTGTTTAATTCAATTTGAGGTTGGAAGCACACTTTTTATGGTAAGTATCCCCTCCGGTTGAAATCTTCATTCAACACATCCATCATCAGGGTGATTTATTATTTCGTTGTTTCAGATCCTATCGACTCCATTAATTTAATAATAGAGGATCAGATCTGTTGTCATATGACATAATTAGTTTCTCAGATATTTTATTAGGTTGAAAATATTATAATAGCATCATTAGATTTTAAAGTTTTGTTAATCCGAACCCGGTCCTAAGACCCAATTGGGAATCAACCCGTGCAACATCCTTAGACACTAAATTTAAGCATTCAGCATAGTATCGGGGCCCATGCGGGTATTTAAATCATTTGATTTATTATTTTAGATCTTATCAACTCTATCAATTTAATAATAGAGGATCAAACCTAGATTTATATTTTGAGGATTTTGAATTTGAGAATATTGAATATAATATCTTAAATATTTTGATAATAGTTACCCCTCTAATTGATATCTTTAGTCAACTCAGCTATCATTGGGGAGTTAGGAGAAGTCGTTATACTCCCAAAATGACAGAATTAGCTTCTCAGAGATTTTCTCAAAGTTTGAATTCTTATAATATTATTATTGAATTTTTAGGTTTTGTTAACCCGGACCCGGTCTTAAGACCAAACCAACAATCAACCCACGCAGCATCCTCAGACACTAAATTTAAGCATTCAGCCTAGTGTCGGGGCCCATGGGAGTGCATTTAAGAATGCCTTAATTAACACCTTATATTCGCTTGTATGATATGTTGCGAATCCGGTGGCGTTTTATTTTAGCTCTTATTTAATTCAGAGCACCATACCATCATTTGCATTTATTTCTTTGTTTATTGAATTTGGAAAATTCAACAAGTTTCATCAGTGCTTATTGATTAGCTTATAAGCTCATTATAATTCTGCTTTAGACTTCTTTTTTTTGTTTTTAATTCATCAGATACAACGCTATCTAATCATTCGATAAATAGTTTTATTTGTGCTCATCAGTGAGCCATTCTAGTTCATTTTTGCTTGTAAGCTAGCTACTCAGTATTTGTCCTTCTTACAAAGTAATCACCATATTTATTTGCACGTTTCATGCAAATCCTTCTAGTTCATTTGGAGCTCAACTTATGGATTAGATTGTCTAGTAATAGATGACATTCATGTACATAAACAATCAAGTTCTTTGTGAGTTCCTTATAAGTTTAATTTATATTCTTATTCTATCTTTCGATGAGCCTCCAAACTCATAGCAATTCTTATTCATATTTCATTTTGAATCACTTCAATGCGTTGAATGTGACGAGTCACATAATTTAATTGCTTGATAAAATGTTTGTCCAGACATTTTATCTAGCCTTCAAGTTTACTATGAATCTCGTTCATGCCTTTTTTTGTTTTGTCTTCAAATTGCTTTATTCATGATATAAAGTGATCCAATCATTTATTAAGAAGAACTGATGCTCATCGTGACAAACTACCAGCCCACTACAAGCTCCTTGCAAATTTTGTTTGAGTTTTCTTCTTTCTTGAAAGTGAGCATTCAAGTATGCTACAAATTTCATATATTTCGATATATAAGATACAACAATTCAATAATTCTTTGAAAAGTTATATTCATGCACATAAATGAGCATTGAATTGTAAATTTCATTTGATTTTTTTTTTGCAAGTTAATTCTTTTATCTCAAGAGTTTGCATTTAATTTAATTATTGATTTATACTTCAAATATTCTATTAATTTCTTTGGTTTGAATTTTTTTTTGTCCATAATCTGCAAAATTTCGGCAGCCTCCCGGTATCATCCCCATATAGGGGACTGCATTGGGGACTTTTGACCTACTGCTCTTCTTAGCGTGGCGGTGTTATGTATAACGCGGTCTTAATCTTCAATCCGCGATGCTCTTGAGTGCAGAGAGGCTTCAAACTCATCCTTTCTTGACATGTGAGTCTTCAAACATCTGCACAAAAATAATCATATAAATTTTTCTATCACGTCGCGAATGTCGCCTACGAGTTTTCCCCTGCCGTACTACAAAGAGCGCGTACGGGTTCCGCTCGTCACGTCAAATGTGTCGCATTGAAAATCTATAGAGGATGCCACACTGTAACAAAAATCAGACAAATCAAACATCCTGTGTTCCTCTTGCTCAGATGCAATTTCATGATGGTTCATGAACAATCCTTCTTTACAAGGCTCGGTCATGTAAATATCCTTTGTCTTAATTGATCGGCTACTACAAAGACGGACAATACCACTACCTAGATTGAGATGCAGGACTCGAGTATTACAATGACCGAATTTAGCTTCATTTGCTTTTCCTATTTCTCGAACTACAAAATGCTCATTATCCAATGAAAAATGGCACCCCAATGTTGAAGACTGGTCTTTTACTAACCTCATTTGCTCACAGAAATCATCAAGTTTTGCTTGCATATTCCTGAGCACCTCATCCCTGATTTCTAAACAACGCTAGAGCTCAGTGATTCTCCGGAACTGCCTTGTAGCCGAAGAGGCAACGACAATTATGGCAACGAGGAGTACGCGGTGAAGCGGCATGAAGAGCTCCCAAGCCACCGCTTCCGTGGGGCTCAGACCCTTCCCAACGACTTGTGACAAAGTGGCCTCCGTTGCACCGGCAAGGCACCCCTGAAGCGTAACCCAAGGTAGTTGCCGGCAAAGGGAAGGAGAAGTCATTGTCAAGGGAGCGGGAGTGAAGGATTATGTGAAATGGAGTTGGATTTCGGCTGCTGTAGAGGTGGATGAGAGGGAATAGAAGAGATCGAGCGGCTGTAGCAAAGACAGACAGATTCGTACGATTGAGAAGAAGAAAGAACGGGAGTCGTGCGAGGCTTGTTGCTCGATGGAGAATCGGAAATGAACGAGAGGGAGGGGTTTCTATCCCATGCGGCTGAGCACTATGCGAGAACTAGAGGGGGAGTGATGGCTGATAAATGAGAGCTAGAATTATGAGTGTTCTCCTCTAGGGTTAGATGAAAGTAAGTATATATATATGTAAGCTTACTTCTCTTTTTTTTTTTATATTAAATAAACATAAATTTTGACTTTCGCAATTCCATCACCACATAGAGAAATTGGATGTCAATTAAAGGTTAGTCGATGTTTACGAGCATAGCGGCGAAGTTCGTCGATGGTCGTTGACCATTTTCAATGGCGTCGGTGTGTTTTGCACCCCGATTACTGTCACTTAGAAGTAATTCTACTTGTGAGCTTGGACTTATGACATATGGAGGTCAATAATCGACCTTTTGGATAGAACTTGGATCATTTCACTTCTGATACTTACGGAGCTTTGATAGGATTTGTCATTAGTATGCTGCCTTATTCAGGACATGCTAAATGATGAGGATTGACCGATTTTTCAGATAGATAAGAGTTCCTACACCATCTACTTTCTGCTCAATGGCTTTGCTGAAGATCTCTTTCTTTTATGTTATTGCAGATTTGAGTCTCCTCCAACCCTAGCTTCGTGCTTGGTTGGGTTTGATGGAGGAATTGGTTTGTTCATGCTTGATCGGATTTGAAATTCCTTCTATCCTATAAGTTTGATGGGCTTGATGAAGGAATGACCTGATTTGTCCATATCGACTTGTCAGGAAGTGTATGTACGCCATGAATCCTGTGCTTGCTACTTTGACAGATTTATTGAAGGGTACATACAGATGACCCAGCCTTCCGACTTATATAAGGTCAATGTTGAGTTATTAGTCTAGCAATGTGTGCTTTAAGAATAACCACAAAATTCTTTTAGTTCAGCCATCGGCTTTGTGTGAAGTATGGAATCACTTCCTCGGTCCTGTGCTTTATGCTTTTGCGGACTTGATGAGGAAATTCGCTTTGATCTGTGCTTTGTGCTTGATCAAATCATTTGAAAAGTGATTTGAATATCACATTGCAGGCAATACATAGATTGATTTGAGGCAGCTCTGAATTGAGAGTTTCCTCAAATTATCTTGATCCATCGATCGAGCGAAAAGATCTCTTGCATTTTGGTTGCTTATAATCACTAAGTTGGATCTGGTTTGAGATTGAACAGTTATTATCATTGGACTACCAGCGGCTCTTTCTGCGGTCTTCTACACTTGAGGAGAGCCATTCGCCGGCTTTAAGTTGGGAACGAACTCTTTACCGTCTTTGCGCGGACTTAGCAGCTGTGGTTGGAGGTAATATCCAGCCTTCAAACTTTAGCGTAGGGTTGATGTTGTGGACTTGTTGAGTTAAACTTTAAGAATTCGCCAGAATCTTGATATTTGACAAAATATATTACATCTTCATCCCAAAATGACTCATTAGTCATTATCACAATATTTTTACATTTACATATCTATTAAAAGTTTATATAATTAAACAATTTCAATTGAAAAGGTTTTAATCATCAATCAAAAGCTAATAATAAAAAAATATCATGTTGAGGACCAATCAAATTGATTAATCAATCATAAATCATTTTATTAACAATGCATACATCGCATATAATATATAAGTATGATATGATAAATTTCTTTAATAAATTATTTACAATTATAATGATCAAAATCTTTTGAACATCATCTCAATCTATATTTAGCATAAGCAAGAGTTATTATTTAGGCTAAATTTTTAAAATAAGTACATTTAAAATCATAATTAGCGGATTAGGCACTAAAAAAATATTTTAAATAGGCATAGTCACCCGTTTAACGGGGGACTGGCCAAAAATAAATTTTTTTTTAAAAAACCCAAACATAGATCAGGATAGAGCGTCCTGATCTCATTTCTTCTTCCCCTATCTCGCTAAACATGGAGGCCGCCTGTAGCCCATTTTCCTTGAAACCTCCTAACCCTACCCGTGACCACTTGCAGCTTGGAATCCGACCAGCCATTCCCTTTGGCGAAGTATTTTTAGGTATTTTTTTGGTTTTTTTTTTGTAAAATGAAAAATATGTAAATGTGATATTGATTTTTTTTTGTGTTATCATGTTATTAGTTAGTGTATTATGTGATTAGCTAGTTTTAGGGTTGATTTTAGGCAAATGTAATTTGGATTTTAGGTATTTTAGGTATTTTTTGAGTTTTTTTGGTTTTTTTTTTTTTTGTAAAATGAAAAATATACAAATGTGATGTTGATTTTTTTGTGCGTTATCATGTTATTAGTTAGTGTATTATGTTATTAACTAGTTTTAAGGTTAATTTTAGTCAAATGTAATGTGAATTTTATGTATTTTAGGTATTTTTTGGAACTTCTTTTATTTAATTTTGATTTCATGTGGATTTTATGTGATGTTGATTTTAGGCAAATGTAATGTTGATTTCATGTGTTCTAACATTTGATTATTTAGTTTATCATGTGATTAGCTAGTTTTAGGGTTTACACATGTGTTAGTGGATTTGATATTTTAGGGAAACTGTAATTTTTGCAAAAAAAAATGAGGAACAATGCTACTTTTAGTATGACTGAGTTGATTGTGGGATCTCTTGATATGTGGTTATTGGTCTTACCTTTATGACTGATACACGAAAGTCTAATAGAGCTTTTAAAATGCAATGATAATTGTGTTCTAGGTAATTCATTTTACAAAGGCAAACACTGTTGATTACTTATTTATTTTTGTTTAGAATGCGTCATGTGAGCTTTGTTGTTTAAAAAATGGGATGTGTATTAAGTGGAGATTGATGCACACATATATTATGTGAATTTTATTATAGACTTTAGAAATATTTTTTGCATGATATGAATGAATTGATTAGATGTCAAAAATGGAAAATAAGATCTGAGGTTTGAAATTCTAGGTGGTATTCATTTTGGTCGTCTTTTCTCTAGCAGAAATTGAGTCTCAGTGCAATCCATATAGTTCTTATGAATCTGATTGATTTAAACAAGTGTGTTATTCAGGTTTCTTGTCTCCGATATATATATTAGATTCAAATATGAGTTCAGACACAGTATGCTTAGTATTATATTATGGCGGCCAACTCAGTGTTAGTGACGATTTTTTCCCTATGTACACTGGTGGAAAAAATCGTCCTATACAAGTTTCACGATGGGCTGATTTTACAAGCATACATAATCGAATCATGAGGTCACTAAAAGTTGATTTGACATGATTCAGGATTAATCTCATATGTAGATTTCCTGTTGGTGCCAGTTTTATTACTACTCTACTAAATGATGACGAAGTATGTAAGTTAGTCATTAATACAGCAAGTATATAACATGTAGTTGTATACGTCGAAATTGAGTTGAAACAAGCAGATAATAGTGAAGTACATAATTACATTTTGGATTTCATCTAATCCCACAATATATCACAGAACCATATCATCTGACCTCAATGAAGGTTTTTAGTGCACCATCAAGTCATTATCTAATTAATATTTTTTATTTTAATCTTATACATTGCATTAAAATGCGTAGCACTGATGATAGAGATGTATCTGCATCTCTAATTCATATTCATCATATTGTCTCGACTTCTGCTAGTATGGGTGAATATCATGGCGGTCATGTAGCACATTTACCAACTGAAGATGAGAGCTATGAAACAATGCCTAGCACAACGAGTTCTGACATGGATGATACTGAAGGTGACATTGGAGAAGAACAATGTCCAAACTGTGAAAATTGTCATTTGCTAAGAGATTATTCTAACAAAATAAGCAATGCTGAAGAGCACATGTTTCGATGATTACATTCAACTTGCCACACAAGAATGGGATGAACAACTGAACTTCGATGGCCTCTCAGCAAATTCTATTTTTTTAGAAGAGAATTTCATTCCAGTAGACTTAAATGAGCGGATATACCAACATAATGGATGAGAATGTTAGAAGATGAACTGGCAGGCCCAGGACACAGAGATATATCAACAAAATGGATAAGAATGAGCAGCGACGTAACAGAATATGTGGACTATGCAAAAAGGTTGGGCATAACAGAACTACTTGTCCACAAAATCGTCTATGTATGACTTAGTGTGGTTGCGTTAGACTGTGATTTTCTTGTGTAGTTGTATGCCTAGAAATTTTTTTTTTTTGACTGTTCCTTTCTGCACTAAGTCTTCTTGGATCTGAACATGAAGTAAGGACTGTTTTTCTGTTTTATTCATGTTGTGATGAAGGTGTTTGTTCTTGGTACTATGTATGCTTGCACTTTACTTTTTTCAGTATTGTTGTTATTCATGCATTTTAATTGCAGTTGTATTTTACTCTAAATTGTTGGTGTGTAGGACTGAATTTACTTAGTTAATAAGAAGTGGTTGTATGCCTAGACTATTTTTTTCTTCTGACTGTTTCTTTCTGCACTTAGTTTTCCTGTGACTGTTTCTTCCAGTTGTATGCCTAGACTGTTCTTTTCCTTGTTGTTATTCTTCGTTACTTAATGTTAGTAGTAAATGTCCATTGTTAGCGGGCTACTTTTTTTAAAGTTGTATGTGTTTTCTAGACTGTGATTACTCCTGTTGTTTTATATTACTGTCCCCACTGTTATACTGTACTTTTGCTGGCTAATATTTTTTCTTGTTGACATGCACTTTCAAAAGTTGTTTGGTAGATAAGTGAAATGGCATATGAGAAAGGAGGAGCACATCTGAGACGTCGTAGGCCTGAAGAGCCTCCTCAGACTACGGACCCGCACCGGTACACCCAGATTGCGTCATTGCATGGCGGAATGAGCCGCGCACCGGTCTAGTAAGGTTTACTATTTGTCAAAGCTATCATACTCTAAATGCCATGAAATCATCAATTCGTATTGTGCAGGCGATAGTTCTTGAGACAGTTTCACACATATTGATGTTCAGGGAGTGGTCGGTAAACTATCCTAGATTTATGGATGGATCGTCGGCTTAGGTGTTTGTTTGCAATATATCAGGCTTGATCACCACCTGCTTACAACCTTAGTTGAGCCCTGGACACTGCAGACAAACATATTTCATTTGCAGTTGGTGAGATGAAAGATACGCTACAGGACGTGGCTATGATTCTAGGAATACAGATTGACGGGCCTCCTATTATAGGACCTACAATGATTGGGGAGGGGAGACGATGGATATCTTGGCCTGATTATTACGATGAGCTGATCAGAAGACATCCAGAGTCCGATGTGGTATACCACGATCCTGTACAGCCACATGTTACATCCATATTTTGCATGGGGCAGGCGCACGCAAGGACTTGCTTACCTTTACGTTGGCTGCGGTGGTCATTTTATAGGGATTCATATTTGGATCTACTACATGCTAACTTTCTGATGCACCTTAGAGCATACATATTGTTCACTATTGGTTGCTTCCTTCTGCCAGATACGTCCGGGTCTGAGGTACATTTACAATACTTACTACTGCTGGATGATTTGCGCTTGTTCAGCAGGTACTCCATTGGAGCAGTTGTGTTAGCGCACTTATACACGGAGTTGAATGAGGAAATTAAGCCAAAGTGGACCAACATGGCAGGATGGCTGCACCTACTTTAGGTTTGGTCGTGGGAGGATGTACATGTTGGGCGACCTACATTGCAGGTTCCCTTTCTAGCAGAGCTGGATGGTTTGAGCTTTGGTTGCAGGTGGAATGAGGGTTACCTGCGAGAGATGACACCTGCTCATGTTAGAGTGTACAGAGATGAGCCTGATGGGCTTGTACAGAGTCAGGTATGAGTCGGTGCATATTTGATTCATATTTCTACCTCCACAATCTTATGTGTGACATTTAATTTTTTCTATCATGTTGTAGGTGATATGGGAGCCTTACGGATAGTAGATACTTACCAGAGTGGCAGCTGTCTACTTGGCTAGGTAGGCTATTTGGCTCGCTCGGGTACCGTTGATGAGCTGGAAAAGAATTGAGTGGTATCTCCCAGATCGTGTGCTCAGATAGTTTGGTTTGTCACCTAGAGTAGACGTGGCTCCTATAGATCCTTCATTTCAACGAGTCGATAGTCTCGGGAAGGCTGATGTTGACTGGGTTGATTATCACCAGAGTTACATATCGTAGTGGGAGGCCAGACATGATTCAGTTGTTGTCGTGGATGACATTACACCTCCTGTTGACCCGTCGGGTGGATATGGTCGGTCTGGCTTCCTTGTACATGCTCAGGGCTCCGACCATTCCACCTACCACCTACTATCCTCGAGCTCCTGGAGAGAAACTGATGGTAAGCACTGAAAAACTATATGCTAATCAAATATTTATACGTTATGAGAACTGAATTGTATACTTGCCTCTGCAGCGAGAACATATCTTGGACACGCAATATATTTTTCATTCTTATTTTGGGAGAGACCTGGATACTGATTTTCAGTATTCAATCAACACTTATGAGGAGTTATGCAAGAAACTACACAAGAGCATGCACATATTAGATGGCAGTCTGAGATATCTGAGATGAAGTCGTTCTACTGACACTTTCGTCTTCACTATCTTGTAGAATTTGACGCAGGTCCATCATCTATATCAGATGTCAGTCCATACAGTTACTCATTTGGCACACCAGCTCCGTACTCTTATCAGGAAGCTATGTTCAGTCCATTTTAGTCATGACAGGCAGCAGACCCTCCTATATATCCTCACCCACCGATCTACATGCTGCATATGCACGAAGTGTACCCCACTGTCCCCTTCCAACTAGGACCATCACAAGAGATACCCGATGTTACACCCCTCGATGATACAGAGTAGACCACTACCAGAGAGGCAAGTGCGACGCCAGCACTATTTCGAGACCGCCCTGCGGCCGCTTACTAAGTATACTCCAGGACGCACTTCCACCACTGCTTCGTTAGATGTCCTCAGTTGTCATCTGTAGTTCTAGATTATCTGATAGCTTGATGTACACTATTTTGTCAATGTTTTATTATTATTATTATGTACACTGCATATCAAGACACTGTTTATCTATGTTATATATTTCCAGTTTAAGTAATTTATATTTTTTCCTGCGAAATATCAGAGATATCTTATTGGTATTGAACTATCAGACTTTAGAAATTTTGGAGAAGTAGATAATAGCTATGAATTTATCATGCTTGCAAACTTTGTACTGAGATTGCCACATCTACTATTTTTTTTTTGCAAACTTTGTAATGATCCATCTACTGTTGTTATTTTAAATCAATACTTTTTCACAAAAACTGCTGCGCAGCAGTCCAAAATTGTATCTCTGCATGAACATGAAAGTCATGGGGAATTTCGTTTTGATTCCAACAATACCAAGCTCGTTAAATTCTGACAACGGACGACTCCGGTGCGGCCAAAATACCGCGGCTGGTCGCAGCATTCAAAACCGTGCCGTTGATTTATGGATGCGCATTGGTGAATCTGCTATGCAAGGAGCCACAATCACATTTTTTGGCAACATAAAAGTCGTGGGTAATTTTGTGCCGATTCCAACGATACTAAGCTCACTAAATTCTGACAATAGACGACTCCGGTACGGCCAAAATACCGCGGCTAGTCGCACTATTCAAAACTGCGCCGCAGATTTTTCGCGCATTGGCGAAATTTGCTATTCAAGGAGCCACGATCACATTTTTTACCCAACATAAAAGTCGTGGAGAATTTTGTGTTGATTCTAACGATACTAAGTTCGCTAAATTCCGATAACAGACGTCTCCGGTACAACCAAAATACCGCAGTTGGTCGCACTATTCAAAACTGTGGCACAGATTTTTTGCGCATTGGCGAAATCTGCTATGCAAGGAGCCATAATCGTATTTTTTGGTCGACATGAAAGTCATGGAGAATTTTATGCCGATTCCAAAGATACTAAGCTCGCTAAATTCCGATAACAGACGACTCCGGTATGACCAAAATACCGCGACTGGTAGCAATATTCAAAATTATGCAGCAGATTTTTCGCGCATTGGCGAAATCTGCTATGCAAGGAGCCACAATCGCATTTTTAAATCAACATAAAAGTTGTGGGGAATTTCGTACCGATTCCAACGATACTAAGCTTGCTAAATTCGACTACGACGATTATGCCAAAATACATGGCTCATTCAAAGTTTTTTTTTAAAAAAAATTCTCAGAGTCGTCGCTATTTATGCGACCGACGCTTAATCGGTCAGATACGCCGCCTCCTGTTAAACAGGCGAGTGTGCCAACTTTAAAATTTTTTTTAGTGTCTAATCCGCTAATTATATTTTTAAACGTGCTTATTTTAAAAATTTAGCCTATTATTTATCAATCAAAGCAATGCACATAAATTTATTAAAAGTTTATGCAGCTTATGATCTAACCAACTAATTATCACATGTTATCAATATGAACATAATAATCAGTATGAATACATACAATAGTTTATATAATAATATAGATGAAGCATGTAATAAATATTAAGAAATGCCCATTAAAGAGTAGGAAGTTACGTATGTAACATTGCTTGAATTAGTCCAATGCATTGGCATCCCATTCTGAAGTATATTGCTTCACACAAGACACTCTACAAACACTAGATTCAATGGGACATATCAATCAAACATTAGTATATTCATTAAAAGTATTTAATACTAAATTATATATATATATATATATATATATATATATATATATATATATATATATATATATATATTCTTGTGATTAATGATATCTATGAATTTCCTCTAATTTATAGTTTATAACTAACCCAAATAATAATGTGGACATTCTTGTTATTGTGCGTTATTAAAAATGGAGTAATATAGTATTAAATTGTTTATCTTAGTATTGCATAAAATTTCTTGCACATAGATGTTATGTATCTAAATATTAAAATTTAGATGTTAAATATATAAATATATGAGAATTGTGTGATACGTATATAAATGCTCCTTTTTAATTTACTTTCAAACTAATGACATGATTGGAGTTCACACAATTAGTGACAAACGTGATGTTGGCTGTAGACGTGGCAGCAATAGAGAGTGTACCTAGCTTATAAAGGGGGTGAGGGTGTAACTTGTGTTATTATGTGGAGCTAGATTATATCGATAAATTAGAATGTATTATCTACTCAGAGCCCTCAATTTTGCTGGTCGAGTTTGGAGATGAGATACTAGTGGTAGCGTGCCCCTTCCTCGGGGTTCGGTTGCTAGCCTTAGCACTGTGACATGGTAATTCATGCTTCAAAGATAGAGAAGATAATATTTTGGTGTTAGGAGGATAGCATCATGACACCAGGATTCATGGGATTGTACCAAAAAGACAGAGAGAATAGTGTCTTGGTTCTGCAACATTAGCACCGTGACACTAAAACCTGGGCACCAATGCAAAAAGACGGAGCCACAAGTGCCTAGGTGTTAGAGGCATGACATCGCAACATTACAAGGTAGGGAAGTTCATCTTATAGTAGTTTTTTGTGATTTTTTTCATATCATTTTTTCATCCTCTTGTAAGTGAAAAGTGAGTGTCCTAGAGTTACTAAAGTGTGAGAAGGCTTGAGCGAAGTGAAATTTGTAGTGTATTTTTTCGGTGTGGTGTAGCATTGTAATTTTTTCATTCTCGAGCTTTTTCATATTAAATTTGGTGTTTTAAATATTTTCTAGCACTTGATCATTTACTTCTATTCAACATTTTACTCTGGATCTCTCGAATCAGTTTATGCAATTTATCTTTCAATAATTTGTATTAGAGCCTAGATCTAAGGTTTTTTAGTTCGAATGGGAGTAATGGACAATAAAACAAGATACAAGATTGTGAGGTTAATGTTTCGAACCTCACTTTCTGGAAGTTCAAATTTAAGATTTGTTGTATCATAAGAAGTTATATTTGCCACTATATGGAATCACTAAGAAGTTAGATTTAATGACTATTGAAGATGGCACCAAACGGTTATAGGTTTGATCCAACTTTCACTTTTCTTATTTGGTGCTTTCAATATTGTTAATGAGAAAACTGTTGTGGATCTTATAGTTATATGTACAAGAGTATATGAGAAGTTCTTGGTTTTTGACAAAGTTTTTTTTAATGAAAAAGTTATTCAATATGAAGATGGTAAATGGTAATTTAGTGGTTGAACATTTTAATAACTTCAATACTGTGACAAATCAGTTTTGCTCTATTGGCATCAAATTTGATGGCGAGGTTAGGGCGCTACTGCTTTTATCTTCATCGCTAGTTTTTTAACTATGTTTAATTAATGAAAAGCTATGACTGGGAATGAAATAGATTTAAAGTTAAAGTGTCTCAAATTAGATAAATGTGGCACTTATCATGATAAGAAGTTCATGGTTAACTATGTTTTAAAAGGGATCAAGCATGAGTTCGGTGTACCAAGAACACCACAACAAAATGATGTTGTAAAGCGCATGAATAGAATTATAACAAAGCGTGCTAAGAGATTACATGCAGACTTATCGAAGTAATTTTGGGCACAAAAATTTAACATTGCAGTTTATTTGATTAATTATATTCCATTAGTACCTTTGAATGAAGGCTTATCTTAAGAAACTTGGAGTGATAAAAGGTAAATCTATCTCACCTAAGAGTATTTGATTGTTCATTGTATGTTCATATTGATACAAGATTTAGGAATAAACTTGATCCAAAATCTGTCAAGTGCACTTTCGTTTGATATGGATTAGATGAATTTGGTTATAAATTTTCGGGCTATTAGAATAAAAAATTTAGCAAAAATTGGGACATCATTTTTTTTTGAAATGGAGATTTAATAATATAAATGAGATTCAAGGTGATTCATCAGTTACTCTTGAAGACTCTTCTAAATATATTGAGACAGAAAATACTACTGATCATAAAATTAAAAAAAGGAATTGTGCTCAAAGCAAGGAAGCATAATGAGTTCCTTAAATACCTGCTACTAAGGCCAAAGATTTAGCATCATCTCACGATCGATACGAAGGTATTCTCCCTTATTGTACTATTTATTGTTGATTGATCATGGTGAACTTGAATGTCCATGATGCACCCACAAGAGAGGATAATGATTCTTGTGAACGGAGGTCATTTGGATGTCGTCGTAGCCTTCCGAATATGATATGCTTGCGGGTGCATCGACGATTCGCCTTTTAGATCGATTGATCGTCATATTATGCAAGATGTATATTTCAATCAATTTGATGCTCTGGACCCAACGACAAAGTCCGTTTGTCGATTAGAAATCATTTTTACTAGTATTTATGATGATCATGATATTTTGGCTTTGATTTAGGCTTAATTCGACTTATGGAACATGTGTAGAGATCAACATCCACTCAAACAAAAAAATGAGAATTGAAAATTCATCTCAAATAATAAATAAAATTGAATCAAAAATTCATTTGACAGTTAAATGGAAATCATGTAAGATTTATCTTAAAATATGAAATTGAGATTAAATCATTTTGTGTTAAGGAAAAAGGGTGGCTGACGATTAGGTGGAAGAGAGCAGGAGGTCGGTGGCTAATGAAAGGGAGAGAAGAGGCGGCCAACGGTTAGGTGGAAGAGAGGAGGAGGGCGACGAGTAATATAAGGGTGAGGGGAGGTCGGTAGTTAGAGAGAAAAAATGGGTAAGTGAGGAGGGGAATAAGATTAAAATTCAAAATAAAAAATCATTACTTACTAGATAATTTAAATGCAATGAAGAATACATGACTAACACTAACAACGATTGGGATACAGATTTACCACCCAATGTTGAAGAATACCAAAAAATTCTAATCCAAGAACTCTAAAGATGAATCTCCAATACAAACAAAAGCCTAAAAGTGCCAAAACAGCTCTCTAACAATAGTACTTATAATTGTTGACCCCCAATACGCAAAACCATCGAATGCAAATTGCCAAAATCAAATAAAATGACCAAAAATCGAATGACCATCGATTCAAAACATCGAAATTGACTTAAGAATCGATGGTCGAAACAGGTGAATGCCGCACCAAGCGTCACCTATGAACAAATTCAATGAAAATATATTTTTTTGAACGCAAAAAAATTGGTCCGCATTGACATCCATAAACCAAACGGCCACCGACGCAAAGCGGATTGGCTCTAACATCAAAATTACCTAGAATAAATATCCAATTTAACTAAAGTTGTTGTGCTTAAAATTTCATTGAAATTAATACATGTTTCGAGATAAATCTACTTAATTATCTCTTAATTACATCCCGTCGAAATTAACATGTAGTGTTCATAGCCACCCATTCTCATGAGAGAATATTACATGCAAAGTGTGGATGTAGCTTTTGCATCAGGACTCCAATCATATTCGGACATGTGGCTCAATTACTCTTAAATTTTATTCAAAATAGTATAAAAATTTATTTGGAGCCATGTGCCCTAATTTGATCGAAGTGAAGATACATCCGGACTTCACATATAGTTATTTTTTTATTTCTATACCTCCAACTTCTATTCGACAAATAATAAGGCTTAATTTTCAAATTAGACTTAATTAAAACTTTAATTAGCTAATTAGACATTTTTTTTAAAAAAAATAGTCCAAATGCCCTTGGCCAAGCGACCGGTATGACTGTCGTCCGCCCATTAACGCCGCTCATCCTTATTATTCTGCCCAAATCAAAACCGAGAGCTGGATCTCATTTTTTCCATTCGATTTTTCGTCCGTCTGCGAGATCTGCGGTGCACCACGCAGATCACCACCTGCCCACGGGGTAAGGAGCTCATGCCAAGGAAAGCTCGCCGCCGGACAAGGAGAAGCTCGCAACACATTTTCTTATTTTTTTCCGTCAATTTAAGTATTTCTAACCCTAAATGAGAAATGTGTGTTAGATCTCATTTTATATTAGTTTAGCTGGTATGATGAAGTTATTTAGTTTGATTTCTATAGAAAATATGTGTGAGATCTCATTTTAAATGTGGTATTTATTTGGATGTACGATGAACTTGTTTAGTTTTTTGTCTGCCAAGATCTCTTTTTATGGTAGTATTTGTAGAGATTTCACTTGTAGGATAATCATTGCTTTTGTTGGTCCTCTTTTTACATATTTAGTTATTTTTATTGAACTGATTGTTATCAACTATGGGGGTTAGTTATGTCTTTCAATGTATAAGGAATATTTGGATTGAACTGGATGGTTTATTTCTTATATGTTATATTAATTCTGATGGAAAGGGTAATGCAAAAACTTTTTACTTGATTAATAATATTAGAAAGGTCCTTTCTTCCTTTAATTACAGGATCTGTCATATCTCAAGAGAAGATAATATTTATTCTGATTTTTTTTTGGGCTAAAATAAAGGTGATTCAGATGTGTTTCATTGAATTCAATCATAAAAATATTCTCATACAACTTTGTGTCATAATGTATCATAATAAAATTTATTTTCTTTTATGTTAGATACAATTAACTTGTTGTAACTCTGATGGACTCTATGTCTTTATACAGATGTGATGTTACTAGTTATTTAAGTAAAAATTTTTGTTGTGCCCCTATTTTTTTTTCGGAAAAATGTTGGAAGTTCCCATCAAATATTTTGTTATTCTATCGATCTTATATTGCATTTGATGATATATTAATTAGTATGAGTATGAATTACTTTTCAATGTCATATATTTTAAACCTTCATTTGAATGCTAATTATAATGTTTTCTGGTAATATCATCAATCATTAACCTTATGATCAAAGAAGTTTTGAATTGTTGGATTTTGCTTTCTAATAAGATTTGACTGGCTATTTGTTTTGGTGAAGAATGTATTTTTTGTATGCACATTAGAATTTGGATTTAAGGATTTATTTATGAATTATGTATGAGTGAGATGGGATTCGGTGTGTTATTGTTAGAAATGAGTTCATATCTGCTCGCATAGTTCTCTATTATGACAAGAAATTTCATGATCCAAATGATGCAAGTGGAAAATTGATAGATCTGCAGTTCTTTTCATGTGCCGGATTTATTGCAACTCACATTAATGATAAAGAAGTCTATGAAGTTGTAATTAATGCAGCATGCGTGCAGCTTATTATAATTTATGTTGAAGTTGAGGAACTACCGCGTGAAGATAGAGAAGTTAACAATATTGAGGAATGTCAGAGAGCTTGAACCAGTACTGAGTACATCACACTAGCTTCGCAGCTAAGTACTTAGGTGGAATACTATGCGTCTGCACCAACAAAACATGCTTACTTTGCTGGGAAAAGTTCTGCTGCTATAGGTGACCCAGAAGGTGATCACATGAATCCACTATCTCTTGAAGATATTGGATATCAAACTATGCCTAGTGGAACTAGTAGTGATTATGATGAGGAGGATATAATGACACAGAGCAGGATGTTTTAGGGGCCACAGAACCATCCCTCGGGGTCAGAGACCTAATTACAAAATACTCAATTAGAATAAGTCACTACTGAAAAGCACTTGATATGTAACAATAAGTACATGCGTAGTGCTCAAACAGCTAGAGAATGGAATGAAGACCTTACATTTGATGGCACGTCAGATGAATCAACCTTTGAAGAAGAGAATTACATCCCAGTTGAATTGCTTGAAGGTATGTGTTTTCATGATAAGAAACAGTTACAGTTTACTATTCAGGGTTAATATATCATAAATAATATTGAGTATGTCATATATGCTTCAAACTAATTAAAATTCACTGTACTGTGCAACCACCATTCTCACCCAACTAAACCTTATTTGTGGCACTTATATGCAAGCTCAAGTAAGAGATTGGATGGTGCTTGGAGGATTGGTACCATTAGCTCACCTCATACCTATAGTCATTCGGCTTAATCTGGACACATATACATCATAATTCATCGCTTATTTCATCCAACCCGCAATGACGAAGCTATATAAAAGAAATTGTAGAAATTGTATTGAGTCCAAATTTAATATAAGAGTATCTTATATGAAGGCCTGGGATGTGCATCGAAAGGCAGTTAAGGTAATATTTGGCAGTTGGGAGGAATCTTACCGATCATTAGGGAAATTCATGGCTGATGTATGTTCATCTATGCCTGCGAATATCGGTGCACTCAACATAATCGTAGTTCCAATGATTCATTTGAGCCTTTAATTAGAGGTTGGCAATACTATCGCCCAGTTCTATGCCTTGATAGGACTTTTCTCCTGGGTAAGTACAGATGAACTCTACTTAGTGTAGTTGGTATCGATGCCAACAATGGCTTGTTCCCACTCGCCTTCGCAGTTATAGAATCAGAGTGTATTGAGTCGTGGGTTTGACTTTTAAATACACTACAGGACTTGATCCCACTAGTGTCTACAAGAGGTGATCTCTGCCTCATTTCAAATAGGCAGTCTGCAGTAGTAGTAGAGATCTTTTCCGGTCGCACATCGTCACGCATCATTTGAGGGAGAATTTCAAAAGAGCTGTTAGACAATTCGGCATAGGTGATGTTGACTTTATATGTCAGAAGATGTATGTTGCAGGAAATACTGATGATATTCAAATTTTTAAAAGATACATGACTAACATCAAGAATATCAAGCAGGAGGCATACGATTGGCTTGTTTCAAGAGATGTTCAAGAAGGGTCTCTATATATATGATATAATGACCATAAATGTAGTAATGCTTTAATGGTGCTTAAATGGGCACATGGTTTGCCAATTACAATACAAGATACTACAATATAGTATCCCTATTCATGAAACGCCAATCAAATCGGCTACAACCAACAGAATCCATGTTTTCTCCACGGCTAAAGATAACTAAACGAGAGGCAGATTTTCTAGCGGTAAAGATAAGCATGAATGAGTAATAAGTATTTGATGTAACCAGCAGAACCTTCAAGGTTGACCTCTCAGAAAATAATGAATGTAGGTGTACATGTAGATAACCACAATCTTATCATCTGCCATGTCCACACGTTATTGCTGTTTTGGGTCAACGACATCTAAGCCACGTGCAATATCTCCCTTTACTATTGTTTGGTGATCACAAGAAGATCTACTAGGTGAATTTCATGTGATAATCATAAAAAGAGTGGTAGAACACATCACACATACAGTACAATCCACCAAATGTTAAAATCCTGAACAAACAAATTTTATGAGAATACAACGCAGAAGTTCTGTTTGTAGTGTATGTGGGATGCTGGACACAAAATAATAATCAATATGGTTTGGGTTCAATAGTATCTGATTTTGTTTGATGTCATTTTGACATTGAACTAAAAATTTGATTTATATTAATGCACAATTTTGAATTGTTGGTGTTGTTGTGTTTTTATCAATAATTATTGTAAATTGTTATTTGGTTTTCAGAAAAAAAAAAGTTATTTTGCTAAATGAATGGCTTAATAAGTACAAGATGATGTTTGTGTATAATCTAGCTTTGTTTGAATAAGTCATATTTTGCAAAATATTATATTTCTCAAATGTTGTGTGGGCTTACTGTACAATTAAACTATAAATTATGTTTGTGATGTACCTCATGTTATACACTTAGGATATTCGCAACAACCTATCGAGCAGGTTGAAGAGGAGGACCATCAACAGCATCATCTACGCGATCAGCCGCGACGACCACCAGCTCATTACACTCCTAGTAGTGATGCAATTCCACCACGTAGGCATCGACGAAGATAGACGTGTTATCTTTTTTATATAGTGGATGGCATGTACTTGTGACTATTTTTCATTTATTATGGTTACTCATTCAGTTTCACAGTTCTATAACTCTTAATTGTATAATCCTGATGTTGTTTATTATTTGTTAGTTTTGGTTGGATTACATCAGAGATCGGTATTAGGTTCATATGCATTTGGTTAAATTCAATTTCTTCATATCACATACTGAGATGAGGTTGTGTGTTAATGTATGTTTTTTATAATGATATGTCTTTTCTATTAAGAGCTTATTAATTGCACTTTTATAAGAGTATTTTAGTGCAGTAAGATATAATAAATTATGCAATGCTTCATTTGGTTAACTTTTAAGAATGAAAAATTCCCTTGATTTTACTATTTTATAGAATGTTACTGCGAAAATTACGGTTACCCAGGCAAGAATCGTCAAAAATTGTTAACATAAAAATTGTTGAAATTTTTATTCTATTTTCAACGATATCACATAAGCTAAAATCCGATACGGATCTGCAAAACCAACTTGATAATATTTTTTTCTAGACCTTAAATATTCATACATTCTAAAAAACTGCAGTTACCCGGGTGAAAATCGTCAAAAATTATCAATGTGAAAGTTGTAGTACTTTTTATTACCTTTCCAACAATACTAAGCATCCTAAAATCCAACATCGGATGAGCCCGATATGACCAAAAAATGGGGGCTACCGCAATATCTTTATTTTTTGCAACTTAAATATTCATACATTCGCAAAAACTGCGGTTACTCGGGGGAGATTTATCGAAAGTTATCAACATAATAGTTGTAATACTTTTTATTACCTTTCCAATGATACTAAACAAGCTAAAATTTGACATCGAATGAACCAGATACGGCCAAAAAACGGGAGCTGCCGCAATATCTTTATTTTGTGCAACTTAAATATTCATACATTCGCAAAAACTGCGGCTACCTGGGCGAGATTCATCAAAAGTTGTCAACATAAAAGTTGTATAATTTTTTATTACCTTTTCAACGATACTAAGCAAGCTGAAATCCGACACCGAATGAGCCTGATATGGCCAAAAAATGAGTGCTGCCGCAATATCTTTATTTTTTGCAACTTAAATATTTATACATTCCAAAAACTGCGGCTACTCGGTAGAGATTCATCGAAAGTTGTCAACATGAAAGTTGTAGAAGTTTTCATTACCTTTCTAACGATACTAAGCACGCTGAAATCCGATACCAGATGAGCCTGATATGGCTAAAAAATAACTGATGTGTGTTTATTTTTTTTTTAAATAAAATTAAAGCTAGACGTCCGGTCAGCCCAGTCAGCGCCAGTCGCCCATTGACTGGGCAACTGGACCTATTTTTAAATTTTTTTTAAATACTTAATTAGCTAATTAAAATTTTAATTAAATTTAATTTAAAAATTAAGCCCCAACAATAATAAGATGTTACCACATCTTTTTCATGCAACCCTTACCCTTTATGCCGTCGTCACCCACGCAAGCCGAAAGGAGGAACGCCAATCGAGCACGGGATATCCTCGCTTCTCGGGGGAAGCACGGGCAAGCCGAATGCCTCGAGCTCTCTTCCTCCCAGCCGAGCGACCGAACCCCTTTTCGTCTGTCCCTCGCAACAAATCTACAAGCAGCGAACGAGGACGCACGAGCGAAACTCCTGTCCGGCTCTACCGCGGACGGACGAACTCTTTCTCTCCCGTTTCTGGCCGTCGCAGCTCTCGGGCATACAGCAGCCGAGACCTTCATCGACAACAATAGCTCCATTCAACTCCTAATCATACCTGGATTTTGACGTCGTCTCGCATCGGATTCGCCCCTTTCTTGTGCTATAGAAACTGAAGTATTATGTGGCTAGCCGAGCTTTGGTTGTGTACTCATGGCACACTAATTCTAGATACCGGTTTCTCTCTCGCCGTAAGATTTCTGCAGTTCTCTGAAGGATGTTAAAGTGATTATGAAGTTTTTTGAAAGGCAATGAAGCACATTTTTTATACTAAGCCTAACTCTGCGAAGCAGCAATAGAAGAAATGTTCAGGTGAACTTGCCGCATCTTCCAAGGGGTCATCGTCAAAGAAGGAGACTCTCTTAGCTTTTCTCTTCTTCAAACTCAGTCTCTTGCAGCTCACAGAAGCCTCTGAGTTCACCGTAACTTTTCCTGGAAAATGAGAAGCGGCGTCAGAAACCATTGAAGATGACTGTTGCTCTCTCTTTTCTTCGTTCTGAGAAAACAATAAATTCTTCTAAACATGAAGTCCATCCACTCTCCGAAGAAGAAGAAGAAGAAGAAAAAGAATTCATGGATAATTGTAGAAGAGCTATGGTGTCTATTTATACTGCAATGGTGGAAGATCAAAGAGGAGTAGATGATGAGAAGAGCTGAAGACGTTGGAAATGTTATGCCTACTGATGTTCAACGGCAAGTTTTACCAGTTTAATTATCTGAACAAGACTGCGTGCTTCATGCACAGGTTCTGGCAAAACACTGGTATACCTGTCGTTAATATATTCAGTTATAAAGTTTCAAAGATCTGCAGTACAGGCATTGATAGTTGTACCGACTAGGGAACTTGATATGCAAGTCACGAAGGTTGCTAGGATGCTCGCTGCAAAATTTGTAGAATCTGATACTATGCAGAGAACTTGTACAATCATGTCTGTTAGATAGTGGGATGTTGAAAAGGCATAAAGTTGGTTGAAGGTATATTTGAAGATCTCACTGCGCTTAGAAGAGTGTGGTGGAATTGAAGACTAATCACACGTCAGAGATATCGATCGGCCAAGAGTACAAATGAGGCCAAAGTAAGTCAGCACTCTTCTTGGGGATGATGCCGGAAGGTTGTCAAAATATTGTCAGATTTTATATTGACAAAGACTCAAATAAATTAGTTTAAATTGAAAATTCTAAGCCTAAAATTGAATATTATATTAATTTTAAAATTTAAATTGAGCTTGTTAAATTTTGAAGTAAACAAAATTATCAAAAATTGATTCTAATTAAAATCAAGAATTTGTTAACTGCTCTCAAATAAACAAATATCTCTCACTTAATAGTTGAATTATTTTGGAATTCACATTGAAATAATCAAAAGAAAATTTCAATCATCTTTAAGACTGAAATATGCAATATCTTGAAATATTTAGATACTTGATCTTGAAGTAGTTGAAATGAATTGAATATTTTGACAATAAATATAAACTTAACACTTCAATATCTCATTTCAATTGATTTCGTAGATAATCTGATTTAATTTCTAATCAGAGCAATAAGAGATTCCCTTGGAATTAGAATATAGTTTTCAAATATAGTTCACTCCAAATAAATTGAAGAAAATCAAAGAATTCATAAGAGATTCTTAATGAGATTAAAGGATTACTAATAAGCATAATCAAGGAATTCTTGAAAAAACATTTAAAGCATGTCATTTGTCTTATTATATATTTGAATTGAATCACGTGAAAATTGAATAGAGTTTGTGACGAGTTTGAGGATTGTCAATAAATACAAATGAAAGTTTATTCAACATTCAAAGACTAGTAAACTTTGAATAAAAGAAAGCAATTGAATGTTATTCCAAAAGATCTTACGAACTATTAGAACAATTTAAAATGCCACCGAATTTGCACCACATTAATACTAGCAGACAAAAAGCGTTGGCTTAAATTCTAAATAGACTTCAAATATATTAATTTTGCATAAATTAGGGAGCTAACTATCACTCAATTCAATGCTTCAGAATTTGTGCAATTATTTAAAAGAGATGAATTCTTGTATAAAATATAAAATAATCTTTCATTCAATTTGATCTTTTCAAAATTCATACAAGTATTCTAAATAACAGAAGCCTCACCACGTTGAATGTTTAAACTTAGGATGGATTGCTGGTTGATTCGGTCTTGGAGGTTCGAGTTAACAAAACTTAAAAATTCAATAATAATATTATAAGAATTTCAACTTATGAAAATATGTGAGAAGCTAATTCTGTTATATAATAATAGATCTGATCCTCTATTATTAAATTAATAGAGTCGACAGGATCTGAAATAGCAAAATAAAACATACACCCCAATGATGGCTGAGTTGATTGAAAATATCAACTAGATGGGCCATTATTATCAAAATATTCAAGATATTTATATATTCAATAATTTTAAATTCAAAATTCTTAAATATAGATCTAGATCTGATCCTCTATTACTAAATTAATGGAGGCAATGGGATCTAGGATAATAAACTAAATGGTTAAGCAGATTTGTTTACTCCGATGATGACTGTGTTGAATGGAGATTTCAATCGGAGGAGATACCTACCATCAAAATGTGCTTGCAAGCTCAAATCAAATTAATCTAAATTAATTATCAATACAAATATAGAATCAAATAAATTACTAAGTGTTAAATGTTTAAATGAAATTCAATCTTTAAATACTTAAAGCAAACTCTATTCAATCCACATTCCGCAATTATTTGTTGAATGTGACAAATTAAGAAAACTCTAGATCGCAAATGAGCCAATGTCAAATCAAGTACATAACTATGTTTACTCTCAATCAATCTCATGCCAGTAAGGACATGGTATGTGTCCTCTGTCCGCGTGGTTTGGCCAGTAGGCTCCACATATGATGTGGTTATGACCAGAGTCCTTTGATTGGGTGGCTGCCGCCAAATGACACCATTATTTTACGATCATGACTGTAGCATGTATGTTCTCCAACCCCTTGAGTTGTGAATTATATGGTGCACTTGATAGGGTAAAAAGCCTTCTGTCGGCTAAGGTAAACTTAAGTCTATCTCCTTAGATAAACACCACTCCAGGTCTATAAGATCTTCTTAGACGACACAACCCATGACTGCTGACAAAGATCCTTCGGTCAAGTTGGGTCGACTACTTCCTCTAACTAAGTAGACTATAGACTATGACAGTCTGGGATGATGGAACCTTGAGATCTTGATCGGGCGAGTCATCATTCCCCCAACTATCTGCTTTAAGTTAAAATGATGAATTTCATAAATCTAAATTTTAATACTCCACATACTATTATTATATGCTACGCATTAGCGACCTAACGACTAGTTTTAATTGAAAGTTCTCTTTCAGCATTAGGAGGGGTAATTAATTATAGGTGCTTGCACTTATAAGAAACTTGGAACCAAATCTAAAGTCCTCACAAAATGGGGCTGAAATCTATGAGTAGTGTCTTATCTACTATTTCATTTGCCTTCAGAAAATTTAACCAATATTAAATCATACTCTCTTCATCGAGAGGTCGGTGGTGAATTTTCAGAACTCACAATAACATAAACCTCAAACATAATAAAATAAAAGATATAAATACCCTCACTCATATAACTAAAACCTAAATAATAAACAATTATAATTGAGTGGTCAAAACTTGAACCAACCCTTGGCTGGCGACTAAGTTTGGACCAGCCTTGATGGCCTGATTGGGTCTTAATGATGTTTGGGCGGTGGGACTCAAGGCACTCTTGTGTCATTCTCCTTTTATCTCTTGATGATATGCTTCTTCGTCTAGGTTTATCTAGAATTTAATCAACCGATTCTTGTACTCCATAAGATGTGTGTCTTGTGGGGTAAGAGAGATACTTTTCTGTCAGCTCCTTTAGCTCTTTTTTTTAATCAACAATATTAGGGATGAGTTAGCCCTCTGAACATTTGTCCTCTAAAGATGCTTGATATCAAATTGTGACCCCTCTAAATCATGCTCGGATAATCCTAGCAATGAAAATCTCACTGGTGTATCTTGCTTGTCTTGTAGTAAGGTAGTATGATCAGCTCTGTTTGATCATTAGGAGTTCTCCAAGGTAGTAGCACAATATTATTTTATCCTTCGTGAAAATATAGATGTTCTAGCACTCATCATGAAGAATTTTTTATCATACTGTCATGGCCTATTGAGTAGTAGGTGATAAACATCCATAGGTACCACATCACACCATACTTAATCTTAAAATATGGCTCCAATAGAGAACTCCACTAGGCATCACTTTTCAATACTAATTTTATTCCTTTTCTTCAACCATGTCAGTGATTATGGATGATGTTGCATCTGGGTAGGGAGGTCTAATTTTTCTACTACCTGCATTGCCATTACATTCTCATAATTGACTCCGTTAATGAAGATATTGCACACCTTCCCTTTCGCTATACCTCTATTGTAGAAAATATTGTGTATAAGCCAAAATTCCCCTTCTTCACGCTCAGATTGAAGGACACACCACACTACTTATTGTTCTCCTTCTTCTTCTTTCACTATAGGCTCTTCACTAGACTCCTCTTTTACTGCTTCTTGTTCAACAAAAGATATAGCTCGCTTATTTAGGCAATCTGATGCAATGTGCCCAATGTTATGACACTTGAAGCACTTCTTGGCTATAAAGGTTAAGGTATTGGGTCCACCAATTGGGTCACCCTTTTCAACCTTTAGAGTGGATCATCATCTTATGTAGTTGCCTTTTCACTTCTTAAAGGTATATTTTTGTATCCTAATGCTGAGTTTAAATTTTGTTTAGGAGGAGGGAGTGGATCTAGTGTGCCTATGTTGTCTTTCAACTTTTAATGACAAAGCCTGCACATCTATCAAGGACTAGTAGGGCTATAGTTGGATCACATTGCAATGGATGTCTTTTGTCCTTCGAAATACCTGCCAATGGCGTTCTCCTCATGCTTTGCTAACTCACATTTTAACATCAACTGCTCAAACTCAGATGTGTATTTCTCCACTAATAAATCTCCCTGCTGTAAATGGTGGAGTTTCATGAACACATTATGTCTATAATGAGTTGGCAAGTATTTGTGTTGCATCTCCTTCTTCCTTTTAGACAATGTAGTGATCTTGATTCTCCCTTCTTACTATCACACGCGCTTCAAATTCTCCTACCATAAAGAGGCATTATTTTTTTTTCTTAATGCTGCCAACTTCACTCTTCGATCTTGTGGGATGTCATTATACTCAAAGTGTCTCTCAACTATCTGCAACCACTCAATAAACTCATCTAGATCCATCCATCCTTCAAACATGGGTATGTTAATATTTGCACTTAGATTTGTACCCTTTCTCTTATACACATGCCAAATCTATGCGACACTAGTTCTTCACTAGAATCCTCACGGTGGAAATGGTTCAAAATTTATCCTTCTTTCTTCTCTTGAGGATCACCATCCTGGCCATGGGTGTTCCTTCGTTGTAGTCTTCTTTCATTATTAGAATGCCTTTCTTGCAAGCGATGAATCTCCCACTGTATATCTTCTAAAGTCATTACCTGAAAATACTCTTGTAAGTTTCTCCTTTGCAGCATACTGATTATTCATTGGAGTAACTCATGGGTAAGTTTTGTTAGGAGATGGGGGTGGTTTAGCCAAAAAAGAAGGTAGTGGTTTGGTCAAAGGGATGTAGTCGATGATTTGGGTGTATGCTTTTATTGGAAATTGGTGGAGGTATGGAAAGGTAAGATTATACATGAGATGGAGAATATGATTAGAGTTAGGACCTGGGTTATGGTTAGGATTAGGTTTAGGATGGATTGAAAAAGGGAGGTTTTGCTGTCCAAAAATTTTAGAGAAGATTTTATAGGGTTGTGAAATTGGAGATATGATTTTGGAGGAGAGAAAACTACCCAAAAAAATATCTAGATAAATATAGCATTTATACCAAATGAAATTGGATTTAAGATATAAGCTTGGTAACAACCAGATCTATATTTGTTGGATGATTAGTGTTGTGTTAATCTAGGATGATTTTGGAGATTTGGAAAGTTGGGCTCGATAGTTTGATCAAGGATGGAGAAGAGAGGTGTACACTGGAGGCTAGGGTTAGGGAAAAGGGGTGGTCGATGATTAGGTGGAAGGGAGGAGGCCAGCATCTAAGGGAGAGGAGAGGTGGTCGATTGATATGTGGAAGGGAGGAGGGGGTTGTTGGGTAATGGAAGGACAAGCAGAGGACGATGACCAAGGTTAGGGAGAAAAAAGGGGGAAAGTTGGGGAGGATATTAAGATTGAGATTCAAAATAAAAATTCATTACTTACTAGATAATTAAAATGCAAAGAAGTATATATGACCACCACCAACAATGATTGGGATACAAATTCATCACTCAATATTGAAGAATATAAAAAAGCTCCAATCCAAGAACTCTAGAGATGGCTACAATATAAACATAAGCCAAAGAGTGCTAAAATAACTCTTTAGCGACATTATTTACACTCATAACACAGGCCCTAAATATAATAAAATAAAACAGATAAATATTCTCACTCAAATAACTAAAACCTAATAATAAGAAAATATAATTAGGTGGCTTACACTTGAAGTTTGGGACCCAAAGCACTCCTATGTCAGTTTTCATCTTTGGTTTGCTCCTTAGGATCTCTCCCATTAGTATTTTCAAAGTACAAAGCACAATATGATGCGCATTTTATTTTAAAGCTTAAAGCGAAGCGATGCTTTTTTTAATACTAAAGCACTCATAAATTATACAAAATCATAAATATATTCATACATTCTAAGATTTGATGTAACATAAAAAAGTTATACACATAGCCATATGCCTGACTTAAAGACAAACTTTTGAGGGTGATCCTGCAAATTAAAATATCCAAAATTGCTCTGATAATTTAAAACTTAAAGATTTCATTAAAACAACTATAGTTAATAATAAAATCTATCTTTTAAAGCATAAATAAACTAATAAAATCTCAAGTTTAATAAAAATAAACAAATTTAACCATTATCATTCTCTTTTTCAATAATATAATCTCTTTCTTCTTCAGGTAATATTTTCTCATCTTCAAACAATTCTTTTTCTCCTTCATCTTCTTCCTTTTGTGAATCAATATCATCTTCTCTTTCATGCAGAATAGAAGTGGGTATAAGTTGAGATGAACTAGTTCTCTTTATTGATGTTGCTCCTTTCTGTTTTGACCTGCTAAATTTTATTGACCACATTCGTAAGTTTCTCGTGAAGTTTCTTCAATTTGTCTCTATGTGAGATCTTCTTCTCCAACCTGTTGTTCAACAACATCCTCCATCTCCCCAATCAATTATTCACAACTTTCATCAATTGAATCCAAAATAATTGGACCAATAATATCTCTCAAATTGAATCTTCTCTTTAAAGTTTTTTTATATTTTATGAAAACTAAATCGTTTAAGTGCTTTTGGATTTACTAGTTTCTTTTTTTTTTTTTTTTGATATGAATATATAGAAAAGAATATCATAATAAATGCATTAATTATTTGACTATTTAATTATTTATGATATGTAAAATTTATGATTTATTAACTTCTTCGAAGACACTCCAGTTCCTCCTATTACCAGCAGCACTACAAGTCAGCCCTAAAATCCTGATGGCAAATTTTTATAAAGTTGGGTCTAATCCATCATACATCTCTCACCACTCCCTTATATTAAAATTTGTTTAGTGCATTTTATATTAAAAATATTTGTTTAGTGTATTTTTTATTTATTTTATTTTTAAAAATGAATCATATTCTATTACAAACACTCAAAACAAACTTCTCGAATGTTTTGAAATATTTTTAAAACAATCATTATTATCAAACATATTTTATTTTGAATTAAAATATGAATAAAATAAAACAAAAAATATATTAAACATAAAACATAAATAAAAAAATGATGCCAAACAGCCCCTAAATATTCACATTTTTAATTTTCTATTTGTTTGGTCAGGTAATAGCGACGTTGAGCAGACAAAATAAACTAAATACAACATATATAACACAATTAGTATTTGAAGAGATCAAATGACACGTTCCAAAAATAATTACAGACATTAACCAAATAAAATATTAAAATGATATAATCTTTTACTTTTACCTTAAATAAACTTGAGTTTATGCACATCAAATTTCAACCAAAATAAGTCCTGAAACTAGTGAGCATGCCACTTTTTATACATTACCATATACATAAATTCTTAATAATCATCAACACATCAAAAATTCATACCATACGATGTATTCTTAACACACCACTAAAATCATAATAATGTCATTATAACAATAATAATTTTTTAATTTCCAATCGCTTGTGACTTCAAATTAAGAAATACTTACTAATAAATGGCACAAAACCTTGAATTAGCTAAACAACAAAATTAAGATCAAAAGTTTTAGCAAATGAATCTCAAAATTTATGAAGAAGATGCAACATTACATTTAGACATAAAATATCCCAAAAATATGATTTTGTGAGTATTGGATGACTGAACAATACTGATGGGAAGGAATAGTACTCACCAACACTAATATACTCCCAACTACTAATGAAAATTTATCACTATGTTGCACACAAAATATAGGATCCATCAACATAAAAGAATAAAAGCATGATTATACATAATAATGCAATGACCAACCTAGCAAATCAAGAGAAGAAAGATGAGGAAAAAAAAAACACTAGCCAAAAAGAGAACTTTAGAAACTAAGAATAAAGAGTAATTATATCAATGTTTACAACCAAATGCATGACATGCAAGGTACAAGGCTCCTAGGACTGCCACGAATGAAAGAAAACCAGAGACGCGAGAGAATTACAAACCAGAATGGCGTGATGGAGCTAAAACCAAAACAAGGCCAAATAGGTTCAATGCAAGAAAATGATACTTGGAAATGAGAGATGAATAAGTGAGAAAGTGGGTTATGTTGAACCTCCTATCTTTCAAAAAGAGAATGCATGTTATTTATTTCATCTATAGTAGCAACACTTTTAAGCGTAGCAAATCCTAATAGCGGAAAAGAATCTAAAGAAGCCTTAAGTTTCAATGACCAAAGGCTGCACCAATGCAAAGAAAGCAGTGTAGAAAGCCCAGTGTGAGTCGACAACAAAGGAGGTATTTGAAGCAACGAAGAAATTTGGGGTTTCTGCGACGCTTTCTTTGTGTTGGTGCAGCCTTTGATCATTGAAACTTAGGGTTCTTCAGATTCTTTTCTGCTACTAGGATGCATTCTCTTTTGGAAAAATAAGAGGTTCAACATAACCCACTTTCTCACTTATTCTTCTCTCATTTCCAAATATCATTTTCTTGCATTGAATCTATTTGTCCTTTAAACGCTTTGGTTTTAGCTCCATCACGATATTCTAGTTTGTAATTCTCTTGCGTCTCTAGCTTTCTTTGATTCGTGACAGTCCTAGGAGCCTTGTACCTTACATGTCATGCATTTGGTTATAAACATTGATATAATTACTCTTTATTCTTAATTTATAAAGTTCTCATTTTGGCTAGTATTTTTTTTCCTTTTCTTTCTTCTCTTGATTTGCCAGGTTGGCCATTTCATTATTATGTATAATCATGTTTTTATTCCTTTATACTGATGGACCTTATATTTTATGTGTCATGGTGATTAATTTTCATCGGAAGTTGAGAGTATATTCATGTTAGTGAGTACTATTCTTTTCAGGCCAGTGTTATTCAGTTGTCTAATACTCATAGAATCATATTTTGGGATTTTTTATGTCAAGTTGTAATGTTGCATTTTCTTCATAAATTTTGAGATTTATTTGCCAAAAAATTTTGATCTTTGTTTTGTTACTTAGTTAATTGAAGCTTTTGTGTCATTTATTAGTAAGTATTTCTTAATTTCAAGTCACAAACGATTGAAATTGAAAAATTCTTGTCGTTATAATACCATTATTATGATTATGGTTCTGTGTTAAGAATACATTATATGGTATGGATTTTTGATGTGTTGATGATTATTAAGAATTCATGTATGAGGCAATATATAAAAAGTGGCATGCGCACTAGTTTCAAGACTGATTTTTGTTAAAATTTGATGTACATAAACTCAAGTTTATTTAAGATAAAAGTAAGAGGTTATATCATTTTAATACTTTTTTTTTGTTAATGTCTGTAATTATTTTTGGAACGTGTCATTTGTTCTCTTCAAATATTAATCATATTCTATTTGTTGTATTTAGTTTATTTTGTCTACTCAACGTCGCTATTACCCGACCAAACAAATAAAAAATTAAAAATGAGCATATTTAGGGGCTGTTTGGCATCACTTTTGATTTTTATTATATGTTTTATTTTTTTTGGCAAAATTTTTAAATTAAGCTTAATGTTAATCTTAATTAGCAATTTAGGCACGAAAAAAAAATATTAACATATAGGCTTCGTCATACAATGGATGATTGGCAACGGCGTGGGCGCGTTGTCTCCGTCGTCCGTTACGAGACTAATTTAATTTTTTTTAAAAAAAATCTGGCGGCAGTTCTCGTATGTTGCGTGTATCGGAGTCAGACGATGTCGGAATCGAGAAAACTTGGTATCGTTAGAATCATAACAAAATTTTCTACAACTTTCATGTTGATCGAAATTTACAATTGCGCGATCATGCAGATTTTGCGCGTAATGCAAAAAAGCTGCGGTGAGCTACAATTTGGGCTGTCAGATTTTATGCGTATCTTAGTCATACGGTGTCGGAATCGAGCAAACTTTATATCGTTGGAATCGTAACAAAATTTTATACAACTTTTATGTTTGTTAAAATTTACGATTGCAGCCCGATATGCAGCAGATTTTACAAATGTGCGCAAAAACTGCGGCACGAAGCTGAAAGTTCGAAGCAGCAATCATATTTTGTACCTATCGGAGTCATAAGATATCGGAATCGAGCGAACTCATATTGTTAGATTCGTAACAAAATTTTTTACAACTTTCATGTTGGTCAAAATTTACGATTGCTGCCAGATACGCAGTAGATTTTGCAAATACGCGCGAAAACTGCGGCGTGGAGCAGAAAGTTCGGAGCAGCAATCGTATTTTGGGCATATCAGAGTCATACGGTGTCGGAATTGAGCGAACTTTATATTTTTGGAATAATAATAAAATTTTCAACATCTTTCATGTTGGTCAGAATTTACGATTGCGGCCCGATATGCAGCAGATTTTGTGAATGCATGTGGAAACTGCGGCGCGGAGTTGAAAGTTCGGAGCAGCAATTGTATTTTGTGCATATCGAAGTAATATGGTGTCGGAATTCAGCGAACTTTATATTGTTGGAATCATAACAAAATTTTTTTATAACTTTCATATTGGTCAAAATTAATGATTGCGACTCGATGCGCAGTAGATTTTGAGAAATGAGCAATGATGAAATACATAAATAACTCACGCTAAACAAACACTTTTAATGAAGTGCAATTAACAAGTTTTTAAGAGTCATGACATATAAACAGGTGTTGCTAGCACATTAGTCTTATTGTTTGGAGATAATTATTCAAATTGATTACATTTATATAAGAGAAGTGAATGTGCTAGTATTAGAAATGAAACCATTTTCAAACAAGGATAAGAAGCCAACTCAAACTAAGTTTAGAACACAAACTAACTACCTCTCTACTGTTACTACCACAGGGAATATCCTCACTAAAAAACATACATCAATGTACAACTTCTTCTAAATACTTAAAGCTGTATAAATAAAGCAGCACAAAAATGATATGAATATTTACAAATTAAGGTAACCAAAATAATAAAATAGATCCTGATGATGTCTGCGAGACAGAATACAATAAGATAGGTACAAATATAACAAAATGTAATCATGTATTGACGATATTTGCGATGCGGTATCGAATCACTACCGGGCGTGTAATGGATTGGTGGTCGTCGCAGCCGGTCTCGTAGATGATGTTCCAGCTGCTGGTCCTCCTCTTCAACCTTCTCGGAGGGTTGTTGCGAGTAACCCAGGTGTGTAGCACTAGGTACATTGACTGAAGACTATGTGGGAAGCGAGAAACCATGATACAGTCCATACGAGAGTGTCATATGGAATGATAGAGTCCCATATGTAGGAGGGACTGGTTGCTGCCACGGGTGCATCTGTGACCACATAGCTTCCTAATATGAATACTGTGTAGTTGTGTGAATGTATATGCAGATGGTCTGACCACTGGTAGAGATGATGGACCAATATCCATCGTCGGCCCATCCGGCTGCACTGACGATGAAGGTGCCACCATCGATCGGGCAGGTGTCACTCAACTCATTTCTAACTAATCAATGGTACTCTAGCCAACCATATATCATCCCCACGTAAGCATATCTCTGCAACACGTGCATGGATCTGAACTCCGTATGGCTCCCAGATCACCTGTGTTGTTTGAAATGAATATTAGCTATGCTATCTACATACAATAATGGGCCCAAAAAATAAACTTACAATGCAATATACCTGACTCTGTAGTAGGCCATCTAGCTCGTCTTTGTAAACTTTGATATGGGCTGACGTCTTATCTTAGACATACCCTTCATTCCAGTGACAACCCACACTCAGTCCATCTATATCTATCGGGTATGAAATATGCAACGCTCAGCATCACCCACCATCACCTTCAGCATTACCCACAAAATCAGAACTTTTCCCAGCTACATTAGTAGCTTCTGTTGGTACAGACCCATACGCTTCCACTTAAGCAGTTAGTTGAGAATCAAGTATGATGTATTCAGTACAAATTGGAGCTCTCTGACACTCCTCAGTACTGTCAACCTCTCTTTCCTCACAATGCAATTCCTCAACTTCAACATAAATTACTATAGGCTGCACAGATATTGCGTTCACTACAAAATTCACACACTTCGTTGTCACTAATATGAGTAGCGATGAATTCAGCACCAATAGGGAAACGACCTATAAGATTAACACATGATTTTGGTTGGTCTAACTTCAATGACCTCATAATTTGCTTTTGTAACCCCATCAGGTTAATCCGTCGTGGGATCTGGATTGGTCGATTTTTCCTACAAATATAGGTCAGAAAGAAATCATCACTAACATTCAGTTTGCCGTCATAATAAAGAACTATCCAAACAGTTTCTGAACTCATTTTCAACTAACAACAACTCTAAACAGTAAGAATCTTTTCTCTCCCATGTTCAAAGAAAAAAATAATTCAAGATATAATACAATTTTGCATTTCAATTGGAACTATTTCGCAAACTCAAAACCTTTAATTTTCAAAACCCATTGCAATATCTTCTCACGATTAAACTGACATATACAATAACAACAATAAAATGTCATGAAAAAAAGTTTGTTACTGACAAAAGGAGGGAAATCAAATGGCATATCAATACCAATAATAGAAGCATATGATTTTAGAGTATAAAAGGAGCTTAAACTTGAAGATATCGTAGTTGACCTGATTAAGGTCAACCATGAACTCAGCCTTAAGAAAGTAAGGGTAGTCATTGGGAAGTCATCCAAACCAGAATGAAGCCTCAAAAGGACTAAACTTTTTTAAAATATTGTGAGCATAGAGGGGGAGGATACTAACACCAAGGGGTGTCTATGCCCAAAGGTTTATTCGAAAAGTCTTTTCCAATAACATGAATATAATATATAGGGTGATCCATGGTGGACATCAGGATGTGAGATATGTAGAGGTTGCTAGGAAAAAGCTAGAGGTATAAGTGTGAGATTTTACTTATTTGTTAGATTATAAAAAAGATATAAATTAGGTGCATTCAAATGAGAGAAACCTATATTTATGGAGAGTTAGAAGGAATTTTCATTTTCATAAAAGACGAAGGTGGAGTAGGTGAATCTTATTTATAGTGAGAGGCCACATTCCTTATTAAAAATGATATTTTTAGATGGTGGCCTCAAATTAGCATCATAATGATTTCTACTAAAACACCTACAACTACAACAAGACTCATATCGAAAACACCACCACTGACAACAATAATCTTTAGCAAAACTTGGCAAACTCATACCCAAAAAGCTGTAAACATCACAATAACAAAACAAAAAAATTGAGCGGTCTCCGGCGGGCATATGCAAATCTAGCCTAACTTCACATTAAAATTTATAAAATATACAAAACATACAAATCTAGCCAAACAACACAAGGAAATAAATAAATCATACAACACAAAGCAATATATAATAAGATCTATCACAAATTAAGCATTTAGGGAAAAAATACCTTAATCGGCGGACGAACGACAAAAAAAGCGATCTCCGGCAGTGGTGCGCTCCTTGGCCAGCGTCGAGCTCTCCCTGGCCAGCGGCGACCTTCCCCTTGGCTAGCGGCGTGCTTGGGCGGTGGAAATCCGATGGTGGAATGGACGAGCCGAGCAATTTTAGGAGGAAAAAAAGCAGATCTGCGACCTCCCCCTCTCAATTTTTCGTCTGAAATAAGGACGAGCCAGCCGTCCGTTGTATGGACGACTAGGCCTATTATGTTAATATTTTTTCATGCTTAAATTACTAATTAAGATTAGCATTAAGCCTAATTTAAAAATTTTGCCATTTTTTTCATATTTTGATTCGAAATAAAATATGTTTGATAATGATGGTTGTTTTCAAAATCTTTCAAAACACCCAAAAAGTATGATTTATTTTTAAAAATAAAAAAAATAAAAAATACACTAAACTAATATGGGATAATGCATGCTTCTTATAAGCGTGATGGAAAACTCGGTACTCTCGCGGTAGCACTCTACATGGGGATGATGCCAAGAGGTTGCCAAAATTTTGTCGAACCTCACATTGACAAGGAACATTAAAATAAATTAATATAAAGTAAATTTCAAATTAAAAATTTGATTTAAACTAAAATTAATGGTATTTAAAGGCTTACGCATTGCTTTTATAACCATAATAAGTTTTAAAGACTTTAGGTCACAGTGTTGCAAGATGCTGATCATGCACACTTTTTATAAGTGTGATGAAAATGTCCAACACTTTTAATGCAGCTCTTATGAAGGGATGATATTATGGTGTTCCTAAAAGTTTACTAAATTCATGCTTATACAGGATTTTTACATGGACTAAATAAAGCATCACTTAAACTTGATTTAAAATTAATCTCAAAATGAGCTTAAGTTAAACATTAGTTTGAAACCAAATTAAAAAATTGGAGTCTTAAAATAAAAATGAGTTTGTAAGTTTGAACTCAAGTGGTATCGATAGAGGACTTGAAGGTTCATTAATGAGCATGAATAAAACTTGTAATGGATGTGAAAATGCATCTTTACATAAAAATAACCCCCAAACAAGACTTGTGTTAGAACTCTAATGAGACTTACAATAATTTGAAAGTCCACTTGTAAGAGAGAACATAACTTAAACAAGACCTGTGAAGGCTTTGAAGTGAACCATATAACTTGTTAAAAAGCAAAAGTGAAGCCTATTTGACTTGGGTAAACTTGTCATTAAACAAAAGCAAAATGTGAATCATAAATCATAGGAGATTTGATAGCCCTCAAATAAATAAAAGTGATTTCAATGAATGCTTGAGTTGTGTTGTAGCATGTGTTGAAATAGCCAATTGACTCAAATCAAATGTAAGTGGATAGAGGCATTGATCAAGGCCTTGATTGAAACCTTTCACATCTTATGAAGAGACATTTTATTAACTCAAATATTTTGTAATTTGTGCAAACATTCAAACAGTAGTAAATTTTGCATTATCTCATGACAACCGTAAGCTAGAACTTATTGTATCAAAGAATATCATTTGGTTATTCTAGTGGATTTCCTTCCATTAATATTGGAAAGCCAAAACGAACCACATACTTTCTATTTGAGATTCATGCCCAGATTTCGACTCATAATTGTTTTGGAAACCAATTTTTAAATGAAATAGAAGTCAAATTGAAATCAAAGTTGAAGCTAAATTAGCTTAGATTGCTTAATATTGAAACATACAGATATATTGTGTAGTTATACTGAAATCTCTTACAATTATGTTATTTGGGTACATTAAAACTTGCATAATCAAGTATAATAAACTCGCATAGGCTCCAACATATAGATTAAATGCCTAAATTCAATGTCTGAGGATGTTGCCTGGGTTGATTCTCGATTGTGTCTTTAGGCTAGGTCTGAGTTAATGAAACTTAATAATGTTGTAATCATATCCTCTTTTTAAGAGAACCTTTGAGAAGCTAATTTGGTCATATGATTGGAAGATAGTTATCTTTGATTAAATCTTCAGTGATAGTTACGGTGATCATAAATTTCAACTTGAGGGGTTATTAATTTTAAAATTTTAAAAATACTAATGTTAAATCATCTAAAATTTAAATTCTTAGATTATAAATCCCAGACCCGATCCTCTATGCCTAAGCTAGAGTTGATAAAGTTTGTGAGGCGAATAATCCTCAAATTGATTATAGACTTGATTCTTTGTTAGCAACCAAGCGGAGTTGGCAAGGTCTAAAGCTATAAAATAAATTCAACTAAATCTAAACCCTAATGACATACATGTTGAACGAATATCTCAATCGAAAGAGATATTACCATCAATATATGCTTAAAATTTAAATCAAATTAATTCAAATCAAATAACAATACAATTATAAAAGTCTAATAAATTACTAAGTCCAAAATGCTGAGATGAAATTTATCATCTAAAACTTAATGTTAAAAATTCACTCAATCCACACATTCATAACTGTTTATCAAAGATGATAAATTAAGAATCAGGCGTGGGGGATTGAGCCCACTATGTCTATCACCCTTCTTGACCTCAAGGGCACCATCGTCTTGTGTGTCGGCTTTTATACCTCTTGAAGGAGCACTCTTGCTTGCAAATCTTGGGTCTAACCCTACTTAAAGGAGGGGTGGATTTGATGTGCTTATGCTACCTTTTCATTTCTAATGCCAAAATGTGCATGTCTAATACGGACTAGTATGGCTGAACTTAGACCATATTATTGATGGATATTTTTAGTCTTTCAAGATACTTGGTAGGGTTGCAAATGAACCGAGCGTTCGACAAGTCCTTGTGGCTCGGCTCGATTAGAGCTCGTTCATGTTCATTTGATTAACTAATCAAATAAGCTTGAACACTTTTTGAAATACTTGATTGCTAAATGAACAAGCTTGAACAACTTGTCGTTTGGTTCATTTATGTTCATAAACATTATCATTTAAAGCTCGTGAATAAGCTCACTAAGGAGCTCGATTATGGCTCTATTACGGCTTGATTAAGGCTTGTTTGTGAACAATATTGTTCAAATTATTATTTTTTTAGGCTTAATAAGCTTTATTTGATATAGCTCATGTATATTTCTCAACAAGCTACTCGTGAACAAGCTCGATTAAGGATTAATTAAAACTTGTTTATTTTATTAAATGAGCTGCTTGTTAACAAGCTTGACAATTCAATTTGAACCGAGCTTGTGAACAAACTCGAATCGAACTCGAGCTCGGTAATGGTAACAAGCTCAAGCTTGAACACTATTCTTAAAAGCTCGAATCGAGCTCAAACTCGATAATATTAAACAAGCTCAAGCTTGAACACATACATATTCAGCTCGGCTCGGTTCATTTGCAGCCCTAATACCTAGCAATAGTATTCCCCACTACCTCATATTTCAATATCAATTGCTCAAATCCAATACTATATTCCTCCATTGATAAATCTCCTTGTGGATAGTGGTGGAACCATTAGGTAGTTAGCACCACTTAGATTTTTACTAAACTCTTAATATTATATAATACATTAATTATTTTGCCCCATTGAGGGTTGAACCGAGCTTGTGAACAAACTCGAATCGAGCTCGAGCTCGATAATGGCAAACAAGCTCAAGCATGAACACTATTCTTAAATGCTCGAATCGAGCTCGAACTCGATAATATTAAACAAGCTCAAGCTTGAATACATACATGCTTGGCTCGGCTCGGTTCATTTGCAGCCCTAATACCTAGCAATAGTATTCTCCACTACCTCATATTTCAAATATTTCAATATCAATTGCTCAAATCCAGTACTATATTCCTCCAATGATAAATCTCCTTGTGGACAGTAGTGGAACCATTAGGTAGTTAGCACCACTTAGATTTTTACTAAACTCTTACATAACACATATGATAAATCTCCTTGTGGATAGTAGTGGAACCATTAGGTAGTTAGCACCACTTAGATTTTTACTAAACTCTTACATAACACATTAATTATTTTGCCCCGTAAACTTCAATTGTTTATAATAATTTAATATTTATCATATTATAAATTTAATTATCATGTATATAATAGTTTCATACATCTTTAAAAATTAAATGATATAAAGTAGTATTATTTGTTTAAGAGGGTTACATTATTTAATAAAAATTGAGATATAGATATTCTAAATATGAATACTTTTTTACTTTGGAAATTTAAAATGTTTATGTCATGAAAAAATACCATAATAGTAAAGTATTATTACAAAGTTAATATTTTAATAGCCACTTTAGATACATACTTTAAGAGATAAATAACAAATTTAAAAGATATATTGTAGAACTATTGATTCTTAATTTAGTATTAGATCCTTAAGATGGATACTAATTATTTAAAGTTAATGATATTTGTTAATTTGTAGTTAAGTTTTATCCTAAAAATTTTATGAATTTTGATACATTACACTTAAAAATTCAATTAGATCATTTTAAAATTGAAACTCATTAAACTCAAAATTTTTAAAACAAAAATTTTAAAATATATTTATAATTTTTTTATGTCAAATATTAGTTGAGGCAAAGAAAATTGATCATATATCCTCTTATTGACTAATTGATTAAATTTGTTAGGAAATTGCATGTTTAGACTTTAATATGTATTGTCTATAATGAAGATTATCATGACAAGAAATTTTTATAAAATAAAAAATAATTTTCTTGGAGCTCATTAATAATATTTATTGAGAAAGATATTATAATATGTTTCGATAAAGAATGATTGATTGTTAAATTTGATACAAAGGAGCGTCGGACACAATTTTAAATGCTTAATGATATGATTAGATTAAAAAATATTTTTTTTCTTAAGTTATAAATTATTTTTATCTTTTTTATTTAATCTTTTTGCATTTTTATTTATTGTAAGTTTAAAAATAATAAATTATAATTATAATTTCTTTTATTTGTTTTTCATTTTGCCAACTCTCTCTTGAAATTCTTGTGCAGCCATTGCTTGTGGAGTTTTAGGAACACATCCTGCATATAGTGAGTTGACAAATATTTGCATTGTATTTCCTTTTTCATTTAAGATATGTACTGATCTTGTTTCTTTTCTCGAGTTAGCACACATACTTAAATTTCTCTCACCATAAGGAAGCATTCTTCTTGAGTTTTATGGTTCCCAACTTCACTCTTTGGTCCTATAGAATGTTTTTATACTCAAAAATTCTCTCAACCGTCTAAACCACCCAATAAACTCAACTAGGTCCATCCGTCCTTCAAACTCAGGTAGATCAATCTTCACCCATAGATCTGGATATTTTCTCTTGTACACAATGCCAAATTTGTGCCGCATTGATTCGTCTTCACCGAAACTTTTCTAGCAGAAATTTTTTCTTTCTTCCTCTTAAGGATCACCATCCTGACTATGAGTAATATTTCTTTATTGTCTCTGCTCATAATCAATAAGTTTTTGGGTGGATCTCTCGCTGCATGTCTCTCAAAGTACTTGCTTGGAAATCTCCTTGTAAGGGGGTGTTTGGTAACAGATTTGATTTATTTCAAGTAGTATATAGTAAATCCAGTATATCTGGATTTAGTAAATCTAGTTAAATCACGAAAATGTTTGATAAGCATTAATTAAATCTCAAATCAAAGATGTTTGATAAGTTATTTGAAGATTTAGTCATTGGGATTTTAAAAAAAATTTAATCAATAAGTCATTAATAAGTACAATTAAAATTAATTTAAATATATATTAATTAATCAATTAATAGTATCAATATTAATTTAAAATATTATGTATTAATATTAACTATTAATTAATTAAAATTTATAGCTATTAAATTCTATTAGTAGATTAATATCTTAGGAATAAAACTATATTAAGGCATGTGAAGAGATAAAATCATACAAATTCTTTCAAATTTTCAATTAATTAACTATCAAATTTATAACAATTATAATTATATTTACTAAATTATAATTTAATTTTAATAACTTATAAATTAATCTTAAATAATATTTTATTAAATCAGTTTAAATAAAATTAAATTAAATTAAAAACTATCAATTATTATATTAACTAAAATTACTTAAATATAATTAAGCATCATAATTAATAATTTACAATTAACTTATAATTACATATTAATAAATAGTTAATAATATTAAATTAAAATTAATTTTATCATAATATTTTAATTAAGAAAAAATAACAATTAAATGAATTATTTAAAATTAAGATTTTTTAAAAGATTAAAGAAAAGAGCATTTACATACATAGCACACAATTCTTCTATATTTATATATCTAACACTTAAATATAAATATTTACATATATAACACTTAAATTTTTATTATTACAATAAAATACTCCTTTTCTTAATTTGTTTAGAGTAAAATTCAATTTTTGAAATATATAAAATATATTATATTTATAAATATTAAATTTTAGATATTAGATATATAAATACATAAAATTTGTGTGCTATATACATAAATTTTTTAAAAAAATTTAAATTTCTTCTTCTTCTCTCTCTCTCTCTCTCTCTCTCTCTCTCTCTCGCGCGGGCACCCAGTTTCTCTAAATCCCGTAAATCCTACCTTCCAGCAGGATTTACTAAATCGAGATTTAAGAGGATTTACCCGATTTGCTGGATTTAGCAGGATTTACTACATCCCGGATTTAGTAAATCTATTTTTTTTGTTTGGCAGGATTTACTGGATTTAGCATCCTAAATCCTAAGTAAATCCGTTGCCAAACACTCCCTAAGTCTTCTTTGGTTGCATGGAGGATAACTTTAGTTAGGGTTTCAATTTTAAGGAAAATATGGAGATTTTGGTTGCTGATTTTCAGATTTAATGGTAAATGATTTTCAATATTTGGATAGGAAAAGGGTTGGTTTTGGACTAATTTTGGGGATATATTTGGTTTGGGGTTTGAATTAGAGTTTGGACTAATCTTGGATAATTTGGCTTTGATAATAAATCTAGGGCATAAACCAATAATCTTAGATCTAGGTTTGGGGAAATTAAGTAGTGGATAGATTTAGGGGTTGGATATGGAGCTTTATCCTTGTTCTGTAGTTGACAAAAAGGAAAGAGGAGGGTTGATGTGGAGGCCGGTGCTTATGAAAGAAAGTCTAGGAAGGTCGGCTATCAGGAGAGATGGAGAAGGCCAACTACTAGGATTAAGGAAGGGGAGGGAGTATGGTGGCTTGGATTAAATGTAAGGATGTAGTGAGATAAAATTTAGATTCAATAATAAAAATCTAATAACTTACTCAATAATTTAATTTCGAAGGAAATATATAAGGACCACTACTAACAATGTTTGAGATACTGACACACCATCCTATTGTTGAAGTTCCAATATATGAGGCACCCTAGAAATAGCTCTCTAATGAAAACATAAGCAAATTTCCCTAAAACTAGTCTTAAAATAAATAAATATATATTAAGCTAACAAAGAACCCTATTCCTAATGATAGATAAGATAATTAGGGATCCCCTAAGGGGATGCCCAACCCTATGGGTGGCAATTCCCAAACCAGCCCAAGAGGGGACCAGTTGGATGGGTCCTAGGTTTGGCCAGCTGATCCCAGGACTCCCAGCGTCAGACCAAATGTGACAAAACCAGAAATTCTACATTGTGTTCATTGGAATATGTTCATGAATATTTCCATTGTTTGACATTTGTGCCTGTTGTGAAGCTCTAAACATCCTTACCGTCGAAGGCCACTAAAGGTGTTGAAGGCTAATTTTTCTATTAGGATAATAAATATGTGATCCTTTGGCTGACATTTCAAGTATCACGTCCACATGCAAACTATAATTATTTAAACTTTAATTAATTGTGTGCTAGCACTGCTTATTGTTAATGTCAAATCATCAAAATAGAAAAAAAAAATAAATGGGAGAAATTGGTGGAATCAAACAAGTTTGTCAACATGTAGGCTTTCATTGGTTGTTTCTTGTAACCTGCCAGGTTGGAAAAGATGGGTTCATAGTAACATCTGAGTTTTACTTGCTTTGATCTTTTCTGCTATTCCATATGGATAGCGACATAATTATACCAAGAGTTTTGATCATAAGAGTGCACATTGCTTAGGGACCATTGAAGTTTGAATTTCAAACCTAGTTAACTTTGAAAATGGCAGTTATCCCAGGCAATTCTATATCTTCTTCACATGAAAGTATATCTCTTGTAGGCTTGTTGTATATACTATCATTGGAGTGCAAATGTGAGTTGGTTTACTATGGTTCATGGTGACAGAGTTATAAGTCATATAGAGCAATGATCGTCAAAGAACATCAAGATATAACATTCTGCACTTTCTTATTTTTAAACTTTTGAGGATGGTGATTTCAATTTTTCGCGCTAGTGATCCTATAGGACTAGAGTTATTTTTTCCACATAGACTAGCGCTTAAGTATAATATATAATTTATTTTCATGCTAAGAAAAAAAATCAGGATAGTTAGCTAACAACATGATATTTTATAAGAATGGCATCCAAGTCATATCAGGTATTTGACACATGTCGCGGGTTGACTTGTAATTATGTTCTTTTCATTTAGTGGCCATATTCAATATGATACTGTGGTGAATTTTTATTATTCTTGTCTTCATCTATATTTTGGGAAAAATGAATGAAAACAAAAATAACACTCCTGTTTGGACACAACGTAGATCCATAGATGTTCTTATTAGGGTGATCGGGTATGTCATTGAGGAATGATGTACTATCTCGAGAGACAGAAGTCACCATCCTGCGATGGACCTAGATTATGGGTCTTTGGATGTACCAGAGATTCTTCCCTAACTTTATATAGAAAAATAAAGTAGAGTTTATTTTAAACTAGGTTCGTTAAGTTCCCTATGGAGGCAAGCCCCCATAGTTAATTACATCTTTAAGGAATAAAATTTCTTAAGAATACTCTCGATTAAGGTAAATGATCAATGTTTCCAAAGATTTTAAAAATAGGACTATTAATAAATTGGTTTATTTTTGGAAGATCAAGTGAGATTAATCAAGAGGAGGGAGTTATTATCGAAACCAAAGTGAGATAAGTAGGGGATGCTTATAATACTAGGAAGCCTAGTAAGCATCCAAATTATCCTATGGTTAGGCTTTATATTTTTGAAATTTGAAGAGAATTAATTATTTGAGTTGAATTTTATTAGAAATCTAGGGCTTACAATTCCATAACACAAGATCATAGAAATGCCTAAGAGGTGAGGATTTATTCTTATAGCCCGCAAAGGAAAGTAGCAACCTCTGAACCTAAATCTAGGGAGTTTTGACGAGAGCCAAGACACGACATAAATCTAAAGCTAAAATGGGCATATGGTTTACCTCCACAAGAGAGAATAAACCATCCGATTGTTGGACTTACAACCGCCTAGGGGTGGCCGCCAACTAACTCCTCTACGATTTTAAATACATGTAGGCAAGTCATATATTTTTGCAAGATAGCTAGGTTTTTATTTATTTAGAAAGAGACTAAGTCCTTAAACACACTCCAAAGAGACTAGAGCATGTAAAGCATGATTAATGACTTAAATCTAATGCAAATTTTATTTATGTTTTGTTTTTATTTTTGGACAATTCATTTGACACCGGCTATGGGATTCATATGCCTAATGCATAAGAATTTGGTTATGGGCCAAAATTAGCAAGAAGGATGTGTGTTTCCACCATAACTCTCAAAGATCAAGCCAAATTCTCTAGCAAATGTGGAAGCCCTCTATAAGCAAGAGTGAAGTAAGATATTTTTTATGCATAATGTGAGACATACAACATCCAACTAAAGGGTTGTTAAATCTTTTATCTTGATTTATAACCTAAACTTTAGGTGAGGTTATGAGTTGTTAACTTTTGATTTTGAATTGATTAATTGGATAGAAAATTTATTTTTCTAAGAGACTAAATCGCATCCAGGCCATTCATCAATCAATGAAGAAACTAGAAAAAACATATCATCTTAATACACAAGCTAAACGAATATCAAATAATTTTATAAAGCTAGTGCAAAAGAATAAGTGGCCTTTTTGGTCGGGCTCCACCGCACAAACCTGAAAATAAATGGGTAGTTGAGCTCTACCCTTATATAACCTAGATTACAAATGAATTAATTATAATTTAGAAATAATTCATATTATGGGGGTCTTCATTCTTCATTTCTTTCTTTCTCCTTTCTTCTTTCTTTCTTTCCTTCTTTTGGTTGGTTGGGATGTAGTTGCTCCAAGGCTTCACATGGTGCATAAGACTTAGTCTTATGACCAATGTTCATCCTAATCCCCATAACATTCATTCCAAATCTTAATTACAAAATTACATAAAAATGGGAAAGTAAATCTAACTAAAACCTATAAAATAGAGATTAGCTAAACATACCACACAATCTCAAGCAATTATAGGAATAAATTAGACTTAGCACCCCATACATGGTTAACCAAGTCCACCTATTCTAATTTGGATTAGCAAAAGTATTTATTATTTTTATTACAATGCCCCTTAAGCACAATCCCCCACAGAAGACAATGTTTAGATAAAGATCATCCTATCATCTAGTCTACGCACATACACCCTGACATCCAGACTAAAATATTACATCATAAAATAAAATCAGGCATCAAACCATGCATCGCCCTAACATAGAGCTAGAAATGGTGACTTAGCCTAATGTGTTTGTCATTTAAGGCTTATGTGACATGTCTTAGCTAGGCTTTAAGGTTATAATTTTCTAAGTGTGAAGGATTTAACTTAGAAGGTAATTTCATTTAAGTGATTTAATTGATTTGTTAATTTTATTTAATGATTTGATTTAGTTTGAATGAACCTACACTTAATTACTAGTATTGTAACGAGAGAGAAAGAAAAGAGAACTTCTCTTTTCTTCCTATCTTAAGTAACTTATAAGGTAAATTCATTAGTGATTTTTCTATGGTGAATATTTTATTATGTGTTTTAATTAATCCTAAGTTTAGATTCGCTCTAAATAAACTTATTCAATAAGAAAGATATTTTAGGATTAATTAAAGTGAATTACTCTCACAAAACACACAACCCTTATTTTTTTCCAACATGTGTATCATGCATAAGAATAAATCCTAAGTATATTTTTACATTCAAAAATAAACTTTAGCACACATTAATGATAAATGCAAAGAGATATTGTTTAGAAAAATTTGAATATTTCATGATGCATGATTTTGTTAAGTAGAAAAGAGAGGGATTGTTTTATCCATTAATCAAATACACATTTATATGTACGAAAGACATAAGTGAGTACAGCGCCATTATTTTCTACACCAAGGGTATAAGGTTCAAGACCTTCTTAGGGCTACTTAAACCCTCACAATCCTGGGATGTCCAGACTAATATATCACTTTTCTTAAATACATGTGCATGTACAAAAAGAAAATAAATGGATAAAGAATCATGCAAAAGATTTTTGTTTGTTTGTTTGATTTTGATTGTTTAATTTATATATGTAATGTGAGGATCCTTCTTAAGTAATAACATAGGAGTGCATAAGAATAGATTTAAGCAAGTGTTATGTTCTTTTCAAATGAACTATATACTTTACAAATCTTATACAAATCCATGTTAAGAAAAGAGAAGAAAATCACATAACACATTTTAAACTATAACCACATGAAAGCTTATAAGTATTTATAAGGAGCATACATTTATTTATGAAATTTGATTTATAGATTTCAAAAATAATTTTTGATTTAGTAGTGATAATAGTCATTCATATTCTTACTTTAATCAAAACATGCAATTTGACATAATGGAAATATTTTATTTATTTTTGATTTATTTAAAAGATATGAATGCATGATTTTCATATGGCACACAACATTTAGCATGTTTGGAAAGAATAAAGTGATGTAAGCATGTAACTTCATTCACCCTAAGTAATTCTTAAAGACAATCTTATGAAATAAGATCATTTAAAGAGAACCAATATTTCTTAAAGAGATTTTTTTATTTTTGTTTTGAATTTGATTTAGGAAATGTGAAAAGATTTTGCTAGTCCTAACCCATTTCCCCCATGTGTAAATTAATTTAGTTTAATTTTAGAACCATTAGATTGATTTTTATATTTTGTTTATGTTAAGGTGTGAATTAAGTCCATTAATTACCCTTTACCTATGCCACTTTAACATAATTAACCTAATAATATGAGCCAACATATGATATGCAACCACATGGGATTTAAATCAGCAATGCACCTAGGAAAGAAATGTGTCTAGTGCAATTGTCTCACAATTATTGATTAATTAAGCTCAAGGGTTTAATTAAGTACTTTCAAAACCTTCCTTGACATGTGAGTTGGAAATGATTTCCTTACATTTACCTTAGGCTTTTGAACACTTAAGGATCTGGAATAACTTAGGAAAATACCTCAAACTCATTCCATAAACTTCCTCTTCACTTAAATAATGCTTAATTATCTTAATTATGTGATTAAACTATTATTCACATGCTTAATTACTCTTAATTACATTAAGAGTGTGATTAGGGATTCATTAATTGATTTTCCTAATTAACTCATTAATAAATTCCAAGAAAATAAGGGGAGGCTGAAGTCGTCCTACTAAACATGCTTGAGAAGTTTGAAATTAATTAATGAAATGATATGGAGTAATTAGGGTTATTAAATTTTCAATTAAACCCTAATTAAAAAAATTCACTATTCAAAATCAATTAGAAATAATTTTATATTATTTCTCACTGAATTATCTTTAAAATGAGCCCTCATTTATATTTTTCTGATTTTTTTTGAATTTATGAAGTTTCAGTGATTAAGGGATACTTAAATAGCCCTAATTAATTAACTAATCTCGTCGGTGCCACGTGGACCGCAGATGCGGTGCACATTTTCCATGTGGTGTGTTGGAATTCATTATTTAATTTGTCAAATCACATGTCGCGTCAGGATCGGACGGTCAGGATAAAACACATGGCTCTAAAGGAAATAATCAACGGATCTGCATGTTTAATCAGGACCATCCATCCAAAACACGCGGGATGGACGGTCCATGATTCATCATTGCCTTTACCTACGGGAAACAGAGACCGTCCGTCCTCCATGGCTTGATCCGAGCTCACTTGAGCTCGGATAAGGCTAGGTTAAATCCACACAATCTAGGAGCATAGAGAAGAAAATCTAACGGTGGAAATTCAATGAGATTAAAATTCCCTTTACAAATGATCAAACAATTTTCAACCTAAGCTCAGTTTTGATTCATACCTCGTCGAAGGCTATCACTGGCGCTTCCAACCATTGAGGTAGCTTCGTCTAGTGGAGACGAAGCCCTGTTGAAGGTTTGAAGGTTCAATTTGTAGTGGATCTATCAATTGACCAAAGTTTTCTTCGATGGCTTGCGGCTTTGGTCTAGGTGAGGCTTCCCGTGGCTTGGTGAATTGGGAGAAGCTTTGGATGAGCTCAACTTGCCTCCCTAATGGTGCTTGCAAGAGAAATTGTACTTTGGTGGAGTGATGAGTGAGTTGGAAATTTCTTCTACCTCCCCTGTTTTCGGCTTAAGCAAAACCGAGAAGAGAGAAATGGAATGAGCTTAGGAATGCTTAGGGAAGCTTGTGGATGCTTGCCTTTGATCCTCTCAGCTCGAATGCAATAGAGATGAATTGAATTAGAATGAGGGGGAGTATATCTCCCCCTACTTGAATCGGACGACTGAGAGCCTTCTTGCCATTTTGATCAAATTTCCTTGATTGAATTGGTTGTTTTGGTTGTTATGAGCTCCATGTGGTTCAGTTTTGACAGAGGAGTGGAAGTGTGGAGTTGCACATGGGTAAAAATGAGTGTGGGAGGTCATCCATGTGGAGAATTTTGAGTTGAGTGGTCGGTTTTGTCCTTGGGTTGGGTTTGGTTGATCCAAACCCATTGGGTCATGTGCACCACCTTCCTTGTGTCCAAATGGTCGACTAGGATGCCAAGTGACCATGAAAAGGAATTTACCAAATTCTAAGTGGATTTAGCCATAGGTTACCCTTTGACCCAAGGGTAAAATGATCATTTGGTCTTGATTTTGATTTAGGCAGATTTGAGATGATTGAAAAATGGTTTGTGCCAATTTTCAATGAATTTGAAGTTTATTTGATATGATTTGGCTCAAGTTGACCTATTTAGGTCAAAAAGGGTCAACTTGAGTCAAGTTGACCAATTGGTCAAATTGGGTCAAACCATGGGTTAAGTCAACTTCAAATGATCATTTGGAGTGGTTTGGTATCATTGGTTTGATTCAATTTGATTTATATTTGGTTTTGATTCATTTGACTCCACTTAGGTCAAATGGGTCAAGTTGACCAATTTGACCCATTTGACCCAATTGGGTTAGGTCATGGGTTGGTTTAGGCTTGGTTGATCATTTAAAATATTTTGCAAGCTTTGGTTTCAATCAATTTTGGTTTTGTTAAGTTTCAAGTTGATTTGACCTTTTAGGTCAAGTTAGGTTCATGGTCAATTGGGTTAGGTTGGGTCTAGTTGGCTAATTGAGGCTTTCGTCAAGTTCAACAAGTGATTTAGAATGAATTTGACCCATTTATTGTAATCAATTTAGCTTAGATCAAGATTTGACACATTTTGATTTTTTAGGTCAACTTGGGTCAAGTGGCCAATTGGCTAGGTTTGGCTCAAATGATGACTTGGTCAAGTTCAATCATTGATCATAGATTTTTTTTATCAATGGTTTCAATCAATTTAGCCTATAGTGGATTTTGGCTAGTTTAGGTATCATTTGGGCTAAGTGTTGACTTAGTTTGACCTAATTTGAGTGATTGATCATCTTATGATGATTGTTGATCACAATGTGAGGCTTAGATGGGCTTAGTTCAATCCAATTTGGGTACGGTTAGAATTTGGCTCAAAAAGGTATTTTTAGGTCACTTTGGGTCAAGTGAGCCTAAATGAGCCAATTAACTTGATCAAGACTTAATTCAAGTTTGGTTGAACTCACATATGGACTTATGATTGAAATATAAATCTAATTGCAAGTGATTTGAAGTCAAATGGGTTTTGATTCATTTGACAATTTCAAGTTCAAAGGATGAATATGAGTTTGATTTGATTTGATTTGATGATTAAAGTTTATGATTGAATTTAGTTTTTGATTGAAGGATTGATTGTTTGAAGAGAAAATACAAAGGTTTGAATTGATTTGAGTTTGATTTGGCTAAGTTCAAGAATTTTTCTTGAAGGAGTATAAGTTGGATTTAGGTTTGATTTGGATTTGAGTTTTGAATTTAGTTTTTGAATATTTGAATTTATATTTCATTTATATTTGTGAATATAAATGAGAATATAAATAGGTTATGAGAAAATTTTTTGAATTTGAAGTAATTTGGATTTGATTTGACCTATGTCCATAAGATGAAATTAAAGGGTTTAAGAAGGATTTTTGGATTTGAAGTTAATCATGGGTTTCAATCATTTGATTTGCAATTGATTCATGATTTGAGAAAATCCATTGGAATTGATTTAAGGTTTGATTTGGAATTGATTTGAAGTTGGTTTGAATTTGAAGTTGGTTTGAATTTGAGGTTGATTTGAATTTGAAGTTGATTTGAATTTAAAGTTGGTTTGAATTTTGTGATTGACTTGAAAGAAGGAAGTAAGGATTTGGTTTAAGCTATAAACTAGGCAAGTTTTCCTAACACTCCTAAGGCATAACCTATTCCTATGGCTAACTCTTCTAAGTCTTTAAGGTTAGGTTAAGTGTTCACCTAATCACTAGAAATATCTTAAGACTCTGGAACTCTTAATGCCTAGAAGAGTCATATGTCTAAGATGACGAAGTTGAAAGCTCACTCCAAAAGTGAGATCAATAGATACATTAATAGTTTTGGCTATCTTTAGATTCAAATTAATTTTCATGAATCAAATACTCATATATAGTTGATGTGTAATTAGTATCATGTCCTCATTTTGTTGATTTGTGAATAATGAGGGTGAGAAAGAAGAGAGTCCCATTGCAAGTTATAGAAGATTTTATAGTTTGAAGTCATGAACTTCTATATGACAATTTCAGTGCAAACAAAACCTAGTCCAACTTCTTCTTTTATAAATTTTAGAAAATTGCTAGCTTTGGTTGGGAAAACAATTGTCATGTCCATGGTTTGATTGTATACTTGATAAAAGATGATAAATGATGTAGCCGATATGTCCTGTGGTTTTGTTAGAATGTTGACCTCCTTTGTATTGGACAAATACCATACTTTCATCAATTTACAACTGCATATACTTAGTCATTATGTTGTCTGGTTATTTTTCAATTAATGCAATTATCTTATTTCTGTTCATATCTTACAGGTTCAATGTGACACAGGAAAGAAAAAAATCTCCCTTGCATCTTATTTTTATTATCGTGTAAATCTCCAATTGAGATATCTAGTCTTTAGCTATACTTTTGAGAAATCAGGAAGTAATTAAATGTACTTATAATATGTTTCAGATTTTTTTTCTAGTACAATATTGTAAAATCCACATGGTCTGATGACACTAAATCTCACTTGAAATTTGAAATTTTGAGCACATTTACTTGGTGATGATCTTTATTAGGCTCTTAAGATTTACTTTCTTTTGTTGTCACCATGTTGCTATTCTATGTATGTTCAGGAGATTGAACCTGTTTCAGTTAATAAAGTTAACAAAACTGGAGCAATTGACTTGAAATTGAGAGTTTCCACTCAAAATAGACTCCGACAAAGTTACTAGAATTTTTTAGATAAGTTGGAATTTCACCATGATGAAAATACATTTCAAATTCTTCATCCTCTTGAGGTATTCTTAAAACATTCTTTGTTTTGACCTTCATATTAAAAGATCCACATTTTAGAATTTTGGGTGTGTCACCTTCAGTTGTTCTACCATGACATGAGCCAATAGTCCTGTGAATTTGGCAATTTTTTTTAGCATATCTATTCTTTTTAATTGTACCTTGATTTAAATTTTATTTCAATTATTAGTTGTGGCATTTAGTCTATTACCATGATTATGTAAGATGCAATGGCTTCAGTGTTAACCTCATCAATCATATTGGGGGCAATGCATGTTAGAAAATCTCTGTTGATCAGCTACTAGATATCTATTGTGAATTGCTTCTTGATAAAGGGATTTTATTCCATAGGCTGCATGCCAATGTTGCTTCTCTCACTTGTCTGGTTTCAACTGAGAAGTTCTTTAGAAAGCTAGAAGTCATTTGGCAGCATAAAGTGGTGCTTAGGCTTTGTTGTGCCAACAGGATATGCCAAGTGATTATGGATTGCTCATCATGCATTAGTCCAAACTATAGTCAAATGAGACTAGATTTTTTAGTTAGATATATAGCATTTTGGCAGACAATTAAAAAATAATATCACCTCATTGTTTTTCCAAATTTTTCAAGAAATTTTTTAGTAGATTTATTTCTTTGCCAGCCTTACTAATTTTAACATATTTCATTTATGTGGTTTGTAATGTTGCTATTGATATTGAAGATTGTTGACCGATAAAAATTACAAAAAAAAGCCACGTCCTCTTCTCACCCCCTATTCATGTGATCCACTATACCTCGTGTGAAATTGGATGAACCCACTCCAATCTTGTTCCATATCTCCCGCACGACCCCAACTTAAGCTCTTGTTTCTGCACATTTTTTTCTCTCCCTTGCGTGATTGAAGCAGCAACCACCCTCTCCTCCTTTGGATGTATCTTATTTAAGCCGTTAGCTGCCGATCTTCTCGGTTCTAGCCACAACCCATCTCGTGGTTCCTATCACCCTCTCCCCAACCTACAATAGAGAGGTTGCATCTCCCCAATGCCATCCTTGGCCTTTGCTCTTTGCTTTTCAGACCATGTCACGAACTATTCTTATTTTCTCTTTGTTGACAAGGTCTTAACACTTCTCATGCTTGAAACTACTCCGTCCCCTCCTCGTCAGTAGCACAGTGCAAGCTTCTCTTCTCTCTTTTCTATGGTTGATCACCTCACGCCCATTTTGCCTCCAACCTCTAATATCCGCAAATTCTTCCACATCATTCATTGAGCTTGGTCTGTGGCAAAATCTCGTTGGAGCCACTATCGACAAACACCTGACCATCACCATCAAATATTCTGCTGGCAATACGTTACAAATTTGGCAACAATCTTTCCCTTTAATTCTCTCTCTCTTCTTCTCCCTTTCTTCCTTTCAATATTACTATTACCCTTTGTCACCCTTTGTCTATTTTGCTCTCTCTATCTCCCTCTTTTTCTCTTTAAACATGAAATATAAAATCACCTTCTTTTTCTCCTTCTCTCAACCTTACTTTTCTTCTTTTTATCTCTCTACATCTAGAGAAAATATTACGTCCGGAGTCCGCACGTAGCTTTACGTGCGGAATCCAATCCTAGCCCGACGCGTGTCTAGTGGTTTTTTTCCCGTTTTAGCCCTTAACGGCGCTGTAACTAGACGGACGGCGATGACCTAACCTGGCCCACCTCTTTCAAACAGCGGGAGAAGAAGCATCGTTGCAATGCGCGAGTGGAATTTAAAAGAAATATATATCTAAATTTATGGTTTAGGGGTGTATTTTTTCTTGCAAACCGAGATCAAAGAGAAAGAGAAAATCTCATTTCTTTTTTTACAAAAGAACCATGAAGATGGAGAACGAATTTGGAAGTTATGGCCTTGAGGAAATAGCTGACGATGTATTAAATAAAAATTTATCGGTAATTTTTCTCAACCATTGTATACGTACAATTTTTTTTACAGTTTGTCAGTATTATTCCTTAAAATTCTTTTATTTAGTATATATTTCCTACACTATTTGGAGTTCTTTGTAAGATGATTTTGCTTATTTTGAGAGATTTTTGCATGTGTACTCTTTGTACTCTCATGAGAGTACAGATAATTTTCAGAATATTTTTACAGTTTATTTTGCCTGGATGGAGAGAATATGGTCATTACATTCCATTAGAAATAATTTTCTTTGGCTGTTTGGAGATATGTTATTGTATCCATAATAATTTGGAGATTTTATTTTTTTAGTGTTATTAGCATTTGTACTCTCTTGAGAGTATAGATAATTTTTGGACATTTTCTCCAGTTTCTTTAGACTGGTTATTGAGATTATTTTCATTACTCTCTGTACTCTCTGTACTCTCTGTACTCTCTGTACTCTCTGTACTATCTATACTCTCTGTACTCTCTGTACTCTCTATACTCTCTATACTCTCTACTCTCTGTACTCTCTGTACTCTCCACGAGTCTGAGCATTGATCATTTTTCTTATTTTTTTGGCCTGTTTGGAGGAAATATGTTCATTAGGCATAATTTGGAGGTTGTTTGACTGATTTGTTAGTGTTTTCTTACATCTGTACTCTCATGAGAGTATAGATAATTTTTGGCCATTTTTTTCAATTTCTTTGACCTGGTTGTTGAGATTAGGTTCAGTATATTTCGTTGGAAGCAATTTGGCAATTATTTGGATGATTTCTATGAGATTTTTGCATCTGCACTCTCTGTACTCTCATGAGAGTACATATGATTTTGCCAATATTTTTGCAGTTTATTTAGCCTGTTTGTAGGAAATATGTTCATTACAATCCATTAGTAGCAATTTTGTAGAGTGACTTGGTTGATTTTTATGATTGATTTGCATCTGTACTGTCATTTACTGACTTTTCATTTTTAAAGTTTACCATATCCGGGAAAAGGATAACTTTGAGATCTACCGCTCTAACGGTGTTTGATATCTTGCGACACTCTTTAGTAATGAAGTCATTGATATTTTACACAGGCTTCATCTACATCAATTCATTAGACTCCATAGAATTCAGCAAGACTCAATTGCTATTACCTCAATCCTGTCTTGCTTGGACATAGAGAAAGGCTTTCTTTCTAGATGGGCAGTGCATTCCTTTCACCCCCGATGAAGTTGTAGTGATAATAGGGATGCCAAAAAATAGGGAAGAAGGTCTTATGGCATAGAAGGAATGTGCTATCTAAGAGGTCAGACTTCCAGCGAGGAAACCCTTAAAGAGCATCTTGAAGGTAAAAAAATACAAAGTAAAAGAACTTAGAAGGCGCCCTCATACTTTTTTGTCTCACTCTCTCTCTGTACTCTCTATACTCTCTGTACTCTCTGTACTCTGTACTCTTTTTACTCTCTGTACTCTTCTCAACTCATGGGTAACTTGATATAATACTATTTATGTTTCATCGATAATTTTTCTCAACCATTGTATACGTACAATTTTTTTATGATTTGTTAGTGTTAATCCTTGAAATTCTTTTATTTATTGTATATTTCCTACACTGTTTGGAGTTCTTTGTAAGAGGACTTCGCTTATTTTGAGGATCTGCTTTGGGTATACTCTCTATAATCTCATGAGAGTACTGACCAATTTCATATTATTTTTCATGAGTTCCTGGCCTGTCTGGAGAGAATATGTTCATTACATTCCATTAGAAGTAACTTGGAGGCTGTTTAGGTTGGTTTTTAGGAGATTTTTGTATGTGTACTCTCTGTACTCTCATGAGAGTACAATATAAAGTATTTTAGATATTTTTTTCCAATTTCTATGAGAATGTTTGGAGGAAATATATTCATTATAATCCATTAGGAACAATTTGGAGGCTATTTGGTTGCTTTTTTAGTGTTATTTTGCATTTGTACTCTTTGTACTCTCTGTACTCTTTGTACCCTCTGTACTCTCTATACTCTCATGAGAGTACAGAGCATTGTGGTCATTTTTTTTCTTTTTCTTTGACCTGTTTGGAAGAAATATGTTCATTACAATCCATCAGGAATAATTTGGAGGCTGTTTGGTTGGTTTTTTAGTGTTATTTTGTGGAATTTTTTTCCAGTTTTTTTGGTCTGGTTGCTCAAATTATGTTCATTATATTCCAGCGAAAGCAATTTGGTAGCTGTTTGGATGATTTCTAGGGGATTTTTGCATCTGTACTCTCTGTACTCTCTGTACTCTCAGTATTTAGCTCATTTCTTTTACTTTCTTTGGTCTATTTGGAGGAAATATGTTTATTTGTGGAGCTATTTTACATGTCACATTTATGTGAAGCTATCTGGGAAAGTGAATGCGGTCAATGAGTAGTGCGATGATGAAGTCGTGATATCTAATGACCCAAATTTGGGGAGACTCCTTGCACCATTTGAGCAACAGGTGTATACAACGTATTCACATCAAACTGGCTTCAGTGTTCGGAAGGACCATACTAGTTATTGGCCAAACTCTAAGAAATTGAAATAAAAAGATTTTTCATGTGCAAAAGTAGGTCGGAAGAAATCTGCCAGTCTAAACGGCTTAGCAAAATTCTAGAAAATGGATACAAGGACTGCTTGTCCGGCCATGATTAGATTCTCTATTGACTTAGAGAGGAACTAGATGGATAAAAAATATATAAAAATTCATAATCATTTGTTGGCAAAGCCTGCTGACCTACATCTTCTCAGATCACACAGATGCATTAGCGATGAAAAGGCTTCCGTGTTAAAAACAATGATAGAGGCTGGAATTAGAGCAACTAATGTATTCAGCTATCTAAGTGAGGAAGTTGGTGGCGTATAGAATATTAGATTCACAAAAAGAGATGCTTTCAATTTTATTCAGAAAGAGAAAAGATTGAGGATTGTGAATGGTGACAGTAATGCATTAATACAGTTGTTCAGGAAAGACAAGCAGTGGATGAGAGGTTTGCATGGGATGTACAAGTTGATGAGTTAGATTGCTTAGTAAGTTTTTTTTGAAGCAATAGCATGTCTAGGATAGAATATGACTATTTTAGTGATGTGAAAATTTTTGATACAAGCTATCGACTCAATAAATATAATCTTATTTGTGCCCCTCTTGTTGGAGTAATCATCACTGGAAAAATATGTTATTTAGAGTAGCATTTTTATTAGAAGAGATGATTGAGTCATTCTCATGGCTATTCCAGACATTTCTTCGGTTGATGAGTGACAGACATCCTACCACAATATTCACTGATCAAGATCAGGCTATGGCGAGAGCTATCGAAATTGTATTATCATATACTCATCATAGGTTGTGCCAATGGCATATTTCAAAGAAAGCTCCTTCCAAGGTTCACTGTTTTAATAGTAATAAGAGGGCAACATGCATGCATGAGCAAATGTGACTCAGAGGAAGAGTTTGAAGAAGCTTGGTCTATCATACTAGAAGAACCCAATTTGTATGATCATGCTTGGCTATCTGAGCTTTATAAAATTAGATCCAAGTAGTCCACTTCATTCAGCAAAAACTCATTCTGCATGGGCATCTTGTCAATGCAACATAGTGAGTCAATGAACAACGTATATCACAGAATCTCTAAACTAACAAGTTAGCTCATAGATTATTTCTTGGGGTTGAAGAAGGTTATGGAAACATGGCGCCGGAATGAACATGATGAAGACTTCAAGTGTAGCCAGTCATCGATTGTTCCTATTATTAAGACTAGTCCAATTCTAAAATAAGCAGCTATATTTTATACAAGAAAGCTTTATACTATGTTTGAGAAAGAATTTTTGCATGGAGTTGAAGGCTCGATCGTATGGATGACAGTCCTATGGAGTATTTGGTGAGAAACTTAGAGAATAAAAATTCATCCAAAATATGGATTATCCATTTCAATGGGACTACCCTAAATGTAACTTGTACTTGTAAGAAATTTGAAATGATGGGATTACTTTGTGCCCATTGTATTAGAGTTCTTAGTCAGGAAGATGTAGTGTGCATTCCGGATAAGTATCTTCTCATGCGATGGTCTACCAGAGCAAAGAGGGATATTTACATCGATAGTGCATATAGAAAATTAAAAGATGTGGAAAGCACAAATGGAAATGCTACTGACATTATTTTTCAGAACCACATTAGTCGATATGCATATCGAATAAGCATCAGGGCACAGGGTAATAATAGAGCTAAGGACTATATGCTTCAATCCTTAAAAAAACTATATGACGATGTCGACTCTATAATAAGTGGGAATTCTCTTCCAGTTGACAGAGCAGCTAAGAAGAAGAAGTCAACCACAGTAGATAAGGGAAAAGACATCTTAAAGGATTCAATTAAGCAACATCTAAAGGGTGTTTCCAATGTAAGGCTTAAGGGATATTGGGAGAGATCCAAGAAAGCCAAGAGTAATTCTCTATTTGCCTCTTAATTTTTAATATTTAAAATATTGTTGCTAATCTTCAAACCATCATATTTTTGTTGTTACAGAAACCAAAGTACAAATTGATAGTGTCGCTGAACGTGTTTCGCCACCCATTGTAATACCTTTCTCTGCTATGTTGGAGTGTTTTTTAGAGGTACACATAGAATAGCACACATCGATGCTGTAAAATATCATTAACTAATACGATGTTCTACCTCAGGAATTCAACTCAAGCTCAACAATCAGTCAGTTGGCTAAAGGGTACACTAAGTTGATAATGGATATTATTACAAGAAAACATTTAAATACATGATATCATTTAGTTATGTGTTCTTTGACTGTACAATCATTTCTGTAGAGAGTACAGAGAGTAGAGAGGGTACATAACTTGCTTGAAACCAGGAAGGTCCAAATGGACTTTAATATGGGTCAATTATTTTCTGCTTGGTTTTTTTCCTTACTACGCTGTTTGTTGCTCTTAAAACAACAGTGCATAGAGTTTACCCCCTATTAAGGACTTTGTAATTTTTAGACTGTGGCAATAAAATTTCTCATATTTTATCAAATTGCAGTTTCGATTGATGAGTCTACCTTGCTTACGAATGAGTGATTTTCATTGTAGGCATTACATAGTTTGATATATACTCTATAAAGTACTCTACATTTTATGAAATAATTTTTATTGCATGCATTACAATTTTTTATAAGCCTGTATATTCCTATCAACAAGTTTAGTAGAAGCCGAAGAAAAAAAAATTATGTGATGAAGATGATATTATTCGATGATATTAGTTTAGTAATTCTTTATAAATTTATCAATAATATTAATTTAATTCAGATGATACTTTCAGTTATTACATTATTTGAAAAAATTCCTCATCTTAAAATATAAAATTTGCTCCACACTGCCTTTAAAATTTAAATTTCTGAATAAGATGTTGGTAAGCCGCATCATCAACTCTTTATTTGTCTATTTTATGCACATGTTTCAATAGAAAGTAGGTTTTAAGAAGCATGATTTCGACTAGTAGAAAATAATTTTATGCATTCACAAAATTCTACCACATTTTTAAAGATCATAATTTCCTTTATTAAAGGGTTAAGTTTAATAATCGTACCCGCTTATATTACGTTCACATGTTAAGTAGTTCATATTATTTCTCCTACACACTTTTCATTGAGGCATTACGAATGTGGTAAATAAATTTTAGATAATGTAAATTTTAACTTTTTTTTCAGTTGATCCAAATTTAAAATGTGATATAATTTGAATATCAAAATTAAGCTTATTTTTTCCAAACAAGTAAACAAATCATCATAGAATCATAAATAATATTATATCAACTACTGAGAGAAGAGTACATAGAGTCGAGAGTCTGAGAGAATCTGAGGGTACAAAAGTATAGAGAGAGAGTCTGAGAGTCTGAGAGAGTATAGAGAGAGTAGAGGCTGAGAGAAGAGAGTATAGAGAGGGTTCACATGAAAAGCTAAAACTCATAAAAAAGTAACCCATGAGCATCCAACTTGCTTTAAGGTTATAGTGAACAATTCCTCTCCGTCCTGCAAAGCAAAAGTGGAAATGGAAAAAATAAGCAAATAATCTATACCATAAAGAAAATACAAAGAGTTAAGCAACCTCAAATATTCTTATAGTCAGCCTTCAAACTACCTGCAATGGAATAGAGAGTATAAAGAGTACAAGAAGTATAGAGGGTACAAAAAGTACAAAGAGTACAGAGAGTATAGAGAGTATAGAGAGTACAGAGGGTATATAGAGTACAGAGAGTATAAAGAGTATAAAGAGTACAGAGGGCACAGAGAGTACAGAGAGGGTTCACATGCAAAACTGCTCAAAAAACCCATAAAAAGTAACCTCGGAGCATCCAAAACTGCCAAGAAAAATTGAAGAAAAATAGATGAAATACTCTGTATACTCCTAGGAGAGTACAAAGAGTACAGATGAAACACATCCCAGTAAAGTATTCTAGCATCAACCAAATTACTGTAGGTGTTCTTTGCTAATAATAAAAGATCCAAACTGCCCAAGGATATTGAAAAAATATATAAGAAATACCCTATACAGGGGAAAATGATTTAAGGAGCTAGGTCTCCTCTTCTGATATGTCCTCGAATGAAAGGCAGACCTCTGTTAAACTAATAAAAAAATGTGATGACTATAACATAAATAAATACATTCTTATATGAAATAAGTGATATTATTATATGTCACCTGGTGTCCTCTTAAACCAGTGAAGGCTTCATCTGAAAATTTTACTTTTGGCCATCGTAGCATACGTGGCTTTACAAATGGAGATGGTGGCCTCATGATTCTTATGTGCTTAGCGACCCAGATCTACAATTAATATTTATATAAGTTAACTTCAATGCATCAAATAATACATAACCGAAGATATAAAATATACTATAAGAAGAGTGACAAAGCCACTCATGTACCTGGGTGTCTTCTAAGTATGAATCTTTGATGTAATACCATCAAATTAGGAGGAAGGCCCAAATGGCCTTTGATTGTATTCAAAGAATTTATCTATGTCATTAGCGTAGGCAATCAATTCTGATGCCACTCTATAGTTGTGATATACAAAAAAAAGATTTGATAATAGAAAATGTATGTACAACTGCACAAACTGTGCCACAGGCAACGAGCTATCTGCATGCTCAAGCATAGTTTTATAGTCTACTGAACTGAACTACGACAACGGGAATTTCTGCCATAAGACCTTCTCCCCTCTGTTTGGCATCCCTACAATTACTGCAACTTCATCGGAGGTGAAAGGTATGCATTGCCCACCCAGAAATAAAGCTTGCTTCTCTATCTCCCATCAAGACAAGATTGAGGTAATGACTATTAAGTCTTGCTGAATTCCATGGAGTCTAATGAATTGATGCAAATGAAGCCTCTTTAAAATTTCAATGACTTCATCAGTAAATTGTGCTGCAATATTATCGAACACCATTCTAACGGTGGTAGGCCTGCATCTCGAAGTTATCCTTTTTCCAGACATGGTAAACTTCAAAATGAAAAGTCAATTAATGAGAGTACAAATGCAAATCTCCCATAAGAAATAACCAATCAGCCTCTAAATTATTCTCAATTGATTTGTAATGAACATATTTCCTCCAAACAGGTCAAAAAAACTGGAAAAAATATCCACAAAATCATCTATACTCTCAAGAGAGTACAGAGAGTACAGATGTAAAATAATACTAAAAAATCAACCAAATAGGCTCCAAATTGTTCCTAATGGATTGTAATGAACATATTACCTCCAAATAGGCCAAAGAAACAGAAAAAATGACCAAAATGCTATGTACTCTCATGAGAGTACAGAGAGTACAGATGTAGAAATCTCCCAGAAATTATCCAAATAGAGAGTACAGATGCAAAATAACACTAAAAAACCAACTAAACAGCCTCCAAATTATTCCTCGTGGATTGTAATGAATATATTTTTTCTGAACAGGCCAAAAAAATTGGAAAAAATGACCAAAATGCTCCGTACTCTCATGAGAGTACAAATAGTATAGATACAGAAATCCCCCAGAAACCATCTAAACATCCCTCCAAATTACTTCCAATGGAATGTAATGAACATATTTCCTCCAAACAGGCCAAAGAAACTGGAAAAAATTGGCCAAAATCATATGTACTCTCAAGAGAGTACAGATATTATAGATGCAAAATAACACTAAAAAACTAACCAATCAGCCTCAAAATTATTCCTAATGGACTATAATGAACATATTTTCTCCAAACAGACCAAAAAAAATAGGAAAAAAATGACCAAAATCCTCTGTACTCTCATGAGAGTACAGAGAGTATAGACAGAAACCATCCAAACAGAGAGTACACATTCAAAATAATACTAAAAAACTAACCAAATAGCCTCCAAATTATTCCTAGCGGATTGTAATGAACATATTTTCTCCAAATAGGCCAAAGAAATAGGAAAAAATGATCAAAATGCTTTATACTCTCATGAGAGTACAGAGAGTACAGATACAAAAATCTCCCAGAAACCATCCAAACAGCCACCAAATTGCTTCTACTGGAATGTGATGAACATAATCTGAACAACCAGGTCAAAGAAATTGGAAAAAAATGTCCACAAAATCATCTGTTATAGAGAGTACAGATGTAAAATAACACTAAAAAACTAACCAAACAACCTCCAAATTATTCCTGATGGATTGTAATGAATATATTTCCTCCAAATAGGCCAAAAAAATAGAAAAAAAATGACCAAAATGCTCTGTACTCTCATGAGAGTATAGAGTATGCAAAAATCCTCGAAACTATCCAAAGCGACCCAAATTGCTTCCACTGGAATGTAATGAACATAATCGAACAACCAGGCCAAAGAAACTGGGAAAAAATGATCACAAAATCATATGTACTCTCAAGAGAGTACAGAGAGTACATATGCAAAATAACACTAAAAAACTAACCAAACAGTCTCTAAATTATTCCTGATAAATTATAATGAACATATTTTCTCCAAACAGACCAAAGAAATAAAAAAAAAATGACCAAAATGCTCTGTTCTCTCATGAGAGTATAGATGCAAAAATCTCCCAGAAACCATCCAAATAGCCACCAAATTGCTTCCACTGGAATGTAATGAACATAATCTGAACAACCAGGCCAAAGAAACAGGAAAAAAATGTCTACAAAATCATCTGTACTCTCAAGAGAGTACAGATGCAAAATATCACTAAAAAAACCAATCAAACAGCCTCCAAATTATTCCTAATGGATTGTAATGAACATATTTCCTCCAAACAGGCCAAAGAAATAGGAAAAAAATGACCAAAATGCTCACGTACTCATGAGAGTACAGAGTCTGATCTGAAATCTCCAAACCATCCAAACATCCCTCCAAATTGCTTCCAATGTAATGTAATGAACATATTTCCTCCAAAAGCTGGAAAAATGGAAAATGTTTCTCAAGTGAGGATAGAGAGTACAAATATAAAATTACACTAAAAAATCAACCAAATAGCCTCCAAATTGTTCCTAATGGATTGTAATGAACATATTTCCTCCGAACAAGCCAAAGAAACTGGAAAAAAATAATGAAAATGCTTTGTACTCTCATGAGGAGAGAGTAATCTGTCGGGCGAGAATTTTAATATCATCATTGAACAAACTATCATCCCTAATCAGAAATTCATCTTGAAACATTTCTAATGCAAATCGGTTCAAAAATTTGAAAATAATGGCGTGTACCATCTTGTGACAAGATACATAAAAAACATCTCCAAAAACTACTAAAATACATCCCGTTCATTTAAAGAACTCAAATGTTCTAAAATGTTTACATACTGGACAGTGAGAAGAACAGAGAAAACCTTAAATTCATTAAAGTTTGAGAACATAGGTGTAAATACCTCATGTAGTCGCCTACAATACCTCAATGGAAGATATTCACAAGATTTACTAAACCACTGAGCGACGGCGGACGTTCGTCGATCGAGAGCGGGAGCTAAGCTAGCAGAGAAAGCCCTAAACTATCATGCGCAGAAGGAATGTCGAACAATGCCCTTCTCATTTTTTTCTCTTGTTGTTTGAATGAGGCGGGCTAGGCCAGGTTGCCATGATAAATGGCATCATCGCCGCCCGTCCAGTTATGGCGCTATTAAGCACTAAAATAGAAAAAAACCACTAGACACGCATCGGGCCAGGATTGGAGTCCACACGTAAAGCTACATGCGGACTCCGGACATAATATTTTCTCCTGCATCTAGGTCTCCATCTCTCTTCATTCTCTTTTTATGTAGTATGTAAAAAAATGCAATATGTTAGATAAAAATAAAGAATAGAGAAGTAAAAGAAAATGAAAGAAAAGAAGGGTGGGGGAAGAAAGAACCAGAGAAAAGCAGACAAAAGAAAAAGAGAATAAAAAATACAAAAAGAGGAAATGAAATTTTGTGTCGATTTTGATTCAATCTTGTCACTTTATCTTATCTTCAACAAAATAATATCTGCGTAAGGTAAAAAATGCAATAGAAGCTACAAAATTTTAAGTACTTGTGTGTGTTATTTCAATGTGATTTGAAAATTCATAAATATGTCCTCATGCGCTTTGAACCATGTCAAGAAAATTCATTTACTCACGTATATTTTTACGGAGGTGTTGATAATCTATTCAGACTTTTTTAAGTGCAGTAAGTTTGAAAATCTTTTGTAAGACATTCAGTGATATTGCTCTTCATGTTTATGTTGATGACAACATTACTGGGTTAAATTTCGGTCTGATTAACCATTTGCAATTTCTTTGTGCCACATTTAATATGAAGAGTATGGTGCTCTTAGTTACTTCTTAGGTTTGAAAGTTCACACTAATCATTCTATTATTTTCTTGATTCAACATTAATATACATGTGATCTGATTATTTTGGCTAGTCTCCAAAATACCTTCCTTTTAATTGTTCCATTAGAATTTAATTCAAACTGTTGTAGGGAGGAATGCGATCTTTTCTTGATCCCATTGTATTTCAGCAATTGATAGGTAGTTGAGTATTTGATAATTACTCCGCTTGAATGTTTTAATTAATGGTTTAGCATTTTAGTAAATTTATGCAAAATTTCATTCTTTTGTATTTAGTTGTTGATCATAGAATTATTTGATATCTTATAGGGACGCCGAGTTGTTGTTTGTTCTTTCCAATAGGTTTTTGTTGTCATCTTATGGAGTATATCTTTGTTGACTGAGGTGGAGGTCTCAAAACTCTACGGTTGGTTATAAGTTGGTGTATGTTTTTTTGATTTTTTTTTTTTTGTTTTACTCTTTGATCTCATTGAAGTGTAAAAGTAGCCTCAAGTGTTTAAATATTTTAACTAGTATGATTACATTAATATGCCAATTACTTGTTGAGAAATTAATTGGCCTTGTGGACTATCTAAATTTGATTCTTTTCTCAAACTAATCTTACTTAAGAGTGTAAATGATTTGAACATTAATGAGCTTAATATGCATTCGTGTTCATCTCATTCAAATTTGACTTTTGTATGAAATTATTATAAACATGATGTTCATGTTTAATTCATTCAAACCAATGAGATTGTTTGGCTCGAATTTGGCTCTATAAAAATCTTAAATTATGAAGAAATTTTAAAATTTCAAGCATTTATTGTTTAAGTTATGTATAAACAAAATTATAAATGTCATATTATTAAGTTTAAAATTTAATATAAATTTAAAGTATGAGAATAAATTCACACATGAACAATAAGTTGAACATGGTTAAATAAAGTTTGTTTTATTCAACTCATTTAAAAATCACATATTTATTACTTTCTATTATATTAGGATGTTATTGTGTTGCATTTTAATATATTAATAAGATAAGATACTTCTTGTTTTGCACTTTGATATGTATACAATACTTTTTATATTGTGCAATTTGTTGATTTTGACATTTATGTCTTACCTCACAGATGAAAAATGCATCATTACCCGATTGTGTAATTTTAAACTTTGTTTGTAATCCAAGATTAGCATTTCGCATGAACTCACTTGTTGATGAACTTAATTGAGAGAGTTAATTGATTTTTATATCTAATGCATAGATAGCAATAAAAAAATTTTCTTTTGAGATCAATATCTTGACCCCTGAATATTTAAACCTATAAGTCTATAAAGACAATCACCCCTCAATTACAATCCATTAGGGATCTTTTTGAAACAAAAACTTGAAATTTTCCATGAGTCCTACTTCAAACTTGCCTTTAATTTGGGTAATCATTGTCGAAGCAGTATGATTGGCAAGCCATTGAGTCCAAAATAGCCTACATAATAATGCAATTGAGACTAAGGTTCACCCACATGATTGTTTTCCACCTCCAACAATCGATTCTAACTCAACCTCTTAGCAATATGCCCTATGCGTAAAATAAAATAAAGCACTTTGAGCATTGGGAAGTGATCTTTCATTGCACACATAGAAATAACAATAGGCTAGCAAATTTTTCTGCTCTTTCTGCTTTAAGTTTTAATTTTGTTTGGAATGATAGAAATAGAGATAATATTCCTCCCAAATTTTTTGTCCTTTTAGAGGATGATAAGATAAATGTAACTTTTTCTTAGATTTTCTCATTTTTGGACTATATTTTATATTTTAATGCAAATGCAATATTTCAAGGGTAAATTAAAATAAAGGTTTATCAAACTTATCTAGGAAACATACCAATTAGATAACTCCTGCCACAAAGCACTCCAATGAGATTTAAGTTCTTAATATAATTCTAAATGAGTCAATAGCAATTTGATGGCCCTTTGACTAAACATGGCACAAACTTGAACCAAATAGGGATGCCCATGGAACTACCACATATGAAACAAATAAATCATGTCACTATAAAGGTGCACATTATCACGACCCAGCCTGGAAGCTTGGAATACCAAGGTGGAAACGAACGGTTGGATGGATAAGAAAAAAAATCTTAAACACATCCAATAGAATATAAATTATACAATATTTTTCAATCTTATAAGAGCTACTATAAATCTAAACCACATTTAATAAATGTATCTACAAATAAAAATTATTTATCAACTGAAGTTATATAAAATATAATCTAAAAGATAAACTAAAATAGTACCTATCTCTTGAAGTTCTTCTATGACTGTAAACATAGTTCTCTCTTCTATTTCCCATTTCGTTAGGAAGGTTGCCTAAAAAAAATATAAAATAACTTACAAATGAATAATATTTTCAGTGAAAAAATTATGTTTCTACACTATAGTAAAATAAGATGACATAATTAATATACATGACAGATTTACTATAAACATGAAGATTATGTAAAGTGTGTTTAAACAATCTACCATATAAGAGGTAGATGAAATAAATATTTTTTATAGAAATTTTATTTTCTAATCTATCAATCATTATAAGACTTTTTCCAGAAGGAAATCTTTTCCAAAACTCATCCAAAGGATAAGTTATCATTTTTATTTACATTTACGTGTACGGGTATATTGCATCCCCAGTCAGTATCATAAGAGGGTGAACTTCATTTTCAGGCATATACATTCATAACATAGAATTTATGGAGATATTTATATTAGCTCAAAATAGAAAATCATCTAATTATGTACAATAACATAAGTAATAATATGATTTAATATCTAGATTGTTCATTCAATATGATAAAGATAAAAAAATAAATCACAATTTGAAATACGGAGGTAATTTATAACTATATACTAATACATTCCATCACATGGAAAATAAGTAAATTTTTACTATAAATGTAAGAACATAATTACTCACTTTAAAATGAAGTTTATTTTTGAATCTTTTTTTTTTAAAACTTCTTTCTTTAATTTGAGTACCTATAAAATAAATTTATTGAATTGATCAATATTTGAAAGTAATTTATTTTATGTTATTCATTTTCTTGTCTATGATATTAGTATATATTTTTTGTTATTTAATTCCCACATTCATCAAAAGTTCATTGTTTATCTTCAAATCAAGTTAATTTCATATTTAATAATAATATTAATTATCATATTTATTTGATTTTATTATTAATTTATTTAACATACACAACATCTTCTATTTATTTTAAATTAATACATACTCTTCCTATTTTAAATTAAATTAAAGATTTTTCATAATTTTTTTCATCTAATATTTACTTCGTTTAATATAATGATACTTATATATGACAAAATGTCATATAATACTCTCTAAATCCTATTATTTTTCTTAATATACAAATGTTAGGCTTTAAAGTTACTTAATATAAATAAACTTAATTTTAATTTCATTTGATAATTACTCTTACTAATCTAACATTGATTATCATTTTAATTAAAGGTTGTGCAAATTAACAAAAGTTTATGGCTTCATAAATTTTGTGGTTAGAGTCTATATAATTGTATTTCATTCATAAGTTTTAAATCTAATATTTTCATTTATTTCTTTTCAATTTAATTTTTCTTATAAATTTTTTAGCATGTTTATGATTTATTTACATAACTTTTGATATAATTAAAACATATACTATGTAATGAAATATAATTATGTAAAAGTTTGTATAGTAAAATAGACTTTAGGGTTTTCAAATTGAAAATTTATATAAATATAAATGTGTTTCCTCAAATTATAAAAAATTGAAAAATAACTCTATTTTCTACTAATAGCCCGATTCAGCATGCCCTATAACCAACTTCGGCTTGTCCTCGGATGCACGCATGTGTTCGACTCTCCTTATTCTAGGCTTTAGGTTTTGGTCACTCCCCTCTTCCTCGGTAGCACACTCACGAAAGACTATCAGTGGTCCAATGCCTAGCGGCATCGAAGGTGGCTCGCGGCAGCTTAACGTTAGCAACGACGACTTCATCTCGTTCGATGAAGGCATGCACATAAGGTACAGTACGACTTTGTCTTGTTCGATGAAGGCATGCATGTAACATTAAATAAACGAAAGCAAAATAGATTGATATTAATATTCAAAAATTAAAAGATATGTCAAAAATTATAATCATTTTAAAGGAATCAATTATTTTTAAGCAATAGTTTAATAGAATAAAGTTGAGAAAGGGCAATGAAACTTAAACTTAAAATAATACATAGATATAATTTTTTTAACTAATGGTACACAAATATTAATCAAAGATATATATGATGAAAGATTGCCTAGAAATAAAAGTAATTGTGTAGTGACAAAGGAACTCCCAATGTCAATAGATTTATTTTAAGAATCAACAATAAATATATATTTCTATTGGCCATAAAGATGCATATAAAAAAATAGTTGAGGTACATTTGTGCATTCTAATTTAATATTAAACAATTAATAAGTAAGACCTCCCTTGAAAAAAAATGTTTAAAGGATATACACACGCATAGGTGCACGCGTGCACGCAAGCACACATACATATCTTCAAGGTATCAAAAACCAAAAAAATAAAATAAAAATCAAAGATATTAATAATAAAATGTTGAAAGGATATTTATAAATCATGAATATTTATTATATTGAGAAACAAACTAAAGAATAAGAGGTGGAGGCAACATGAGGCAAAAGGGTATTGAGATGAGACATCGAAAAGTATTCTGATATGTATCCAAACAACATACCACAAAGTTGTAGAAAAAGAGAGAGGAAAAGACCAAGCTGGTTGAAGGATTTCTAGTAAGTTCACAAGCACTGCAGCCATAAAAGGTAGATTAAAAATTTATCTTTCGTGTAATGTTTTCTACCAGCTGGAGTATAACTAATCTGTTATGAGTAACAAATTCAGTTAGAATAATTCAAGAAAATCAAGAAGGTATAGAAGAATACTATATAAATGAACAATAAGAAAAGAAAGGGGGTAATTGTCTTCCCTGAAACAAATCTTTATCTTCTTCCTTCCTTTCTGTCTCTCATCTCTCTTCCCTCTTTCCCTATCTGTTGGAGTCCGGCTGCTCGAAGAGCCAAAACAACCCTAGGTGCCTATCATTGGTTCTCTTGTTGACTTACCTAGAACTTCTTTCAGGAACCTACATGGCAGAAGGCACAAGACACACTACAAAAATATTAGAAGAATGTGTTTGCCGATTAGCCAAACACGATGAACAAATGACATCAATTACAATGGTTCTCAATGAAGTTTCTCACCAATTGTCATCCATTGAAGACAAGCTTGAAAATTTTATTTAAGAACAACAACAAGGTAGTACAGAATCTCAGGTATGTCACTCTTCTTCTCTTGAAGACACATCATATCCCAGATCATCAACTATTGGTTCAAGGCCAATAAAAATAGATATGCCTCATTTTAATGGAGAAAACCCAAGAGGGTGGTTATTCAAAGCTGAATAATTTTTTCAATATGACAATCTTTCAAAAGAACAGAAATTTATCATAGCCTTAGTTTATATGGATAGACCAGCCTTGAGTTGGTTCCAATGGATGCAACTTAACAAACAATTATGTTCTTGGCAAAACTTTAAAGAATATGTTATTCAAAGATTTTGACCATCTTTGTATAGAGACCTTCGGGAGAACTGGCAAAAATGCAGCAAACATCATCATTATAAGAATTTTACAATGAATTTGAGGATTTGACAAATCAAATTTTTGGCATTTCACCAGCTTTTCTTCAAAGTTGATTCGAGTTAGGACAACATAAGGACATTAAAAGAGAAGTACGTGCCTTACAACTGCAATCCTTACAACAAGCTTTTCAACTAGCCAAATTAATGGAAGATCGTTTATCTGATAACAACCACTTTGGGACAAGTTACAGAAACACTCAGATAATTATATCCAAACAAAACTAACCATTGCTACTAATGTCAAACATTCCACTTCAGAATAACCAAGGAAATAATAAAATCACATTACCAGTTCAAAGACTTACAGCAACTCAATTAGAAGAATGAAAAAAGAAAGGGTTCTGTTTCAATTGTGATGAAAAATACCATCGGGGCCACACTTGCAAATCAAAATTATTCATCCTTATGGTGGTCAACGATGAACAAGAACAAAATCTACAACCTAAAACTCAAACTGAAAATACATTAGTCAATTCTGACATCCCAAAAATTAGTTTTAATGCATTCATGGGACAATCAAATCCGAGAACATTATGCCTACAAGGCCTTATCGAAAACATTAAGGTGCAAGTCTTGATTGGCAGTGGGTCAACCCATAATGTCATACAATACAAGATGGCTACAATCTTGGAACATACAGTAACACCCTCAAACTTCTTCAAGGTTTTAGTTGGAAATGGGGAAACACTTTAGTGCTCAAGACTTTGTTCTCAAATACCAATTAAACTACAAGGCTACACATTTATAACAGATTATTATCTCATGCCAATGCAAGTAGCAAATGTGTTATTAGGGGGTCAATGGCTAGAATAACTTGGGGAATGCACAATAGATTATAAGAAATTGACAATGGAATTCATATGGAATGAAATGTTAATACAATTACAAGAAGATACAACATCAAACCTAGGGAACATTATCTTACATCAGTTCACCAAATTGAGGGACAAGGCAAAAATCGTATCTTGTTTTCATTTAAGGAAAGTTCCTCCGCAAACAAGCACTTCACCCGATTGGTCAAGAGAATTACCTGCAAGTATCTAGGAGGCATTACAAAGATATTAAGAATTACTCCAACCACCAGCAGAGTTACCACCCAAAAGAGAGGTTGATCATCATATCAAACTTTTTTAGGATCCCAACCGGTTAAGGTAAAACCATATCGATACCCTTATTTTTAAAAAATAGAAATTGAAAAGTTGGCCAAAGAAATATTAGAGACATGCATTATAAGAGAAAGCACAAGTCATTTCTCTTCACCTACTCTATTGGCAAGAAAAAAAATGGGACATGACGTTTTTTCATTGATTACAGGGCATTGAACAAGATCACTATTCTAGACTGTTTCTCAATACCAACACCAGAGGAGTTAATGGATGAATTACATGGAGCTGTTTGCTTCTCCAAATTGAATTTACGATCAGGGCATCACCAAATATAAATGACAGAAGAGGACATACATAAGACTTCATTTAGAACTCATGAAGGACATTACGAATTTATAGCCATGTCATTCGGATTAACAAATGCACCAACAACCTTTCAAACAATGATGAACAGTATTCTATGACCTTTTCTACACAAATTCATGTTAGTATTTTTCTATGACATTAATATATAGCCCATCAATATAACATCATCGAACTCATTTGTAATCGGTGCTAGAAAAATTAAAGTCGCATGCTTTATTCATCAAGCCAACTAAATGCAAATTTTTGCAAAAAAAGAATTAAATACTTAGGACATATCATCTGGTCACAAGGACTAATGGTAGACAACAAAAAGATTGAGGCAGTACAATCATGGCAAATTCCCATTTCTATAAAATAGCTAAGAGGATTCTTTGGATTAACAAGATATTATAGAAAGTTCGTGCGGCACTATACAGAGATTGTGATGCCATTAACATCCCTACTAGCTAAACAACAATTCCAGTAGTCAGAGGAAGCTCAACTAGCCTTCTTGCAACTAAAATCAACTATGTTATCTTTACCAATTTTAGCATTTCTTGAATTTTCCTTGCCATTCATTTTAGAAATGGATGCTTCATGAATAGCAATTGGGGCAATTTTATTACAAAACAACCATCCAATTGCTCATTTCGGTAAAAATATTTCACCAGTGTTACAAAAATCATCAATATATGCTCGTGAACTTTATGCAGTCATAGAAGTAGTGGGACGATGGTGTCAATACTTACTAGGTAATAAATTTACCATTAGGACAGACCAAAAAAATATACTAGAATTAATGCAGCAAGTAATTTAACACCAGAACAACAAAGATTTCTAGTTAAACTTTTGGACTTTGACTACACAGTTGAATACAAATTGGGAATAGCGAATAAGGCAGCTGATGCACTATCTCATAAAGTAGAAAGCCACGGCATGGAGGATAGCTTAACCACAACATGAAACTCCAAGACCCAGCACAACCTCAGTTTCTATGCTTATACACAACAATTTACATCATTGATGGATCAACTCAAAGATGAAACATCGGCCAAACTAGAACTACAATAATTGATACACCAAATTATGGAAAAGCTAGAGCATTTTCACACCTACAGAATATATAATTGGATAGTATATTACAAAAACTGCATGGTAAAAGCTACAGATTCAGATTCACGCATAAAAATAATGAATGAGCTACATTCTTCTCTACTAGGTGCCTATTGTGGCATAAGGTGAACATTAGCAAGGGTGGCACAACAATTCTACTAGGCCAAAATTAAATAAGATATTCAATAATTTGTTACAAGATGCCCCACATGCTAACAAGTGAAATACGATAGTCAAAGACCAACAGGCTTACTGCAACCTTTACCAATACCAACCACAATATGGGAAGAACTCTCAATGGATTTTATCATTGGTTTACTGAAGTCACAAAATAAAATAGCCATTTTGATAGTGTTTGACAGATTATCTACATATACTCATTTTTGAGCCCTCAACACTCACTTTTCTATAACTATAATTGAAGCTATTTTTGTATCAGATATTTGCAAATTTTATGTCATTCTACAAAGTATTGTATCAGATCGAGATCCCATTTTTTTGAGCTTTTTTGGCAACAATTATTTCATTTAAGTGGAACTACATTGAATAATAGTAGCACAATTCTTCTGGTTATGCCTTCTCTTTTTTACTTTTTCTATTTTGATATGCAATGATGGAAACAAAATCTACAGGACCTGGCCTCAGCAATTCGAGTAGCAGAAGGCTTTTTGGACTATGGAGAAAGTGTTGACCTCCATATATGCATCATAAGTCAAGTCATGCCCACAATTCGAATTCGATAGACTTCGGAAGTTACAGTGCATAAATTGAGGCTCAAAATATACTGGACGTCATCATAAATATTTGAAATGACCTTCGATCGGCGAACGGACTTCATCCTCGCATTCAGAATGTTAAAATTGATCGAAATATAAATATTGCAAAATCTAATGATCAATCGATTAAGCGCTCAAGCTATCAATGTGTCGACATGCATATCAGAGTCAGGAAGTTACGACAATATCCGAACGATCTCTGATCATGAAATTGATCATGTCGTTAGCTTTAAAACATTGAAAACTACCAAATAAACTATCCACGCTCAATTCGGACGAGTCTGTGCAATGTCGAATGATCGAAAATGACAGTCTGCAAATTGAGGTTGAAATGCTCTGGATGTCACCAAAATAAAAAAAAAATGACCTCTGATCGATGAATGGACTTCACCGTCACGTTCAAAATATTGAAACTGGTCAGAATATAAATATTTTATAACTTGATCATCAACCAAGTAAGCGATCAAGTCGTCAACGCGCCTGCACATATATCGAGATCAGGAGGCACTGATATAAGCCAAACGATCTACATTCGTGAAATTGATTGTGTCATTAGCTTTGAAATATTGAAATCTATCAAATAAGATGATTTGCACTCAATTCGAAAAAGTCTGTGTGAAAATCGAGCAGTCAAAAGCGGCGATGCATATTTTGAGCTAAAATTGACTCAAGTTGACATCGACTCAAATCAAACAGCCTCAGATCATGAAACGGATTGCGTCGTTGAGTCCGGAATATCGGAATAACCTAAGATTCATATGTGTGTGTATATATATATATATATATATATATATATATATATATATATTGACTATATGAGTATGTCAGCATAAAACTCATAATTGAGATTAAATTAAATATTTAGGAAAATTAATTAAGCCTAAATAGCCCTAATCGAAGAACCGATCCCACTCTCGATTCAAAACTCTCATCTGAAACCATTCCCTCCACTCTTCCCTTAACCTAATAAAAAATTGTTCCCTCTCTCGATTTAAAAAAAAAATAAGTAAAACAGCATTCTCTGTGAACGACAAAAGAGGATTCCTTAGGAAAAGAAAAATGTAGTTCTCTTTTGAACTACCTCCTAACACGCAGAAAATGGTAAGGGCATATCAAATGGATTCATCGTGTAGCCATCATTTTTCTTTCCTCGTTCCTTGTTCGGACTCTGGGTCCCCTCTGCCTTTCCATCCACGATCTGAGGAACCGCAAAAATGAAAAGCTAAGGCCACATCTCAATCATCTACCGCCACCCATTTTCCCATAGGCAATTGGCAACCCAAGATTCAGTCCTGCATCTACCTCTGTGAGATCATCCCTCTCCTCTCCTCCGCCGGTGCTTCCACACTTTGAGCTGATAAAGGCGGCTCAAGTTCTGACGAGTCGTTGCTATGGGAGGAGCGCATCGAGAAGGGAATAAACAGATGCAAGTCCTTAGCTTTCCTTGGAGTGCTGGGTTCTCTGATGGGATATGTGCTTTGTTTCTTAAAGATTAGAAGACTATAGTTTCATGTGTAATGTGCTTAATGAGCTTTCATAGAAAGTGCATTGTCTAACAGAGAAAGCTTTCACCTTTTTAAGAGGTTCTAGCATCCACTCATTGATTAAACTCCTCTGCGCCATGAATTCCTTTGAGCTTGCCATTCTTGTCATGGAGGAGACAACCAGAAAGACATCATATTACAATTTGTTGATCGTAGCGAAGAGTCAAAATGGAGACTTCAGGGAGGTTGGATCATGTCATTGAGATTCTTAACCTGATGTTGTCTGATGGGTTTAAGCCAAGGCTTATTACTCTGCGACATTCATTAAAGGATTCTTATTCTCTGGTCGAATGCATATAAGGAGGGTGGTGGAAGCAGGCCGCATATGCATGTTATGGCAGGAAGAAAGACTAGTGGCTACATCGAAGGTGATGTAAGAATCTTTGGTTACCTAAAGGAAATAGGCGACGAAGAAAAGATGAAATTTGTGGATGATGGATCGTCTAGGAGGAGGCACCTTTCTGACTTCGATGAAGAAAATGAAATTGAGTGGCTTAGTACATTAATTGACTTCTTGGTTGAGTTTGCTGATGGCATATCACTGAAAGTTAACTCATGCAGGGAGAAGCAGCTCTTCCTTTTCAGCAGTTTTCCATCAAGCAGCGGATTTTATTTTAGGGATCTTTTTTTGTGATGCCCATAAGCTGGAGATATCATCTCTTGCCTTCTGTCACAAAAAGCTTTCTAATGCACATTCTCAATTCAAGCTCAGATGAGACTATGAAAGCTTCATTACTGAACATGGATTGTAACTTCTGTTATCCATGGTCAAGACCATGTTCATGTTGTTCTCAGCCTTCAAATAAGCTTTATGCATATAAACTATCTGATGACAAACCTATTTTCAAAGAGCTTGCTTATCCCGACAATTCTTCTTCCTAATTTCCACTGCCCCATGCAGCCAAATAGCTCCCCTTCTGATTTTTGCTTCGCCGTAACCGGGGAAGAACACCGTCAAGAGGCGGGTTCTTCTTTCGGTTTCCGGTGTCACACTCCCCTATTTATCCTTCCAATTTTCACTTTGCCGTAAACTGAGGAAGAACATCATCAAGAGGCAAATTATTCTTTCGATTTTCGGTGTCGCATTCCTCGCATTACCTCCTAAATTCATCTCGCCGCAGCCAGAGAAGTAACACAGTCAAGAGGCGAGTTCCTCTCTTAGTTTTCAACATACCCAACCTTGTTCCCTTACCGAGCATTGCAGCACACTAAAAAATGAGTCAAAACATGTGAGATTTGTGAATATGGATATATATACATATATATATATATATATATATATATATATATATATATATATATATATATATATATATATATATATATATATATATATATATGCTTGTATTTCTTTGCAGGTTTAAAGACCTCGCCGTACACAAGAGGGCGCGATGAGATGGAAAACTAGTTGTGGTGTCGCAAGACACCGCTCGCTATGCTCAAGAGGGAATACCCAGTAAGCCAACATCCGTTAGATGTCAGTACCCCTAGACAAAATGCTGTCAAAATTTTGTCTAATTTCTAGATTTAGAAAAAAGGAGGGGGAATGAATATATATTTGATACAAAGCTAATTTCTGGATTTAGGTCTGTACAGTGATGATTGGGTCTGTTTGGGTGTAAATTTGAGCTTGATTCACCTCTGAGTTGACTCGGTTTGAGTGTTGGAACCGGCTTCCCGATCCGTTGGATCTGCCTTTAACGCGGTGGTTGGATCTAACCCTGATTGAGTTCTTTTAGATTGAATCTTACGCCGTTGGATTGCCTTGTTATCCGCTTCGCCTTGGATGCTTTCTTGATCAAGCGTATTCTGGGTGAGTGGATACAGGTGTTGATTTATGCACCTCGTGATTCTGAGATTAGATCTGAACCTTTGATCAAAAGGGGCGCGACTGTTCTTGATCGTTGGATGAACTTCTGAATTAACCTAACTTGATGCCTTGTTCTTTTCTGTTTGATAGTTCGACTGTCGAGGAGCTCCGAGGAAGAACGGGGGAGCGGAGGATCGGAGAAAGCTATTTCTCCGGTGGAAGGCGGTGGTTTTAGTGAGAAGAAGCCTGAAGGAAGAGGCGAAGGAGGGGAAGAGGCGAAGAGCTAAGTTCTTTTCTTAAAATCTTGATTAGTCCCTTCTGTTTGGCTTTGGATCTCTATTTATAGTTTTCTGATTGTTCCTCTAGAATGTTCATTTGCTCTGCCTCTTGTAACTAATTTCTGTTATAATTGGTTATTTTCTGTTAGCTGGATCGTTTATTCGGTTGCTTGCTTCTGTCTTGATGGAATATCAGTTGGTTGAAATGTCGAGCTTCTTGATTCTTGAGTTCTGCTCTGATTTCCTTAAGTGACAACTGCTGGATTATTCTGTTAGCTGAGCCGTTCCTATTTCTTCTTATTTTCTTGTTGTCGGCTGTTGTAATAAGTTGGATCTATTCTCTGTTGTATATTGTTTCTGGGTTGTTCTGTATTGTTTGCTGTAATTTCTCTGTCAGTCTTTGGGAGCTTTTATTATTACAATATCATGGATTTTAATGTTGTATGCTGTATTTTGACACTTTGATGATTTAGGATCATAACATTACTCCCCTCCTCACACTGACCTTGTCCTCAAGGTCACCAATATGACTTGCTCTTTTATGCTTGCTGAATTCCTACCTTCGGAGCATCACTTGATAGTATTTCTCCTTGGATTTCTATGTCTGCTTGTACAATGGTTTCTTGTTCTCAGTTTTGTAGTTTTCGTTATTATTGTCATTCTATATTTCTTTACTTGATATCCCAGAAGCTTCTGTGGCTAGAATTATGTGACACTGCTCTGTTTGTCCCTCTTAATTGAGGCTGTAAAGGATTTGTGCCAGCTGACTTATTACTATGGACTATCTTATTCTATATAATTGGGTTATATCTGACATAAAAACTAAGCTAGGTTAGAGGTTAGAACTATTTATCATGTGTATACATATACAATCTCTATGTCGTTTTCCTTAGCCTGGATTGAATGGTTGATACATGAAGCTTGTTGCTACTGTTTCTTCTTACACCCATTGGTTGTCGGGCTGATTATCATGTGGTAGTTGATGTTGCTGGTCATCATTGACTTGCATTAATGCCAATAGCTTGGTTCTTCCTTGCTGTTGAGTGTCATTTGTGGGAGGTGCATAGTTGGAGCACTCGATATTCTGGTTATTTAGTGAAGTGTCGATTTCTACTATTTCTATGCATTGCTGTTTCATCATATAATCTGTCTTCCATTAGCTTGGCTAATTGAAATGCTTGTTGCAAGGAAGAAGGCTGTAGGGCTCTTACTTCTCTTTTGATTTCTGGTTTAAGCCCTGATTCAAAGCAGCTTTGTAGCAATTCATTTGGAATGTCTGAAATTTGGTTAGCTAGGTCTTCAAATTCAGTATAAAATTGTTGCACTGTGGTTTGCTGTTGAAGCTTAGCTAGTTCTCCTCTTAAATCTGTGTAGAGGGAAGGGCCAAATCTTTGCATAATTTGTTCTTTGAACTGTGGCCAAGAATGCAATTGTTTATTTGCTTGCATCCATTGATACCATCTCAAAGCAGGTCCATCCATGTATATTGAGGATATTAAAATTTCGATCATCGAGGATTGATATCGAAAAAATTGCTCTGCTTTAAAGATCCATCCTCTAGGGTCTTCTCCATTAAATCTTGGCATATCTATTTTAAGAGGCATTGATATGGTTGTGTGTGTATGTGGTCTGTTTGGAGAATAGGATTCAGAAAGGGATGCATCACATACCTGGCTTTGAGGTTGTTTTTCTAATCTGTTTTCTATTGCTGTCAATCTCTTTGATATTTCATTCAATGCCATAGTGATTGAGGTCATTTGTTGTTCATTGTTGTTCAATCTGGTAACACATGCTTCAAGTGTTTTGGCATTGTATTTTGTGCTGTCAGCCATTATTGTAGGTGTGAATCAATGAGAGTTGTGGGAATCAACGAGAGTTGTGGGAATCAACGAGAGTTGTGGGAATCAACGAGAGCACCAATGATACAAAGCTAATTTCTGGATTTAGGTGCATGCTGATGATTGGTCATTTGGGTGTAAATTTGAGCTTGATTCACCTCTGAGTTGACTCAGTTTGAGTGTTGGAACCCGGCTGCCTTCTGATCCGTTGGATCTGCCTTTTTTGCCGGTTGGATGCTAACCCTCGGATTGAGTTCTTTTTAGATTGAATCTTGCGCCGTTGGATTTCCTTGTTGTCTGCTCTGCCCTTGGATCTGTTTCTTGATCAAGCGGCTGTGAATTCTTACCGGAGTGAGTGGATACAGGTGTTGATTTATGCACCTCGTGATTCTGAGATTAGATCTGAACCTTTGATCAAAAGGGGCGCGACTGTTCTTGATCGTTGGATGAACTTCTGAATTAACCTAACTTGATACTTGCCTTGTTCTTTCTGTTTCGATAGTTCGAGCCTATCGAGGAGCTCCAGGGAAGAACGAGGAGAGTGGAGGGGATCAGAGGAGAAACGGCTGTTTCTCCGGTGGAAGGCGGTGGTTTCCGGCGAGAAGAAGCTAGCAGAAGGAAGAGACGAAGGAGGGGGAAGATTGAAAGAGCTAAGTTCTTTTCTTAAAATCTTGATTAGTCCCTTCTGTTTGGCTTTGGATCTCTATTTATAGTTTTCTGATTGTTCCTCTAGAATGTTCATTTGCTCTGCCTCTTGTAACTAATTTTGTTATAATTGGTTATTTTCATTATTTGGATCATTTATTGTTGCTTGCTTCTGTCTTGATGGAATATCAGTTGGTTGAAATGTCGAGCTTCTTGATTCTTGAGTTCTGCTCTGATTTCCTTAAGTGACAACTGCTGGATTATTCTGTTAGCTGAGCCGTTCCTATTTCTTCTTATTTTCTTGTTGTCGGCTGTTGTAATAAGTTGGATCTATTCTCTATTGTATATTGTTTACGGGTTATTCTATTGTTTCGTAATTTCTCACGTGGGTCTTTGGGAGCTTTTATTACAATATCGTAATGGATTCTTAATGTTGTATGCTGTATTTTGGCACTTTGATGATTTGGGATCATAACAATATTGCATTTATCTTCTTTCAGTTTCTGAGCCTCATCATTGCAAGAGGGTGCAAAGATAAAAACCCGTTGTGGTGTGTAAGACACTATATCTCAAGAGGGAGAAGTAAGCCAAAATACTCGATGCGACTACAGGGATGATCGAGAGGTCAAAATTTAGACTAACATTTAGGACTTAAACAAATTCAAATGGAAATTACCTAAACTTAAGTCAAATAAAAGGATATATGATAAATATGAAGATAAATATTAAATCAAAGGAAAAAAGGGGGGGATTTAAAGAGAATTTTGGAAAGAATGGAACACTAATTTAAAATGCAAGTAAAATTTGGAGAGGCTAATATTAAACTCACAAACTCTAGTAGCGATTCTCTATGGCTTAAATTGATGTAATGAGCGAGTTCACTTTTCTTGTAAATTTTTCAAAATTAATTAAGCTATAATCAAAATTTGGGGAGACTAATACCAATCCAATAATAAACTTGCAATAAACTTAAAGTCTAAAGATGAATCCAAATTGAGTTTAATAACTCTTATACGAATATGGAGGTGATTACTATGCTAGCTAATAAGCATGAGTAAGGCTAAAGCAACAAACATTGAAATCAGTATAACTTATCAAAAGTGATGTAAATTGAATATAATCAAGCTGAGAGAAATTAAAAACTCAACAAGTAAACTAAGTGCAAGTAATGTTTTAAACTACAATCTAAATCAAAATGCCTTCATCGCCACCAGATTTGCAACTCTTTGTGCAAGCAGACAGAAGGGGATACTAAATCAAAATCTATAAAAATCATAGGGCTTCCTTCAACCAAAAATTAAGGAATTTCATCCCAATTATGATTTTCAAAATCAATGATTTCATTAATTAGATGAAATTAGTTAAGCTATAAATACCTGCATCTGCTCTAACACAGAGATTTCAAGTGCAAATTTTAATGTCTGAAAAGGCTGCATAGGCTAAATTGGAATAAAAATGAAAATACAAAATCAATCTCATAATTCAAACATAAAATTACCTAAAATTACTATACACCCGGATGGGCCCTGACACTACGCTGAATTCTTAAATTTAAGTGCATGAGGATACTGCGTAGGTTGCTTCCGGGTTTAGTCTTAGGACTGGGTCTAGGTTAACAAAACCTAAAAACCCATAATAAGAGTTTCAAATTAGTGAAATATCTGAGAAATTGATTATGTCGGGTGATAGTAGATCTAATCCTCTAATAGCAGCTAAATAGAGCTGACAGGATCTATAGCTCTTAAGCATATTCAAATTAATCAATTTTTCAAATCAAATTAAGTAGCAATCTGAAACTGCTTAAATGAAATTCTATCATTAAAAGCTTAAAGCAAAACTCAATCTATCCACCTTCTGCAACCATTTGTTGGGGGTAATAAATTAAGAAAACTCTAGCTCACAAAGGATCTAACGTCAAATAAAGTGTTCTGCTATGTTCATTCTCAATCAATCTCATGTCAGTAAGGACGTGGCCCGTGTCCTCTAACTACGTAGCTTGTCCAATAGGATCCACAAATGAAGCAGTTACGACAAGAGTCCTCTGATCGGGTGGTTTGGCTAGTCAAGCTCCATTCTATTACGATCACGACCATAGCACGTATGCTGCCTAATGGCTCTACCCTTTGAGTTGTGAATTATAGGGTACACTTGATATGGCAAACAATCCTCTGTCAGCTAAGGTAAACTTAAGCCTGTCTCCTTAGACAAACACCACCCCAGGTCTACAAAGATTTCTTGGACGACGTAACCCATGTGTTGTTGATAAGGATCCTTCAGTCAGGTTGGGTTGACTACCTCCTCTGACTAAGTAGACTAGGGACCACGACTGCCCAGGATGAAGAACCATGGGATCTAGATCAGGCACGTCATCATTCCCCCAACCATCCGATTTAAGCTAAAATGATGAATTTTATAATCTAAATTCTGAAACTCCATATGCTGCTACTATACACTACACATTAAGCGTCCTAACGACTAGCCTTAATTGAAAGTTCTCTCTCACTTATTGGGAGGGGTAATTAACTATAGCGGCTTACACTTATAGGAAACCTAGAACCAGATCTAAAGTCCTCACCAAATGAGGGTGAAATCTCTGTGTAATGCCTTATCTACTATTCCATCTGCCTTTTGAAAATTACACCGAAATTTTTAAACCATACTCTCTTCAATTTCACATTTTTTGAGAGGTCGGTGGCGAATTTTTGGAGCCCACAGATTTGTATAATTTTTATAGAATTTGATTTAGTATCATCTTCTGTCTGCTTGCATAAAGAGTTGCAGATCTGGTGGCGAAGAAGGCATTTTGATTTAGATTGTAGTTTAAAATATTACTTGCACTTAGTTTACTTGTTGAGTTTTTCAATTCTCCTAGCTTGATTATGTTCGATTTACATCACTTTTGATAAGTTATGTCGATTTCAGTGTTTGTTGCTTTAGTATTACTCATGCTTATTAGCTAGCATAGTAATCACCTTCATATTCGTATAAGAGTTACTAAACCCAATTTGGATTCATCCTTAGACTTTAAGTTTATTGCAAGTTTGTTATGAGTTTGGTATTAGTCTCCCCAAACTTCGATTAATGCCTGTTTAATTTTGAAGAATTTACAAGAAAAGAGAACTCACTCATTACTTCAATTTAAGCCATAGAGATTCGCTATTAGAGTTTGTGAGTTTAATATTACACTCCCCAAATTTTACTTGCATTTTAAATTAGTGTTTCATTCTTTCCAAAATTCTTTATAAAGGCTCCCCCGGATTTCTCTTTGATTTAATATTTATCTTCATATTTATCATATATCTTTTTGTTTGACTTAAATTTAGGTAATTTTTATTTGAATTTGTTTAAGTCCTAAATTCTGGCGTCATCCCCATGTGCATCAGTGTTTTGGCTTACTGCACACTCTCTTGAACTTTATGAAGCGATATTGCAACACACGAAGTTTTCATCTCATCGCGCCCTCTTGAGCAAGGCGAGGCCTTCAAACCTGAATGAAGATAAATGTATATATATATATATATATATATATATATATATATATATATATATATATATATTCATCCCCCCCCCCTTTTCTAAGTCTAGAAATTTGACAAACTTTCGGCAGCTATTTCATCTACGGGGAGTGACATCTAATAGGGCCTTGACCATGGATAACAGAAGTTACAATCCTTGTTCAGTAATGAAGCTTTCACAGTCTTGTCTGAGCTTGAATTGAGAATGTGAATTAGCAAGCTTTTTGTGACCATGACAGAAGGCAAGCAATGATATCTCCAACTTATGGGCATCACAAACAAGATCCCTAAAGTAAAATCCACTGCTTGATGGAAAACTACTGAAAAGGAAAATCTGCTTCTCCCTGCATTAGTTAACTTTCAGCGATATCCCATCAGCAAACTCAACCAAGAAGTCAATCGATGTACTAAGCCGCTCAATTTCATTTTCTTCAACGAAGTCAAAAAGGAGCCTCCTCCGAGGCGATCCATCATCCACAAATTTCATCTTTTCTTCCTCGCCTATTTCTTTTGGGTAACCAGAGATTCTTACATCACCTTCGATGTAGCCACCAGTCTTTTTTCCTACCATAACATGCATATGCAGCCTACTTCCACCACCCTCCTTATATGCATTCGACCAGACAAGAAGAATCCTTTAATTAATGTCACATGAGTCCTTGGCTTAACGACATCGATAAGAATCTCAAAGATGATCCAACCTCCACGATTCTCCATTTTGACACTTTGCGGATCGAAATTGTAATATGAAGTCTTTCTGGTTGTTTCCTCCATGACAAGAAGGGCAAGCTCAAAGGATTCAAGGAGCAGAGGAGTTTAATCAATGAGTGGATGCTAGAACCTCTTAAAAAGGTGAAAGCTTTCGTAGATAATGCCCCAAAGCTCATTAAGCACATTACACATGAAACTATAGTCTTCTAATCTTTAAGAAACAAAGCACAGATCCCATCAAAGAACCCAGCACTCTAAGGAAAGCTAAGGACTTGCATCAGTATATTCCCTTCTCGATCCACTCTGCCCATAGCAACGACTCATCAAAACTTAAGTCATCTTTATCAGCTTGAAGTGTGGAAGCAACCGGCAGAGGAGAGGAGAGGGACGACCTCACAGAGGTGGATGCGGGCCTGAATCTTGAGTTGCCAATAGCCTATGGGAAAGCGAGCAGTGATAGACGATTGAGATGCAGCCTTAGAATTTCTTTTTTGTAGTTCCTCAAATCGTGAATGGAAAGGCAGAGGAAACCTAGAGTCCGAACAAGGAATGAGGAAAGAAAAATGATGGTTGCACGATGAATCCTTTTGAGATGCCTCTGCCATTTTCTACGTGTCAAGAGGTAGTTCAAAAGAGAACTACTTTTTTCTTTTCCCATGGAATCCTCTTTTGCCATTCAAAGGGAATGTCATTTTACTTATTTTTTTAAAACTGAGAGAGGGAGCAATTTTTTGTTTGGTTAAGGGAAGAGTGGAGGGAACAGTTTCGGACAAGAGTTTTGAATAGAGAGCGGGATCGATTCTTCAATTAGGGCTATTTAGGCTTAATTAATTTCCCTAAATATTTAATAAATCTCAATTATGAGTTTTATGCTGACAGACTCATATAGTCAATATATATATTAATCTTAGGTTATTCCAATGTTCTAGACTCAATTTCATAGTCTGTTTCACGATCGGAGGCCGATTGGTTCGAATCGGCGTCAAATTGAATCAATTTCAGCTCAAAATATGTATCATCGCTTTCGAACGCTTGATTTTCATGCAGACTTGTCTGAATTGGCTACAAACAGTCTAACTTGATAGATTTTGATATTTCAAAGCTAATGGCATAATCAATTTTATGAACGGAGGTTGTTTGGCTTACGTTGGTGCCTCTTGACCTCGATATACATGTAAGCACGTTAACGACTCGATCGCTTGCTGGGTTGATCATCAAGTTGTGCAATATTTATTTTCTAACCAATTTCGACATTTTGAACATGATGGCAAAGTTCGTTCATCAATTAGAGGTCTTTTGGGTTGACTTTAGTGACGTCTAATGCATTTTAATCTCGATTTACATGCTAATTTTTGATCATTCGATATTTACACAGACTCATCCAAATTGAGCGTGGATAGTCTTATTTTATATTTTTCAATGTTTTGAAGCTAACAACATAATCAATTTCATGAATGGAGGTCGTTTGAACATTGTCACAACTTCCCGACTTCAATATGCACATCTACACATTGATTGCTCGAGTGCTTAATCAATTTATCGTTAGATTTTATAATATTTATATTTTGATCAATTTCAATATTCTGAACATGACGATGAAGTTTGTTTACTGATCGGAGGTCATTTCAAATATTTATGATGATGTTCAATGCATTTTGAGCCCTAATTTGCGCACTGTAACTTTCGAAGTCTGTCGGATTCAACTTATGGGCATGACTTGACTTATGACACATATATAGAGTTCAACAAATGTGATTTATGCATGGAGCAAGTCACGTTTATTGAAAACTAGTTGACCATTTGGGCTGGCCACAGAACTTGGATCATTTCAACTTCGATTGCGATAGCTTACGGAGCTTTGATAGGATTTATCATTAGTATGATGTCTTATTCAGGACATGCTAAATGACGGTCTTGATCGATTTGTCAGAATTGACTTTTCGGATAGATAAGAGTTCTTACACCATCTACTCTCTACTTCAATGGCTTTGTTAAAGATCTCTTTCTTTTATGTCATTATAGATTTGAGTTTCATCCAACCCTAGCTTCGTGCTTGGTTGGGTTTGATGGAGGAATTAGTTTATTTTCTTTGATGAATGATTCCTCTGGGGAATTAGTTTATTTGTGCTTGGTCAAATTTTAAATTCCTTCTATCTTAGCTTTGATCTTGACGGACTTGATGAAGGACTAACCTGATTTGTCCCAATTAACTTATCAGGAAGTGTATGCACTTCATGAACCCTGTGTTTGCTGCTTTAACGAAATTGTTGAAGGGTACATGCAGATGACCCAACCGTCCAGCTTATAAATGGTCAATATTGAGTTATTAGTCTAGCAACGTGTGCTTTAATAGGCTAAATAACCATGAAATTTCCTTAGTTCAGCCGTTGGCTTTGTTTGAACTATGGAACTGCTTCCTCAGTCCTGTGCTTTCTACTTTGATGAACTTGATGAGGAGATTGGCTTTGATCTGTGCTTTGAGATTAATCAGATCATTTGAGAATAAATTGAGATATCACCTTACGGGCAATATATAGATTGATTTAAGGTGGCCCTCAATTGAGTGTTTTCTCAGATTTTCTTGATCTATCGATCAAGTAGAAAGCTCTCTTGGATCCTGATTTCTTGTAATCACTAAGCTGAATCTGGTTTAAGATTGAATATCTATCATCATTATACCAACAAGCAGGGGCTCTTTCACTGTGGTCTTTTCTTACGGCTGTTGAGTAAGGAGAGCGTTAGTAACTCTGCCACATTTGGGCTTGTTGAGTTTGACCTTTAAAACCTACTCGAGTTTTCAACTTAAGCTATAGTGGGTTGGTGGTATTATCATCAGACTGGCGAATGGGGGCTCTTTCACTGCGACCTTTTCTCATGGATTGTTGAGTGAGGAGAGTGTTAGCAACTTGGCCATTTGTGGGCTTGTTGAGTTCGACCCTTAGAACACATCCGTGTCTTAAACTTCAAGATGTATAGGTTAATGTTTCTCCAACTTAATTGATTGAAGCTTCTAAAATTAAGAGTTATTCTGACTTGATCTCCAGAATTTGGGAAATCTGGGAGATAAATTTTTTATATTTAGGTCTATCTTTTTATGCATAGAAATAGATTTTTTTTTGTTTCTGTAAGACTCTGCAACTTAATAGTAGTAATTATGGATATATTCAGGGATTTCAGCGTAAAGCTCGATGTCAACCTGAATCAGAATATATTCGAGGATCTCTTCTTATAACTTGACGTCAACTCAAATAAACTTGACATAAATAAAAATATCCCCTATCTTGCAGGGGGAATTCTAAAGCATATTTAGAAGAACTTCCAAGATGAAATTACACAAATATATCAATTTGAATTGATATGCTCTTAAGAGAGTTTTAACATGTAACATTGATTTCATCTATGTATCTAAATCTAAAAATTCCCCTTATATAACAGGGGAATTTTCACAGAAAAGCTTTTTTCTTATGGAGTGAGTATATTTATTTAGGGATCTCAGCATGAAGCACGATGTCGACCTAAATAGATATAATAAAAAAATACCCCCTATCATGCAGGGGGATTTCTATTGTACCTCAAGAATATATTCATCATGTATAATACATTTTCAGGTATCGACTATTAATTGGTGGCATTGGTCTTTCACCCTTTAGGTCGAAGAGTTGATATGCCCCTCATTGGTATACTTTTTTAATGACAAAAAGGCCTTCCTAGTTAGGCTCAAATTTGCCACCAAATTTTCATTTAGGAATAATTGGTCTTCTCAGCACCAAGACTAATTCTCCTTTTTAGAATGTTCGAGGCTGCATTGTATGGTCAAAAGCTTTGGACATCCTCGCTCAATAGACTTCTAAATTTTGGTGAGCTTGGAGCCTGACCTTATCAAGCGCTTCAAGCTCTTCTATCCGTAGACAGACATTCTCATCTTGAGTGAGATTGTGTTGAATGGCTACTAGAGTGAAGGTAGTTCAACTTTAAGCAATAAAACTGCTTCAACCCTTAATACTAGCGCATAAGAAGTGAATTATTATGGGACTACAGTCTAGATGTCATGTTGTTGTCTTTCTGTAAAGCAATTTCACTTCGAGATTTTAGCTTCCAAATTTGCTCACCTACATGTCGGGATCTTTCGACGACGGAATCGTGGACCTATGGTCCAAGTATCACACCTCGATGCTCACCGTGTGAGACTTGAATTAGTCGATGTCTTGTCGAGGTTGTGGGATGTCTTCTTGAAGGAGAAACTCTAGCCTCCCTGATGATAGGACCTTGATATTTTCTTCGCATCAGCCATTTCTCCTTAGCAACTTTGAGGACTCGATGCACTCTTGCATATACAGTTTCAAGTTTTCTCACTGGAGAAACTGGAATTTGACATTATCGGGTCCATAATGACTATTTGATTTGACTAGTAGAGTTGTTCTACTTTGCACATCCTAGGCTGTCAAACATGTTATGGGTTGGAACACTCACTTCTGGTTCCACAGCTGGTTGTACAATTTTCTTCTTGAACAATGGTCGTTGAGCATGCAGTTCAGCATTTCTCTTTCCTCACTATCTATAGGTTAGCTAGCTTCCAGTTGAAGAAGCTTTTGTGCTGCTACTTCTTCTCGAGGCTTCGGCCTTCATATTTATTTTTCTTTCTACCGAGACCTTTCAGTAACAGATTCCCAGACACACGATTCAGGTGTCACACCCCGATGCTCACCCTGTAGGAATTGTTTAGAACAGTCTTGAGCTCTTGCTACCACTGATTGTAGCTTTTGTAGTGGAGCATTTTTGGCTTCTCTGATAATTGACATTTGATACTTATTCTTCATAAGATATTTTTTCTTAACAACCTTTAGAACTCTATGTGCTCGAGTAGATAGAGTTTCATGTTATTTCTTCATAAAGGTTGAAGCTGACTATTGTTGAGCCCAAAACCATCGCTTGACATCACTAGTAGAGCTATTCCTTTTAACCCATCTCAAAATTTTCAAATTTATTGTGGGGTAGAAATACTCGCTTCTGGTTGTAACTGGTTATATGACTTATGATTCAGACGGTAACTACTGAACTCACAGTTTAGTGTTTCTTCTCCTTTGCCTTCTTCTTAATTTTTCTCCAGAAGAGGAGGCTTCAGTAACATACCTTCTTAGTGTGAAAGGTTTAACTGATAGGGTTGTTGTGAATAGGTTCAATTGACAGGGTTGTCGCATTCATAAGTATGACTGAAACTTTCTACCCAGTGAAGGTTCTCTTCATGACTGACTCTTTAGAATGACCCAATCCTTCGAATACAGAGGCTCTCTCTTGAGGAACCTCAATAACAGCAGTGATCATTCCAGTCCTTCTCCTCCCATGCCCAGGTTGGTGTGTACAATATGCATGTGCTTCAAGTATAGGATTATTTACAGCAGTGATAGCTAGAAATTTTACACTACCAAATTGAATGGTAGCTTCAGCATCTCCACTATTGATTACAACATTAGCCAAACAGATATTGGCTTTGCGACCTAGCTGTAAGATAAACAATGTATTCGAAAGATCCATTGATATAGAGAATAAGCAGATTAGTCATAATGAGAAAATATATTTAACTATAATTTTATTGATAATGGATTTCAAATTTGAATTTTTATCATGCTTTACTGCTACTATAGCTCAAATTTGATTAGCCAAAGATGGAAAGTGAATCCTTTCCCCAGTGAAGTTGCCACAAATCTGTGGGCTCCAAAACTTTTCCACCGACATCTCGAGAAATGTGAAATTGAAGAGGGTATGGTTTAAGAATGTCGGTGTAATTTTCAGAAGGCATATGGAATAGTAGATAAGACACTACCCAAAGATTTCACTCTCATTTGGTGAGGACTTTAGATCTGGTTCCAGGTTTTTTATAGGCGTAAGTCCCTATAGTTAATTACCCCTCCCAATAAGTGAGAGAGAACTTTCGATTAAGGCTAGTCGTTAGCACGCGTAATGCATAGCGTATAGTAGCAGCATATGAAGTTTTAGAATTTAGATTATGAAATTCATCATTTCAGCTTAAACCGGATGGTTGGGAGAATGATGACATGCCCAATCTAGATCTCATGATTCTATCATCCCGAGCAATCGCAGTCCCTAGTCTACTTAGTCAGAGGAGGTACTCGACCTAACTTGACAGAAGGATCCTTATCAGTAACATATGGGTTACATCATCCAAGAAATCCTTGTAGATCTGGGGTGGTGTTTATTTAAGGAGATAGACTTAAGTCTACCTTAACTGACAGAGAGATATTTACCCTATCAAGTATACCCTATGATTCATAACTCAAAGGGCAGAGCCATTGGGGAGCATACGGGCTACGGTCGTGATCGTAATATAATGGAGTTTGACTAGCCAAACCACCTGATTAGAGGACTCTGGTCATAACTGCTTCATATGTGGAGCTTACTGTTGAAGCCACACAGTCAAAGGACACAAGCAACATCCTTACTAGCATGAGATTGATTGAGAATGAACATAGTAGAACACTTGATTTGGCATCGGCTCCTTTATGATCTAGAGTTTTCTTAATTTGTCACCCTCGATAAATAGTTGCCGAAGGTGGATAGATTGAGTTTTGCTTTAAGCTTTTAATGATAGAGTTTCATTTAAGCAGTTTCAGATTGTTACTTAATTTGATTTTAAAAATTGATTAATTTGAATATGTTTAAGAGCTATAGATCCTGTCAACTCTGTTTAGCTACTAACAGAGGATTAGATCTACTATCACCCGACAGAATCAGTTTCTCAGATATTTCATTAATTTGAAACTCTTATTATAGGTTTTTAGATTTTGTTAACCTGGACCCAATTCTAAGACTAAACCGGGAAGCAACCCATGCAGCATCCTCAGACACTTGAATTTAAGCAGTCAGCATATTATCGGGGCCCATGCGAGTGTATAGTAATTTTAGGTAATTTTATGTTTGAATTATGATATTGATTTTATATTTTCATTTTTTATTCCAATTTAACCTACACAGCCTTTTCAAACATTAAAATTTACACTTGATATCTCTGTGTCCGAGTACATGCAGGTATTTATAGCTTAGCTAATTTCATCTAATTAATGAAATCATTGATTTTGAAAATCATAATTAGGATGAAATTCTTTGATTTTTGGTTGAAGGAAGCCCTGTGATTTTTATAGATTTTGATTTAGTATCGTCTTCTATTTGCTTGCGCAAATAGTTGTAGATCCGGTGGCTAAGAAGGCATTTTGATTTAGATTATAGTTTAAAATATTACATGCACTTAGTTTACTTGTTGAGTTTTTTAATTCTCCCAACTTGATTATGTTCAATTTACATCACTTTTGATAAGTTATGTCAATTTCAATGTTTGTTGCTTTAGGCTTACTCATGCTTATTAGCTAGCATAGTAATCACCTTCATATTCGTATAAGAGTTATTAAACCCAATTTGGATTCATCCTTAGACTTTAAGTTTATTGCAAGTTTGGTATTAGTATCCCCAAATTTTGATTAAAACTTATTTAATTTTGAGAAATTTACAAGAAAAGAGAACTCACTCATTACTTCAATTTAAGCCATAGAGAATCGCTATTAGAGTTTGTGAGTTTAATATTAGCCTCCCCAAATTTTACTTACATTTTAAATTAGTATTCCATTCTTTCCAAAATTCTCCTTAAAGGCTCCCCCAAATTTCTCTTTTATTTAACAATTATCTTCATATTTATCATATATCCTTTTGTTTGACTTAAGATAATTTCCATGAAGTCCTAAATTTTAGTCTAAATTTGACCACATCCCCATAGTGCATTGAAGTATTTTGGGTTACTCGACGCCTCTTGCGTGAAGGTGTTATGACGACATGTTTTCATCTCGTCGCGCCTTCTTGAGCACGACAAGGCCTTCAAACCTGAAAGAAGACAAATGCAATATATATTCATCCCCCCGCCTTTTCAAAGTCTAGAACTTAGACAAACTTTCGGCAGCATTTCGTCTAAAGGGAGTGATATCTAACGAATGTTGGCTTACTCGGTACACCCTCTTGAGCATAGCGAACGGTGTCTTGCGACACCACGGCCGATTTTTCATCTCGTCGCGCCCTCTTGAGTACAACGAGGTCCTTAAACCAATAAAGAAATACAAACATATATATATATATATATATATATATCCACATTCACAGATCTCACATGTCCTGAATGATTTTTTGGTGCACTGCAATGATCGGTAAGGGAACAAGGTTGGTTATATTGAAAACTAAGAGAAGAACCCACCTCTTGATGGTGTTGCTTCTCTAGCTATGGCGAGGCAGATTTGAGGAGGCAATGCGAGGAATCCGACGCCAAAAATCGAAAGAAGAATTCACCTCTTGACGATGTTCTTCCCAGGTTTACGTCAAAGAAAAAATTGGAAGGATAAAGCGGGGAGTGCGACGCCAAAAATTGAAAGAAGAACCCGTCTCTTGATGGTGTTCTTCCCCTATTATGACAAAGAAAATCGATCATGAAGTGGAAGTGAAAGAAGAATTGTCGGGATAAGCACGCTCTTTGAAAATAGGTTTGTCATCAGATAGTTTATATGCATAGGGCTTATTTGAAGGATGAGAATAGTATGAATAGGGTCCTGACCGTGGATAATAGAAGTTATGATCCTTGTTCAGTAATGAAGCTTTCACAATCTCATCTGAGCTTGAATTAAGAATGTGCATTAGTAAGCTTTTTGTGACCATGATAGAAGGCAAGCGATGATATCTCCAACTTATGGACATCATAAAAAAAGATCCCTAAAATAAAATCCACTACTTGATGGAAAAATGCTGAAAAGGAAGAGCTGCTTCTCCCTGCATGAGTTAACTTTCAGCGATATCCCATCAGCAAACTCAACCAAGAAGTCAATCGATGTACTAAGCTGCTCAATTTCATTTTCTTCATCGAAGTCAAAAAGGAGCCTCCTCCGAGGCGATCCATCATCCACAAATTTCATCTTTTCTTCATCGCCTATTTCCTTTGGGTAACCAGAGATTCTTACATCACCTTCGATGTAGCCACCAGTCTTTTTTTTCTGCCATAACATGTATATGCGGCCTGCTTCCACCACCCTCCTTATATGCATTCAACCAGACAAGAAGAATCCTTTAATGAATGTCGCGTGAGCGTAAGCCTTGGCTTAAGCCCCTCAAACAACATTAGGTTAAGAATCTCAACAGCATGATCCAACCTCCCTGAAGTCTCCATTTTGACACTTCGATGAGATCAGCAAATTGTAATATGAAGTCTTTTTGGTTGTCTCCTCCATGACAAGAATGGCAAGCTCAAAGGAATTCATGGCGTAGAGGAGTTTAATCAATGAGTGGATGCCAGAACCTCTTAAAAAGGTGAAAGCTTTCTCTATTAGACAATTCCCTTTATACAAAAGCTCATTAAGCACATTACACATGAAACTATTATTTTTAATCTTTAATAAACAAAGCACATATCCCATCAGAGAACCTAGCACTCCAAGGAAAGCTAAGGACTTGCACCTGTATATTCCCTTCTTGATGCGCTCTTCCCATAGTAGTGACTCATCAAAACTTGAGCCGCCTTTATCAGCTCGAAGTGTGGAAGTAACCGGTGGAGGAGAGGAGAGGGACGACCTCACAGAGGTGGATGCGGGCCCGAATCTTGAGTTGCCAATAGATTGTGGGAAAGTGGGCGGTGACAACGATTGAGATGCCGCCTTAGCTTTTCATTTTTTTCAATTCCTTAGATCATGGATGGAAAGGCATAGGGGAGCCATAGTCCGAACAAGGAATGAGGAAAGAAAAATGATGGCTTCATGATGAATCTGTTTGAGATGCCCCTGCCATTTTCTACATGTCAGGAGGTAGTTCAAAAGAGAACTACTTTTTTCTTTTCCCACGGAATCCTCTTTTGTCATTCACAGGGAATGTCGTTTCACTTTTTTTTTTTAAACTGAGAGAGGGAGCAATTTTTTGTTTGTTTAAGGGAAGAGTGATGGGAACGGTTTCGGATGAGTGTTTTGAATCGAGAGCGGGATCGGTTCTTCGATTAGGGCTATTTAGGCTTAATTAATTTCTCTAAATATTTAATTAAATATTAATTATGAGTTATATATATATAAACTCCTATATATATATATATATATATATATATATATATATATATATATATATATATATATATAATCTTAGGTTATTTTGATGTTTTGGACCCAACGGCATAATCTGTTTTGTGATCGGAGGCCGTTTGGTTCGAGTTGGCATCAAATTGAGTCAATTTCAACTCAAAATATGTGTCGCAGCTTTCGACCGCTCGATTTTATGCAGATTTATCTAAATTGGGTGTGGATAGTCTTACTTGATAGATTTTGACATTTCAAAGCTAATGGCACAATCAAGTTTATGAACAGATATCGTTTGGTTTATGTTAGTGCCTCTTGACCTCAATATATGTACAGGCACATTGATGACTTGATCTCTTGCTCAATTGATTATCAAGTTGTGCAATATTTATATTCTGACCAATTTCAATATTCTGAATGTGATGGTGAAGTCAATTCATCGATCAGAGGTCATTTGGGTTGATTTTGGCAACATCTAGTGCATTTCAACCTCGATTTGCATGTTATCATTTCTGATCATTCGACATTTGCACAGACTCGTACGAATTGAACGTGGATAGTCTTATTTGATAGTTTTTAATATTTTGAAGCTAACGACATGATCAATTTTATGAATGGAGATCGTTTGAACATCATCATAGTTTCCTGACTCTGATATGCGCATCGACACATTGATAGCTTGAGCGCTTAATCGATTAATTGTTAGATTTTGCAATATTTATATTTCAATCAATTTTGACATTTTGAATTCGACAGTGAAGTCCGTTCGCTGATCGAAGGTCATTCCAAATATTACGATGACGCCCAGTGCATTTTGGGCCTCAATTTGTGCACTGTAACTTTCGAAGTCTATCAGATTTGACTTGTGGGCATGACTTGACTTATGACACATATATGAAGGTCAATAGAAAGTTCATCAACCACCAAGAAAAAATTGAGAAGGACACCTCACCAGTAGAGCTTTTCCGTTTCACCCACTTTAGATTGTCAAAGCGTGTAGGAAGACTCGCTGGCAAGGCTTATTTCATTCCATCTTTACATCAACGTGATTGCTTCAGATTTCATTTCCTTGACCATAGTTCTTCAACTCACCTAGAATTATTCCATCCCAAAAAATCTTAAGCTATCGCTGATCATTGACCATTCCCCATTCTCCTATTGGCTCACTACTTTGTACTTTACAGCTCACAACACATGGTCTTTTTCTCTTTTCGCTCAATAGGATTAGATCAACAAAAGGAGGCTTTCTCTCTCAATTTCCTATTTCAGAATGACTTGTCTCCGTGGTCAGGAGAGTCTTGGACCATCAATAATGAATTTTTATTAGAGTTCAGACACTTGAAGTAGCAAGAGGAAAATAAAGCAAAAGTGATTCCCATAGTAGCAGCGAGCGAAATCGGAGCAGCCTAAATCGTGAAAATAGGATTGTGGGAGAGCGATACAAGCGTTCAATAATGATATATAACAAAAACAAAATAAAGCATAAGATCCCTTCAGCTTAGGGAATTATTAGTCCAACAGAAAAAAGAGTCAAACTCTTATTTCTTTTCTTCAATTTGAACTCATTGCTTCGTTCAGTGTTCATATGAGTTATGCCACCAGCTAAAAGCGTTCTTTTAGAGCGAGCTAGGGAACTGCTTGATAAGCAGCTTTTTATGATTTAAAAAACTCGTCTATCTATTAACATCCTCAGTATAGGAAACCTGTACCTGACAATGATCTTCTTCAGTGTCCGTACACACATCACATATGCCATGACGATCTTTTGTGCCACACTAGGGACAGTGGAGAAGTGAAAGTGAAGTGATCGATAGATTGACTCAGCTTTGAACAAAGAAGTTCTTTGAGAGTGTAAATGTGGGCAATGGCATTTTTCCCTAAAAATCCTCCCATTGCGTATTAGTACTTACTGGGTATAGAATAAGATATGTTTCTATTTGTTCTTCTAAATAGAAAGAAATAGAAAGAATTGTATTTCTGAAGATTAAGATCGAGATATTAGACATAGAATGCCAATTAAAAAATAAAAAAAGGAGTACCGTGACACATTTACTCAAACTAAATGTTCTTTTTAGGTTCAGAGGTGCCTAGCGTGATGGGAGAAGAGTTGTATGCGAATCATGGACCAACCTTCACTTCAAGAGTCTAGGAGAATGGAACTGCTTGGACAGCACATGGATATTCTTTTGGCTGACTAGAACACTTAAAGGAGCTCCCCATGTCAATCACTTTCATTCCTCTCATCATACCATCTGTAGCACTCATAGCTACAGTTCTCACTCGATTCTATTTCTCCAAGTAAAGCCCTTCACATGGAAATACCTATGGTATCGGCTTGACCTTTCATAAGCGGGGACAGAACAAAATGACCACAATAAAGTTGCTTGACCGATACCGGAGCTTGCACTAAAAAGGGAGAAGATGAGTTTCAGGAAAACTTTCATAAGACAAGGTAGTGGGGCACAAACTCTTATTATGCAGTGATTACAGCCAATAAGGATGAAAAGAGAGTGGTTTTCTCATGGTGAATTACAAGTTATTCTTGGTGAAACTCAAACAATTCCAAATTGTGTCCTATTTTGGCATGTTGAACCTTTTGAGTGAATTTACCAGCATAAAGGGTTCAAATGGGTTGAACCAGGTTGTGTTTCTAACATCCCAAACTAAAAAAAAAAGACCAATTCCTTTTCGAAATAAATGAGTTGTTGGTCATAGAATATTATTCCCGCAGCTAGCCTAGTAGTAGGGAAGCATTTTCTTTCCCAGTGTCGTTGGGAGAAAGGTGACTCCATTGGGGGTTCTCTTACATCTCGCACAGTAATAGATCGATAGCTTTCCCTTCAAGGGGATTGCTTATAGTCAGAATTCTTCTAGCGCCTCCTATATAAGGATAAGTAGCCGGGATCGTCGATTAGGAGAACCCATGGAATCTACGTGAAGGAAAGAAAGAACCTCCGACCCTGACTTTCCAACAACCTCATATACTAAATGAGTCTAAAAAGCATTCGAGTCTAAAGTAGAAAGAAAGAAATGTAAGTCAAAGAAGTAGCCCTATACATATCAGTTAGGGAAACTATAAATAGAATTAGGAAGGATTGATTCATCAACATCAAGATGCAAAATTCAGCAGCATACGAGAAATAGAAAGATGGAGTTCCGGCTAAACTCAGTGAGTGAGTGAAAAAACAACTTTCATGAAAGTAGAACTCTTTGTTGATCCTGGCACTTGGGAGCCTATGGACGAAGATATGGTCTCTATGGACCCCATTGAATTTAATTCAGAGTAGGAACCTTATATAGATCGCATCTCTTTTTATCAAGTAAAAATGGGTTTAACTGAAGTTGTTCAAATGGGTGTAGGTCTTCAAAAAAGTCATTCCTAAGATATGTTCATATGGCATGGACTGGAATACATGAAACTATTGGATCTTAGCTATTACCTAGTGATTCTTCTTCTTATTTAATTTCATTTAAAACTTTGACTACCTCTAAAGATCCTTTTTTTCCAAATCTTTCTACGAATATGTTTTTTTTGTCATAGAAATACATTTTTTTTGGAACTGCTATTCAAAATTCAAAAGGTACATTCTTGTTACCACGAGATCTATTGGCTGCTATGGATCATTTGATTGGAACAAAATTGGGAATGGAGGTCATGTTGGTATATACTTCCATTTAGACTTCCATTATGAATTTTTCATTTTCAGTCAGAATCTCATTTTTTACTTATGTCAACCGGGTGAATCTTTCTCTTTTCATTAGAATAGGCCAGCCAAGCTAGTAGCAAGCACGTGAGAAAGCCTACTTGTGAGCGAAAGCAAGTTATGATTATCTCTTCATTCAGTGCGAATATGACACTCATCTCTTTGCTACGCACTTCATTCATGAGGAATACATGACGAAGTCAACTACCCCTCACTACTGATAAGAATTTTCATATGCATATGTATCATGAAATGAAGATTTTCTTATTATTCCCGTTTTATTCTTTTTTCTTATTTTTTTATTATATTATCATATTGAGAGAATTTTCAGAAAGTAAAGTCACTCTCGGAAACTCTTTCTTATTGGATGAGAGAGAGTCAATATGATATTGGTGTTGGTTCTACCAAGAAGAACTTTTTGGTATTTCTCATTCGGAACCCTATTAGTAAGCGAGCCCACACCCATTAGAGGCATAGATGCTCTGCTCTTCTGCCAATTCATCAATAGTACTGCTTTCGAATGATATGTTGAAGCATGACACTTTTCATATCATCCAGCTGGCTACTATGCTTCTTGGCCTCCTATCATCCACAAACAGATGGTCAAACAAAGGTGACAAACAGAGTACTAGAGCAATATCTTCGTAGCTTTGTACTAGAATCACCAAGAAGCTGGTTGCAATTCTTACCATGGGTATAATTTTCTTACAATGCAACTATAAACACATTTTCAAAAATGACTCCTTTTCAAATTATCTACAGGAGACTCCCACCTCCAATCATTCCTTACAATCCCAATTCCACTACCAATCCAGAAGTAGAAATAGTTTTACAACAAAGAGATCAAGTGCTGCAATAACTCAAAACAAATTTACAAGAGGCGCAAAACAGAATGAAATAAATGGCTAATAAAAAAGAAGAGAGCTACAGTTTCAAGTTAATGATCTAGTGCTCGTTAAATTGCAACCATACCACCAGACTTCAATGACGGCTCAACCATTCACAAAATTACAAAGACAATACTATGGGCCTTTCAAAATAACACAAAAAGTGGGTATAATGGCTTATAAACTAGAGCTTCTAGAAATAACAAAAATCCACACTGTTGTTCATGTATCCCATCTCAAAAAAATTTGAGAAGACCCTAGCTTACATCCAGCATAATTTATCAAAGGCCAACCCTTAGTCAAACCATTTGACATTTTGGATAAATGAATTATATTGCAAGGAGAAAGGCCAATAAAAGAGATATTAGTGTAATGGAATGGCTTATTAACAAAGGATGCATCTTGGGTTCCTCTCAATGAATTTCAGAAGGCATATCCTGATTTCAACCTTGAAGGCAAGGTCATTTTTGGGGAAGGGGGTAATGATATGTATCCAGACAACAAACCCCAAAGTTGTAAAAAAAGACAGAGGAAAAGACCAAGCTGGTTGAAGGATTTTGAGTAAGTTCACGAGCACTGCAGCCATAAAAAGAAATATATTAGAAATTTATCTTTCATGTAATGTTTTCCGCCAGTTGGAGTATAACTACTCTGTTATGAGTAACAGATTCAGTTAGAACAATTCAAGAAAATCAAGAAGGTATAAAAGAATTCTATATAAAGGAACAATAAGAACAAGAAAGGGGGTAATTGTCTTCTCTGAAACAAATCTTTATCTTCTTCCTTCCTTTCCATCTCTCGTCTTTCTTCCCTCTTTCCCTATATGCTGGAGTCTAGCTGCTCAAAGAGCCAGAACAACCCTAGGTGCCTATCATATTCTAGAGAAGAAGCTTGTGAGTGAGATATTACTAGTGCTAAAAGCAAAAATCCATCAAAAACATATAAGAAAATTAGTGGGAAAGGAAACATGAAAAGATGTACAACTAAAAAAATAACTTGCTCTAGAATATAGATCCAATGAATAATAAATTAATAATTATGCAAAAAATGAGAAATGAATGCTACCCAGTTATGATAGTTGATAAATCAAACAAAAAATCTGAATTGAAATTTCGTTTGAAGTCAAAACAAAGTGCAATGAAAGGACAAGATGCATTGAAGTAGCATTACACATGTGCTTTGTTATGAGCTTGTAATTCATATGCATGTGATTCATAATTCTAGCATTTCACTTTTATTCATTCTAAAGCTTCCTTTTGATGTCCTTGGCATTGACAAAACTAACCCTCCTAGGCATGAAGTGCAAACAACCTTAATTGTTCATTCACCCAACTACTTAAGTGGATTAAAACTTTAATTCTATTAAATTAAGACTCACTTTGACTTACTTAGCCGAGGTTTAACCGAGAGAGTTGGAACCCTCGATTACAAAATTATGGCTTAGATTGGCTTTGTTAATACTTAGTGGGCTAAATTTTAATTCAAATCTCAAAAATTAGGTTTGATTCTTCTAATTAAGCTTTATGCCTAATTAATATCATAAGAAGATAAATCATTTTCATAATTCAATGAGTAATTGAAATCCTTAAAATAAGATCAAATAAATTGAATATGTTGACCTCCATGCACACGCCATAAGTCAAGTCAAGCTCACAAGGTGAATTTGACGAGCTTCAGCATGCAAATCAGAGCTAAAACGTATTTGATAGCATTAAAAATTAGCCTAAATGATCTCTGATCGATGAACAGACTCTGCCATCGCATTCAGAATGTCAAAATTGATTAGAATAGGCATCTTGCATAATTCAATGGTCGACCGATCAAGAAGAAGGGTCGTCAATCCGCTGACACGTATATCGAGGTCGAGAAGCTGCAATGTTGCCCAAGTGATCTCTATTCGTGAAATTGATCACTCTGTTAGCATCAAAATATCAAAATTTATCAAATGAGACTGTTCGTGCTTTGTTCGGATGAGAATGCATGAATATCGAGCAATCGAATAAAATAACACACAAATCGGAGCTAAAATACACTCGACGGTACCAAAAATTAGTCAAAATGATCTATGATTGATGAACAGACTCTATCATTGCATTCAGAATGTCAAAATTGATCAGAATAAGCATCTTGCATAATTCTACGGTCGACCGATCAAGGAGGGTGGCCGATGCGCTGACATGCATATCGAGGTCGAGAAGCTGCGACGTTGCCCAAACAATCTTCATTCATGAAATTGATCGTCTGTTAGCATCAAAATGTAAAAACCTATCAACGAGATTGTTTGCGCTCAATTCATATGAGTATGTGCGAATATCGAGAGAGTGGAAGCAACGATGCACATATTTTAACTAAAATTGACCCCGATTTGACATCGACTTGAATCAAACGGCCTCCGATCGTAAAACGGTCTGCGCCGTTGCGTCCGGAACATCAGAGTAATCTAAAATCAATATATATATTATCTATGTGATGATGTCGACATGAAAATATAAATTAGGGCATAAAAAAAATAAATCCTATAAATACCTTTCCTAAAACCCTAAACCCTAATTTTTTTTTCCTATTATCCTTCTTCTCCCACAGCCGACAACCCTCACGGACACTCCCTCTCTCCTATAAGGTCCCTCTCTCCCTCTCTCTTACTCTCTCTCTCTCTCTCTCTCTCTCTCCCTCGTTCCTTTGTCTTACAGTCTTGAGTTTTCATAGAAAAATGACCCAGAATTCGCAAAACACCATGGCGTGTGAAAATCACTGACCGACCTGTGTTTTCACGCACACCCTACGGACGTGCCGACACCCACGAGCTCGTGCACCGCGACCACGCGATCTCGCCCACGCCGTGGCCGACGTGGCGTGTGGCGCTCCGTCAGATTCACTTGTGCCCGTAGTCCGCCCGGTGCTGAGCTCCCGTGCCCCGCGCGTGCTCAAGTGTATTTTGACCATGAGTATCTATACACGCCTTTCTTGGTGTGGCAGGGAAACCTCTGTTTACTTCTTTACTATAAGTACTCGTACACGCCTTTCTTGGCATGACGGAGAAATTTGTAGTTGTTGGATTATGTATAAGCACCCATACACGCCTTTCTTGGCATGACGAGAAAATCTATTTCAGTAGATATCTTAGAGACCCATACATGCCTTTCTTGGCATGGTGGGAAGGCACATTCAGGCTGTGATTTATACCACCCATACATGCTTTTCTTGGCGTGGTGCGGATTACATGCAGTAGCCTCAGGGGATGATCGGGATCCCAAAATGTTATCAAACTTCACACCGATAGAGGGACCTGCATAGCTTAATAGTAAACTATGTTATGATATAAAATTGTTACTTGAACTAACTTGCAGGTGTATAAGTACCTGTACGCGCCTTTCTTGGTGTGATTGGAAAATCTATTTCAGCAGGTACCTTAGAGCCTCATACATGCATTATTTCCTATTATGGGAAGGCACAATCAGGCCGTGATTTATACCAACCATACACGCCTTTCTTGGCATGGTGGGTAGGCCCATACAAAGTAGCCTACACGAGGATGACATGGATCTTGTCAATCAAATTTTACACTTACATGATCAATAAACTAATTAATGAAAATTCAATACTAAAGTTAAAATTAATATTTTAACTTGACATTACAAATATATAAGTACTTGTACACGCCTTTCTTAGCATGGCAGGAAAATATGCGCATCATACAGGTACTTCAGAGACCCATACATGTCTTTCTTGACATGGTGGGATGCGCGATGATCGTGGTGTTTACACCATACATGTCTTTTTTTTTGGCATGGAGGCGGTGCCCGTTGTAGCCTATATGGGGCGACATGAAAAGTCAATCTATCAAAATTTTATCTAAGAAAATTTTTACTTGTAATGAAATTCAATCAATATAAGCAATATTTTACAAATTTGTAAGATTTAAATTAATGTTGAATCAAATACACCCGCATGGGCCCCGACACTATGCTGAATGCTTAAATTCAAGTGTCTGAGGATGTTGTGCGAGTTGCTTCACGGTTAGGTCTTAGGACAGGGTCTGAGTTAATAAAACCTAAAAATCAAATGATGTTATTATAATATCTTCAATCTAACAAAACATCTAAGAAGCTAATTCTGTTATATGACAGTAAATTTGATCCTCTATTATTAAATTAATAGAGTCGATAGGATCTAAAATAGTGAAATAATAAACCACTCTGATGATGGTCGTGTTAAATGAAAATTCTAACCAGAGGGGATACTTTCATCAAAATATGATTACAATTTCAAAATAAATTAACTTAGATTGAATATCAATCTAAATGCAAAATTTAAAATATCGTTAAGCTACAAATGTCTAAATAAAATTCAATCAAAAAGCTTAAAGCAAACTCCATTCAATCCACCTTCTATAATAGTTTGTCAGAGATGACAAATTAAGAAAACTCTAGCTCACAAAGGAGCCAAAGTCAAATCAAGTACACAACTATGTTTACTCTCAAACAATCTCATGCTAGCAAGGACGTGGCTCGTGTCCTCTAACTGCGTGGTTTGGCCGTGCTCCACATGATGATGTTACTAGAGTCCTCTACGGGTGGTTGTCATTTAAATGATGCCATTATATTATGGTAATGACTATAGCTCGTATGCTCCCCAATGGCTCTGCCCTTTTTATTGTGAACCATAGGGTATACTTGATTGGAAAAAAAGCCCTCTATTAGCTAAGGTAGACTTAAGATTGTCTCCTTAGACAAACACCACTCTAGGTCTACAAGGATTTCCTGGATGACGTAACCCATGTGTTGCTGATAAGGATCCTTTGGCCAGATTGGTTCGACTACCTTCTCTAACTAGTAGCTAGGGACCACCTAGAGAGATGGCGAACCATGGGATCTAGGTGTGTCACCATTCCCCAACCATCCACTTTAAGTTAAATATAATGAATTTCATAAATCTAAATTCTAAAACTCCACATCTTTGCTATTATATGCTAAACTATAATCGAAAGTTCTCTCTCAGTATTGAGAGGGGTAATTAACTATAGGTGCTTGCGCCTATAGGAAACCTGGAACCAGATCTAAAGTCCTCTCTAAATGAGGATGAAATCTCCAGGTAGTGTCTTATCTACTATTCATCTACCTTCTAAAAATTACACTGACACATTAAATCATACTCTCTTCATCGTGAGGTCGGTGGTGAATTTTTGATCCCATAGATTTCTAGCAACTCCCTTCGGGACAAGTTTCTCTTTCCATCTTTGGCTAGTCAAATCAAAGCTATGATAGCAGCGGAGTATAGTAAAATAAAAACTTAAAGTTATTTATCAAGTTAAATTGATTGAAACTCAAAATTATTTTTATAATAAACATAATTGTAAAGTTTAAAAAAAAATTTATTCATAACTTGTTTTCTTATTTTATCGTGTTTGTTCTGTTATATCTCTGCATTATGAAAGTATGGGATGATATGTCAATTATTGATTACTAATCCCCATATTTCATTTCACAGATGGATCTTCAGAACACACCCCTGCTTGTCGGTAGGCCGTGGAGCCAACATCTCACATCGTCATCAACAGGATGCTAAAGCTACTATACAATTTGGTAGCATAGATTTCTCAGTGATCGCTGCTCAAACTATTGCTAGGCCAGGAGACAATCATGCTCAATTTGCATATCAACCCGTGTATTAGGCCAAGTCTTCTAAAGCTTCTATTGCTACTGCTGTTGAGGCCCCTCGAAAGAGAGCCTCTGTATTTGAAAGGTTGGGACACACTGAAGCTCCAGCCATGAAGAGGATGATGGCTGGGCAAACAATTTCAGTAGTGCATCTGAGCTCTACTTCTTTGCCGACCTTGCCCTTTGCTCAAGGCCAACATGATGCTGAAGCTTCCTCATCTGGAGGAAAGCTAACTAGAAGATAAAGGAGAAGAAGAAATGCCAAGTTGCGAGTCCAACAGCTCTCACTTAGCCCCTCTATTACACACAAGTGGAACCGAGGAGTGTTCCCACAATAAATTTAAAATATTAAGTGGGTGAAAAGGAATAACTCTGGTGATATTAAGTAGTCATTAGCAGCGGTACAAGCTTCAACCCCATAAAGAGGCATCTCCTAAGACTCATCATCTAGGGTGCACAAGGTCTGAAAGTTGTAAAGAAGAGGCTTATGAAGAAGAAATATCAAAGACCAATTATTAGAGAAGCCAACAATGCTCCACTGCAAAGGCTACCATCAAAGGTAGTAAGAACTCAGGAGCATTACAAACAAGCCCTATGCGGTGAACATCAGGGCGTGACACCTGAACCACACGTTCGAGAATCCACTATCGAGAGATCCCGGCATAAGGGAAAACAAGTCTAGAGGTTGAAGCCTCAAGAAAAAGCTGCCACTAAAAGGCAAAAGGGTGTGACATCCGGTTTGCATATCCATAGATCCACTGATGACAGGGCCCAATAGGAATGGGTTCCTAAAAAGAATGTTATAATTAATGAGGCTTGTCGTGGTCGACACCCTCGAGAATCCTCCAGGGAATCCTATCACCATCCTAAATGATCTTCTCTTGACTTTGATCGTAGCCCTCTGATTGAGGAGGCATTCATCCCACACTCTGAGCTTGAAATCAGATGGAGATGTTTATCAGAGATAAGGCTACAAGAAGAAGAAGAGGAAGAAGAAGAAGACATCATGGGGATAGAGGTGGTGTATATGGTACAACACGTTGGAGAACCGTCTGGTGTATGATAGTACCGATCCAGGCATCCTGGAGCCGCACTTCCTATCCACATCGAAGAATCAGCACCAGGTCAAACAGAAGCAAAACCTATTAGTTCCTCCTCAAGTGAGCAAGAAGAGGAACCTGAAGAAGAAGATAACATGCTATTCGCCGACACTGCTACACTCGCTCAGGTGCAAAGGCAAATGTGACGGCAGATGCAAGTGAAGGATAAGAAGATCACTCAACTAAATTCAAAGATGAACCAGATGATGACGCAGATGAATCTCATGATGTAAATGATGTAGAGAAACGTTATCGCAGTGCCAACATCAGTTTCTCCTGTCAATCATCAAACAATCAATAGTGCGCCCATCAATCCACCAGTTGAGCAAGCGCCACAAACCTCAAAAGCACAAAGTGCTCATAATGGTAGAAACGAAGTCAATCAATTGACTGCTCCACCCATTCTCTAGCAAATATTGAGCACATCCAAGCTAGTGACTGTTGTACAACTTGAAACTATTATAAGTGAAAATATTAAAGCTGTCATAGCTGCAAAACAGGTGGAAAAATTGGTGAACAGAGGTTGCCCATATCCTGCAGAATATGACCAGGTGTCGTAACATAAAGGTTACTCAGTGTCGAAATTTCACTCATTTGATGGTAACCCTAGGCAGCACCTAGCACAATTTAAAGCAACATGTGGTAATCTTAATAATGATGTGCTATTGTTACGCTTCATTAGCGACTTAACTTTAACTACTTTTGAATGGTATGTAGAGTTGCCAAATGACTCAGTTAAGACATTCGTCGAGCTGGAGGCAATGTTTATCAAAAGATTTGCTAGTATAGTTAGAAAGACTACAATAGCTGACCTCGCCCTGGAGAAGAGAAAGAAGGATGAGACAGTTACAAAGTACATAACTCACTGGCGAAACATAAGTATGAAGTGCGAACAATAGCTGGAAGAAGAACATGCAATTCAGCTGCTAATGGGCAACATTGATGATAAAATGGCGTCCTATTTATGCATGGCTTCCATCACCACCTTTCAAGAACTACTGGATTGGGTGGCAAAATTTGAAAAGCTGAATCTCTCTAAAACTGAAAGCCAGTCAGACAGAATAAAGAAAGGGAAGTTCTCAAAATAAGGGAGATAGAATCTCACACTACTTCATATGATTCAAATAGAGGAAGGAGGGCAACTTACAATGTAGATAAGTGGAAACAACCTATCTATTTTGAAGAGAAAGTTAAACAACCCTTCAATTCTCAATCGAGGTTAGTTCTTGGAGGCAATGACAAACCCAAAACTTTCTCGGGTAGTGGTGATCACCCAAGATAATCATTAGGAGATGATGATTGAATGCATCCATCTCTTAAGGAGAAGTTGAACAAGGAATATTCATTCAAAAGGGAAAGTGCGGCCAAACTATTTTGGCAAGCACTCAAAGGTTTAGTTGCCGAATGTAAAAGACACGAAGAGTCGGGATGAACGACTCAAATTACTATCCATCGGTAGTTAGCCACTCTATAAAAGATTACTATGTATTCAAAGACTTGCTAGAAAGAAAAATATGGGATAGGTGAATTCATGATATCCAATAGTATTTTTATTCACCCAAAGAAGAATCTGCAAGGGTGGTTACATCCTCTTTCATGCCCCCGCAGAAAGATAAAGCAAATGAAAAGATAGTTGAGAATGAAAAATGGGAGACTGTGGTCTCAAAGAAAACTGTGAGGATGCTGATACAATTAGAAGGCGTTTCGGGTGTCAGATGGAAATCTCCACTTGAACCAGTGCTAGAATGAAGGTAGAATCTACATCAAAAGGTTTTGCTCTTCAAAAGTAGTCCAGGGTGTTTGGTGTTCCTTACCCTGAGAAATAATCTATTTAGAGTATGCCAAAAACTCCTAAAAGGCCAGCCAAACAAAAGAAGATAAAGAAGAAATCTACCACCCAAAAGATTATTAATAATCTGAAAGAATATCAACAACCACTAAGACAACCAGTTAAGCTTGCTAATTTCATGTCAAGACTCCAAATCATTGAAACAAATGATGAAGGAGATGATGACGAAGAATCTCTTTCTGGAGAAGTCTGTCGAGTTATCTCGATGTCCTTGGATACTTCTCGACGAAATTCATTTCTTCAAGATATTTCAAGAAGAAGAACCACCAATGATGTGGCATTCAAGCCTTGCCTAATGGTAAAGAAAACAGAAGATAGATTGGAAGAAGACTTGTGCTTTCCAGAGGAAGAAGAGTTAGAGTCTTAAATATCACCATTAATGAAGGGCATAAAACTGGGAAGTGATTCTGAAGGCTCCATCTGATCCTCAAGCATAAATAATAGTTCTGAAGATGAGACTTCTTTAGAAGAATCTGAGCCAGATAGAGTAGCCCTAGTACAACTAAGAAGTGGCAAGGTGCTACCGTCGCCATAGAAGAAAAGAACGTAGAATAAAGGCAATAACAAGAACATAGAAGTTAATGAAAATATCATTCCCAAAGATCCAAAGAAGATGTGAAGAAGAACAAAGGAAAAAAGAAGGCGACGTCGACTCTTCCTAAAGCAGCTAGCGCATCATATAAGTTGAAAAGGCTAGTCCCTCATCTAGGCAGTGACATAGAAGAAGAAGATGATGATCCTTCTGTCGGACTCAAGGGAGTAAATAAGTCTCTGGTGAAAGGAAAGAAAATTATGGAATACTCAGATTTTGAGTATGATTCTAAGCCTACTTATGAAAGTTAATTTCAGTGTATCTCTTCAAGAAGGATGGTAGACCTGTTGATATTAAAAGAATCATTAGTGATCATGTCAGTCCCTTTTCAACACTTCAAAGAAATCACTCCACGTGAAGTCCACATTGTTGAAGAGTTAAAGACTTTCTATGTGCCTCCTTTGTCTAGAAGTAATGAATGTGGAATTTCATTTTACAAGTCTGAGGAGTGTTATCACTAGGATTACGGCTCATGGGATGAATCTGATGATATGGTTCTCACAAGAATGCCAAAATATTATCCTCTAAGGATTCGCAAGATGATGCACAAATTGGGGGTTGATATTGGAACAAATAAATGGCAAGCCCACTTTTTTATACTCTATGGGGTCTAAAAAGTCCACATACCTTACAGAAGTGTGATAATCATACATCTAAAGGTCTTAGATACATCACATAAATGAGTCAAGAAAAAATTATGATATAAGAAAAGATTGATACTGAAATTGAAAATGAAGATGATATTTATAAAGTTTATCTAACCAACGATGAGAAGGTAGAAGCCAAGCCAGCACCTGAAGAACTTGAAGATGGTGAACAATCAGCGATCATGGATGAGTTGAAGGAAATCAACTTGGGAATAAAGGATGATCCTCACCTAACATTTATCAGTGCCCTTCTACCTGATGAAAAAGTTGAAGAAATAAAAGCTCTGCTATGTGAATTCAAGGACTACTTTGCTTGGACATACTCCAAAATGCGGGCTATCCACGATGTGGTAGTTCCTAGCCATGAGGCAACTATTAAGCAAGCTCCTAGGCAAATGAGATTGGAGATTGAAGAATAAGTGATTGTAGAAACTAAGAAGCTGATAGAAGCAGGCTTTATCTGAGAAGAAAAGTATGCAGATTGGATAGCCAACGTTATTTCAGTGAGAAAGAAGAATGGTCAAATTTGTATCTACATTGATTTTTGAGATCTGAACAAAGCATGCCCAAAAGATGATTTTCTGCTTCCAATATCAGAACTATTAGTTGACAATACTTCCAACTACGATATGTTCTCATTTATGGATGGGTCATTGGGATACAATCAAATTAAGATGGCTCCTGAAGATGAGAAGCCCACATCATTTAGGATGCCAATTAATATATAATGTTACACAGTCATGCTCTTTGGATTGAAGAATGTTGGAGCTACATATCAGAGGGCCATGATAAGCATCTTCAATGAGTTGATTCATCATAAAGTAGAATGCTACGTGGATGACCTTGTCATCAAGAGCATAGATCGAAGAGATCATTTTGGTAACCTGAGGATGGTCTTCGAAAGAATTAAGCAATACAATCTCAAGATGACCCTCTCAAATGTGCATTTGGAATTTCATCCGAAAGTTCCTGTATGATACGTAGAGGAATTGAGATCGACTAATAAAATTGAAGTGATCTTGGATATGCCATATGAGAGAAGAATCTTTGTCGCTTTGTTCATGCGGGGACATTTGGCATTCATCCGGTGCTTCATATCAAATCTGTCAGGTAAGTGTCAACCATTTGCTAAATTGATGAAGAAGAATGTACCATTTAAGTGGGATGACGAGTGCCAAGGAGCATTTGATAGCATCAAAAGATACCTATTTAATTCACCAATTCTTGCAGCACTAATCCCGAGAAAGCCTCTCATACTGTATATAGTTGCATTAGAAGAATCCCTGAGAGCATTGCTTGCATAGTACAATGAAGAGGGCGAGAAAAATGCACTGTACTATATCAGTCGAAGATTGATGAGAGCTGAGATAAAGTACTCTCCGATCGAGAAGCATTGTATTGCACTGATCTTCGCTGCCCAGAAGCTTCAACATTACATATTATCAAATAAGATAACACTCATCTCAAAGATCAATCTGTTGAAGTTGTTGATGACCACCGGCGAGTCGTTTGGCATGATGGCTCTTTACATATCACATATGTATCTCAAAAGCTATTAAGGGCAAATCTTGTGATTTCTCATTATGCATCCTATCCCAATAGATTGAGATCAAACGATGATTTTGATGAGCAGATCCTACAAATTTATAAAGGGAGGAGTTCTGATAAAATGTATTTCACATGCATCATTTATTAAGCACCTTTCGCCAAATCGCAAAGCAAGGCGGCATCGGCCTCATCTTCATAACATCGGAGGGTGGCATAATAAGATGTTCATACAGGCTGATTGAGCCAAGAACCAATAATAAAGTTGAATACAAGGTATTGATGGCAGGTCTCGAGGAAGCTGTTGTTATCGGCATTAAAAATTTAAGAATCTTTGAAGACTCTCAATTGATAATCAACCAAGTGTTGGGTCTCTATAAGATTAACAAGCTTGAATTGGTGTACTACCATAAGTGAGTAACTAAGCTCATGAAGGAAATTCCAAACATTAAACTAGCTCAAGTTTCTCAATCAAAGAATAGTAAAGCAAATTGCCTTACCAAGCTAGCAAAAGAGATGGCGAACACAGACGACGATGATGTGTTGATTGAAGTGTCCACTCTTCGAGTTCTGCAACCAGTAAATCCATATTCCTCATAGGTAGAGGGGACATCAAACTCAAGCTAGCAGGAAGCAATTCAAATTTCTCCTCACTCTCCTAAGGAACGACAAGTGCAAGAGATAGAAAAACTCAAAAGTACTATGAACAAATCATGTGAAGCTTTCACAATGAAAGAGTCTGATGATTAAAGATAACCCTTCATTGATTATTTCAAGGAAAGCAAATTGTCGAGCAATAAATCACTAGTCACCCAAATTATAAAAAGAATTCTACGTTATGCTTATGTCAATGACACATTGTACCGTAGATCCTTTGAGCAAATGTGGTTGTGATGCTTAGGGATGAATGAAGCCAACAGAGTAATATCTGAAATTCATGAAGTACTTTATGGGGTGCACCAGTCAGGTCCTAAAATGGCAATAAAAATTAAGAGAATGGGATACTATTGGCCTTCAATGGTGAAAGACTGCATAAATCATGCCAAAAAATGTCACGAATGTCAAGTCCACGGGAATCTCATTCATCAACCTCTGAATCCTCTACACCCACAATAGTGTCCTAGCCGTTCGAAAGTTAGGGCATGGATATAATTGGACCGATTGATCCTCCATCATTAGTGGGACATTGATTCATTCTAGCAGCTACTGACTACTTCTCCAAGTGGGTAGAGGCCGCTCCATTTAAGGAAGTCACTGCTAATCGAGTCATTGACTTCTTCACTAATAATGTTGTCTATAGATTCGGGGTGCCATGATGAATCATTTCAGACAACGACCTGGCTTTCAAAAGTGCAAAGATATACATATTCATTGATCGATATAAAATTGATTTGCGGTATTCATCAATCTACAATCTAAGGGCCAATGGTTTAGCAGAGGCTTTCAATAAGATGTTGGTAAAGCTGCTCAAAAAGATTCTCATGAAGAATAAAAGAGAGTGGCACACTAAAATGATGGAAGCACTCTGGGCATACAGAACAACTTACAAAATGCCAAAAGCCACTCTTATGCTCTAATGTTTGGAGTTGAGGTATTCTAGAAATTGATCACCATCACTTGAATAGTTGTCCAATTCAATCTTACTCAAGAGAAGCTCACTTGCGAATGGAAGAGTTGGATGCTTGATGGAGTTAGACTCCAAGCTCAATAAAGTTTAAAATTTGCGAGGATGTCCAAAGCATTCGATAGTTGATGCGTCCTCGAACATTAGAAAGGTAAATTAGTTGGTCTTTGAAGGTCAATCATCCCGCAGATCGATGGTAAATTTAAAATAGCGAGAAGGTCCTTACGTCATAGAGAAGGTGTATGAAGGAGAATTTCAAGAATGGTCAGCGGCCGTGCCACCATGATATCTCGAAATAAAGACTGAATGGATAAGTATATAAATATTTAAATGAATCTTGCACTTGTAAGGCTTTCAAATACATATGTAATATCACTTGAAGATTCTCTCATAAAATGAGAATGCATTTTCAAGTTACTGCGAAAGCCTCCCCCTGTTAGACATGGGGTATTTTTATATATTTAGCTAAGTTGGCATCATGCTTCAAGCCAAAATCCTTAGATAAATATATGTATGATAATCAGAACGAGCTTCATTTATTTATATTAAAGAAGTTCAAACTCTATAATACATTTTTGAACCAATCTACAATCCATCAGTTAGATAGGGGGCATTTTTTTAGTTTTTATAAATCAAAGTTGTTCAATCATTCCCTGTGAAACAGGAGAGCTTCTTGTATATGCATTCAGGTTGACATCGAGCTTTATGCCGAGATCCTTGAATATATCTATAACTATTATTGTTAAAGTTGTAGGTATTACAAGAGTAAAAAGAATCTGCTTCAATGCATGAAAAGATAATCTTAAATGTCAAAAGTTTCCCTCCAAGATTTATTAAATGTCGAAGATCAAGTCAAAAGAACTACTAGCTTTGGAAGTTTCAATCAACTAAGTTGGAAAAATATCAACCTCTACATCTTCAAGTCTAGGACATGGTTGGGTTCTAAAGGTCGGACTCAACAAACCCACATGTGATCAAGTTGCTGATGCTCTCTTCACTCAACAAGCCACAAGAAGGCCGCAGTGAAAGAGCCCACATTCGTCAGTCTAATGACAAGACCACCAAGCCATCATAGCTTAAGTCAAAAAAACTGGAGTAGGTTCTAAAGGTCAAACTCAACAAGCCCATAAATGGCCAAGTTGTTGACGCTCTCCTCACTCAATAAGTCGCAAGAAAATGCCGCAGTCAAAGAGCCCCTACTTGTCAGTCCAATGATGATAGTTGTTCAATCTTAAACCAGATCCAACTTAGTGACTACAAGCAACTAAAATCCAAGAGATATTTCTACTCGATCGATGGACCAAGACAATCTAAGGAAACTCTCAATTCAGAGCTACCTCAAATCAATCTATATATTGCCTACAAGGTGATATTCCAATCTCTTTTCAAATGATCTGATCAAGCACAAAGCACAGATCAAATCCAATTCCCTCATCAAGTCTATTAAAGCAAAGAGCACAGGACCGAGGATGTGATTCCATAGTTCACCCAAAGGCAATGGCCAAAATAAAAAAATTTCATGGTTATTCAGTCTATTAAAGCACACAGTGTTAGAGTGATAACTCAACATTGACCTAAGTGAGGCGGAAGGTAAGGTCTGTATGCACCCTTAGTCGTCAAGTAGCAAAAGCGGGACTTAGGGTGTACATACACTTGCTGACAAGTCAATATGGACAAATCAAGTCAATCCTTTATCAAGTCTATCAAGCTTAAAGCTAGGGCAGATGGAATTTCAAATCTCAAAGCAAACAAACTATTTCCTCCATCAAACCCGATCAAGTATGAAGCTAAGGTCAAAGGAAATTCAAGTTTACAATAACACAAGAGAAAGAGGTCTTCAGCAAGCCTATTGAAGCATATAGTAGATGGAGAAGAGCTCTTATCCATCCGACAAGTTAATCCTAACAAATCGGTCAACCCATTCCTCTAGCATGCCAAAATAAAGCATTAGATTATTAACAAATCTTATTAAAGCTCCATGAGCCACCAAAATTGAAGCCTAAGTGATCCAAGATCTGTGACAAGCCCAAAGGGTAAACCAATTTTCAACAAACATGACTCACTCTATGTGCAAATCATATTTGTTGGGGGGCATTTGTTGACCTCCATGCACGCATCATAAGTCAAGTCAAGCTGACAAGGTGAATTCAATCAGCTTTAGCAAGCAAATCAGAGTTGAAACGCACTCTACAGCATCAAAAATTAGCCGAAATGATCTCTAGTTGATGAACGGACTCCTCCATTACATTCAAAATGTCAAAATTGATCAGAATAGGCATCTTGCATAATTCGACGATCGACTGATCAAGGAGGGTTGCTGATCCGTTGACATGCATATTGAGGTTAAGAAGCTACGACATTGCCCAAATGATCTCCGTTCATGAAATTGATCACTTCGTTAGCACGGAAACATCAAAACCTATCAGATGAGACTGTTCGCACTTAGTTTAGATGAGTATGCATGAATATCGAGCAATCGGATACAACAATACGCAAATCAGAGCTAAAATACACTTGATGGCACCAAAAATCAATCGAAATGACCTTCGATCGATGAACAAACTCTGTCATCGTGTTCATAATATTGAAATTAATCAGAATAGATATCTTGCATAATTCGATGGTCGACCGATCAAGAAGGAGGATCGCTGATGCGTTGACATGTATATCAAGGTTAGGAAGCTGCGACATTGCCCAAATGATCTCCGTTCATGAAATTGATCGCTCCGTTAGTGTCAAAATACCAAAACCTATCAAATGAGATTGTTCACACTTAATTCAGATGAGTATGTGCAAATATCAAGCAAGCGGAAGCAACGACGCGCAAATTTGAACTGAAATTGACCCCGATTTGATGTCGGCTTGAACTAAATGACCTCCAATCGTGAAACAGACTACGTCGTTGCTTCAGGAATATCAAAGTAACCTAAAATTAATATATATATTATCTATGTGATGATGTGAGTATGAAAATATAAATTAGGGAAAATAAAATAATAATAAAAAATCTTATAAATACCCCTCCTAAAACCCTAAACTCTAATTTTTTTCCTATTCTCCCCCTTCTCCCACAGCTGACAGCCCTCACGGACTCTCCCTCTCTCTTGTACGGTCCCTCTCTCCCTCTCTCTCATTCCCGCTCTCTTTTTCCCTCTCTCCCTCTCTCTCTCTCTCTCTTGTTCGTTGTCTTCTGAGTTCGGTGTGAAATATTAAACAATATGTGGCTCTTGTAATAGCGGCACAAATCAACTTTGCCTTATAGCGGTGAACCTTTGTTCACTGTACCCCATGGGCATGCACCCACATGCACCGCATACCATGATCGCTCTACCTGCAGCACCTGCGTGCTTGCACAGCTTCGCGCTGGCACCCAGTCGTCGCAGATCCAACGGGCACGCCGCCAACGCTCAACACTGAGCCCCCGATGCCATCACGCACACCCATGCTCGCTCAAAGCCTATTTTTGACCATAAGTACCCGTACACGCCTTTCTTGGCATGACGAAAAAACCTGTGTTTGCTTGTTTACTATAAGTACCCGTACACGCCTTTTTTGGTGTGGAGGGAAAATTTGTACTTGCTTGCTTGTGTATAAGTACCCGTACACTCCTTTCTTGGCATGGCGGGGAAATCTATTTCAACGGGTACCTTAGAGACCCATACATGCCTTTCATGATATGGTGGGAAGGCACATTCAGACTATGGTTTATACCATAAATATACGGCTTTCTTGGCATGGTGGGTAGGCCCAACATTCTCGAAGTAGCCTCATATACGAGGACGATGCCGGGATGCTGTCAAAATGCTGTCAAACTTCACACCGATAGGGGGACCTGCATAGCTTGATAGTAAACTATGTTATGATATAAAATTATTATTTGAACTAACTTTAAGTATCCATACACGCCTTTCTTAGCGTGGCGGGAAAATCTATTTTAGTAGGTACCTTAGAGCCCCATACATATCTTTCTTGGCATGGTGGGAAGGCACATTCAGGCTGTGGTTTATACCACTCATACACATCTTTCTTTGCATGGTGGCGGCCCAAAGACACCCGGTAGCCCCTTACACGTGGATGACATCGGATGCTCAAATCGCCAAATTTTTACACTGACATGATTAATAAACTGCTTATTGAAAATTCAATAATAAAGTTAAAATTAATGTTTTAACTTGATATTGCAAATATATATGTATATGTACACTCCTTTCTTGGCATGATAGGAAAATATGCACTTCATACAGGTACTTCAGATACCCATACATGTCTTTCTTGACATGGTGGGATGACGCATTTGGCCATGGTGTTTACACCACCCATACATGCCTTTTGGCATGGTATGCACCAACTCCATGTGAGACGATGTGAGGCTTAAATCGTCAAAATTTTATCTAAAAAAATTTTTACTTGCAATGAAATTCAATCAAAACAAGAAATATTATACAAATTTCTTAGATTTAAATTAATGTTGAATCAAATACACCCGCATGGGTCCTAACACTACGCTGAATGCTTAAATTCAACTGTCTAAGGATGTTATGCGGGTTGCTTCCCGGTTGGCTCTTAAGACCAGGTCCGGGTTAATAAAACTTAAAAATTAAATGATGTTATTATAATATCTTCAATCTAGCAAAACATCTGATAAGCTAATTATATCATATGATAGTAGATTTGATCCTTTATTATTAAATTAATAGAGTCGATAGGATCTGAAACAGCGAAATAATAAACCACCCCGATGATGGTCGTGTTAAATGAAAATTCTAACTGGAGGGGATACTTTCATCAAAATATGATTACAATTTCAAAACAAATTAACTTAGATTGAACATTAATCTAAATACAGAATTTAAAAATATTGTTAAGCTACAAATGTCAAAATGAAATTCAATCTAAAAGCTTAAAGCAAACTCCATTCAATCCACCTTCCACAATAGTTTGTCAGAGATAACAAATTAAGAAAACTTTAGCTCATAAAGAAGCCAAAGTCAAATCAAGTACACAACTATATTTACTCTCAAATAATCTCATGCCAGTAAGGGTGTGGCTCGTGTCCTCTGACTGCGTGGTTTGACCAATAGGCTCCACACATGATGCAGTTATGACCAGAGTCTTTTGACCAGGTGGTTGTCGCTAAATGACACCATTATATTACGATCACGACTGTAGCTCATATGCTCCTCAATGACTCTACCCTTTGAGTTGTGAACCATAGGGTATACTTGATTGGGCAAAAATCCCTCTGTTAGCTAAGGTAGACTTAAGCTTGTCTCCTTAGACAAACACCACCCCAGGTCTACAATGATTTCTTGGATGACGTAACCCTTATATTGCTGATAAGGATCCTTCAGTCAGGTTGGGTCAACTACCTCCTCTGACTAGATACACTAGGGACCACGACAGCCCAGGATGATGAAACCATGGGATCTAGATCGAGCGCGTCATCGTTCCCCCAACCATTCGCTTTAAGTTAAATATAATGAATTTCATAAATATAAATTCTAAAACTCTACATGATGCTATTATATGCTACGCACTAAGCGACCTAATAACTAGCCTTAATCAAAAGTTCTCTCTCAGTATTGAGAGGGGTAATTAACTATAGGTGTTTGTGCCTATAGGAAACCTGGAACTATGTCTAAAGTCCTCACAAAATGAGGACAAAATCTTTGGGTAGTGTCTTATCTACTATTCATCTACCTTCTGAAAATTACACCGACACATTAAATCATACTCTCTTCATCGAGAGATCGGTGGCAAATTTTCGGAGCCCATAGAACCCAAATAAAATTTAACTCATAACACATTATTTCCTCCTAAAACACATACCATGAATGACCTTAACCACAAGCAAGGACTTCTCCTTCGAAGTCACGCACACGACATTCATGCCTCACTTATGCGAAACCTACACTCCCTCTAATTCTACAATCTTCCTTGCACCAAAAAAACTTGTTTCCCAAACTTGTGTTCTCCCACTTGTTGGCATGTTATGCTCAATTATGATCAATTATGAACTTCAACTTCTATCTAGTTTGTAAAACCTGCCTAATAACAATATCTCTATCTTATGAATACTCTCTCGCATCTTACCATCTCGCTCTCACCCTTAGGAGCTCCCACAGTCAGCTCACATATTTCCCCTGATTTCTCTTCTATCTTTAAGCAACATTACTTGTTAAATTCTCTCATCAAACCCTTGCATCTTGTCTTCCATCTTGCAACCCAACCCTCTCCCACTCACACCAACTCACTTTCATAGCCTTTATCCGCTGTAGCACTCTCTTTTCAACACTCATGCAACCCTTTAATATTTTTCTATAGGTAACATATGGTATGACCTTCTTGAATATTATCTCTTTTAAACTATTGTTTAAGTTGTGTTGCAACCACTCATGACAATTTTCAAACTGGGTTCTATAGTCTTTCTTGTGATCACATTGTGCTTTACTTTGCGTTTGTTAGAACACATCTTGTAGCCATATGGACAGAAGATAATTAATAAAAACTAAGAAAATAGATGGGTAAGGGGTTAATGCTAGTTTGCAAACTCAACTAATATCTCTCTTGAACTTTAATGGCATAAAACATTAAGCACCACATTATGATTGCTTGCAGTAAAGGTTGTGTAAGCTTTCTTTTTTTGGTGAATTAATCGCTAAAAATCAATATGATGTTGTAATTTAATATCTTAAGAAGTAATATGGAGTTCATAGTAGAAAAATGAGGGGTTTATAAGGATTTTGTAAAAGAAATGTGAATACTAGTTCAACATAGACTAGTTTGAATTAATTTGAAAGGTCACTTCAAGAAATAACTTTTTTAAGTGATGCAAATGACTAGAATTTATGATGAATGGTTAGCTTAAATTTTTAACCTATGATTTGGAGTAGATTATTAGTTGGCAAGACTATTATGAAGATTTTATAAATAATAATAATAAAACGACCAATGGTAGTCTTTATGAAAGTAATTTGGGAAGATCTAAATTATTTCTTTGAGGAATGTGAGTTATGTAGTCCAAACAGAGAAATTATGGTAGAGGGTTAATTTATGATGAGAACTTATGATCTAGAATATTAGGTGGAGTTTGATAAGAGTTATCCACCTAATTTAGGCTGTGCGCTTTCGGGCAGGGTTTGGAGTGTATTTAAAAGCTTGGGTGGTTGATGATTGAGCTGAGATAATAGTTAAGATGTAGAAGACAATATGAGAGTGATTAATAAGGGATTTTGAGAGGAATAGATGTTACTCATAAAATAAATAATCAATCTCATCAACGAACGATCAAGCTAATCCAGTAAGGATTAACATAAAGAGATGCAAAGTTTTCAAAGAAAATTTATCATTCTAAAATCTTATATATTAGCCCTATTTATAATGATTGCTATGGTCATCATTCAATACAAAAGAGGAACTTTTTTGAAGAATAGCTAGATGGGTAGTTATTAATAAGGAATGTATAAACCACACTCATCGATTTATTTTTTATTTCACTATCTTACTACCGGTCAACAAATACATAATCCCAAAATTTTTTTAAAAAAACAAAAATTTAAGCCTTAATTTTGAAATTAAAATTATGAATTCCAAAATTCAAATTTTTCTTCTTGATTAGATGCTTTGTGATGGGCCCGTGCTTAAGCACTTTTAATGCTCTTGTCTGTGCACTTATAATTAGAACTTTAGCCCTATTTGCTTGTTTGGGCACATAATAATTGTGCATTTTGTAGCCTATCTTGTAATGAACATATACCGCTCCACTATGACATCTATTAGTGCATGTCTCATACGCTTCTTGACCCAAACGATTCCTTCTAAAATTACAATAATGTGTTTTTAACTCTATAATTAACTTCTTGATTATTTTGAGCATTTAAAGATATCTACTATTCCACCAAAAGACTTGGATCTAAAATCAAAATTCTGATTGTTTAATTTATTGGACTGAATTCAAATACATGGCTAAAAATGATCTCTAGAAGTAAATCATAAGGGACCAAGCTTCATTAAAATTAAAGTTCAATATACTGAACCTCAACCATTATAAGCCGTAAGGTCATAATAATTGGAAGAGAATAAATATGAGTAAGTCATTGGAATCATGGTGGTTAATGCATCAAACATGTGCATACGTGCATGAAAAGAAATTGAGAAATATCTGATGAGATATGTTTGAATATATAATTATATTATGCATACAAGTTGATGTTTCGATATTTAAATGAATTTTATGAACTCTACTATATAATAAATATTATTAAATAATTATATAATTTGAAATTTTTATTTTATGTGCATTATTTATGGCTATTAAGATATAAAATTAGTTACTTATGACTTTTAAATATACCGTATTTTTGTCATAGACCTTATTGTTTATACTTTACTCAATAGAATTTCACCTGCTGAATTTATTTCTTGCAAATCCATACACATTATTTTATGATTTTCTAGTTATTAGTTGCTTATCATCTAAAGAAAAGCTTCTAAACTCATGCTTAAGTTTATCATTAGAAGGTAATTAAGGTTAAAAGTTATTTATTTTTACATATATAACAATCCGATCTTAAATATCACATCAAAAATATCACCATCAAAAGTAAAATATACCTTTTTAAGCATACGAAAGTGTTAGATAAGTAAATATTTAATTTTAGATATTAGATATATAAATACATAAGAATTTTGTGGTATCTATGTAAATCTTCTTTAAATATACCATATTTTTGTCATATAACTTATTTATACTTTACTCAATGGAGTTTCACCTACTAAGTTTATTTCTTGCAAATCCATACACATTATTTTATGATTTTCAAGTTATTAGTTGCTTATCATCTAAAGAAGAGTTTATATGTTCATGCTTCAAGTTATCATTAGGAGGTAATTAAGATTAAAAGTTATTTATTTTTACGTATATAACATCCCAATTTTATACATCACATCAAAAATATCATCATCACTCATTTTTTAAAAGTGACATGCTTCTTTTTAAGTATAAGAAAGTGTTAGATAAGTAAATATCTAACTTTATGTATTAGATATATAAATATATAAGAATTGGGTAGTATGTATGTAAATCTTCCTTAAATATATCATATTTTTGTCATATAACTTGTTGTTTATACTTTACTCAATGGAGTTTCACCTACTAAGCTTATTTCTTGCAAATCCACACACATTATTTTATGATTTTCAAGTTATTAGTTATCATCTAAAGAAGAGCTTCTATACTCATACTTGAAGTTTGTCATTAGAAGATAATCAATGTTAAAAGTTATTTAGTTTATTCAATAATAATTTGTTATGCACGTAATAAATTTTGATTAGATAGTTTTAAATATAATAAAATTTATTTATATAAAAATAAAATATATTAAATATTTCATAAAAATCTATATTAAATTTATTTTAAAATAACATTAATAATATTAAAATTTCAATCAGGATATTCTCATCTAATTTAAGATGAATGAAATACATAGGTGATGGGAATATGGTCATCCAATAATTTTAATATACATCTTAATCATATTTTAATTATAATATCTTTACCAAATTTTCATCATTTAATAAATCAATTAATTATTAGGTGCAACAACTGATCAATTATCTTTAAATAAAAATTGGTTAAATATCCTATTAAATTCGATCTATATAATTTTAAATTTTAAATTAATTTTAATATAAATATAATCTTTAAATTTTCAGTCAAAAATAAATTATTATATTATACTGATTTTAAAATAAATTAAAAAACAAATTTTCAGGCGATATTATCATAGCTCAATTTTGTTTCCTCGCCTTTCTTGTGGTACCCAAGCGTTCCCTCGTAATTATGGCATTTACTTCGCCCATCGTCTCTAACGACCACCTGTCTCTCATGGCCCCCTTCTTAATGCAGATGAGTGTGGTTCTCATCTACATGTTCCCGTCGCAGATCGATCGCTAGACCTCCACCTCTCTTGCTTCATCTCCTAATTGATCGACTGCGATGATGAAGACGGCGGCGCCGCTTCGGGTCTCTAAGCAAGCAGATGAGGCGGACGCGACCGCAAGTAGCGTGAGCGCGATCTGGACAACGGAAACGCTGCTGCGAGTTGCGCCGATAGGGTTCTGCATCGCCGCACTAATTCTCACCATCAAGAATTCAGTGGAAAACGATTTCGGCTCGATCTCTTATTCTGATCTCGGCTCCTTCAAGTTCGATTCTCTCTTCCTCACTCACCTGATAAAGCCCCCCTTCTTCATGAATTTGATGATTATTTGTGCAGGTATTTGGTGTACATGAACGGCCTGTGCGCTGGATACTCCATCTTCTCAGCTTTGTACACCGCTATCCCCCGCCCCCTTTCCAGGTCTGGAGCTTGGACTCTCTTCTTCCTTGATCAGGTAAAGTTTCTTTCCATTGTAGAGATTTCTTTTCAGAAAAAAAAAAAAAAAAACACATTCCTGATTTATAATTCTGCAAAACTGTGCATCCTTTTAAACCAGCTTACATAAATATTCTGTTTTTTTATTTGGCAAATTTTCATTTTTTTTTTTTTTTGAAAAAATTTTCTATGAAAGTATTCTGATAAAAAAGACTTAAAGACTTCAAAATCTATTTTGACTAAATTTTTTTTTTTTTTTTTACTATATATTTTTATCTTTTTATCATACTTTTTTATTAAATCTAATTAATTGTGGGTGCATTATAATACGAGGAAAAGGTTTCTTTTTATATATATATATATATATATATATATATATATATATATATATATTATATATGGTGCATTATCTAATATCATAATATTTATATATTTATATATCTATTGTAAGTTTATCAAAACAACTTAAAATTGAAAGGTTTTTAACAATCCATTAAAATCCAATAATAAAAAATTTATCACACTAAAGATCAATAAAATCAATCATAAAATCATTCTATTAACAATACACATATCTTATATAGAATCATATAATATATAAAAATGATATGATATTTTTAATGAACATCCTATGATTATCATGATCAAAATCTTTTAAATATCATTACAATCTAAAATTTATATTAGCAAGAGTTATTATTTATCAAGTGAAGCAATACACATAAATTTTTTTAAAATCTATAGAAGACTTAATATGATCTAGCAACTAAATGTCACATAATATCAATGTGGGATCCGAAAATTTGCCACTGATCTCTCAATTAAGAGAGTGATTTAAACTGTCGATGTAATTTTCAGAAGACAGATAAATAGTAGATAAGACACTGCTAGAGATTTCACCCTCATTTTTGCAAGGACTTTAGATCTGGTTTCAGATTTCATATAGGCGCAAGCACCTATAATTAATTAACCCTCTCAATACTGAGAGAACACTTTCGATTAAGGTTAGTCGCTAAATAGCTAGTGTATAATAGCAGTGAGTGGAGTTTAGAATATTATGAGATTTATTATTTAATTTAAAGCTTTTGGTTGGGGGAATAATGACGCCGATCCCAGATATGTTCATCATTGATCAGCGGTCTACAGTGCAATATGGTAGGAGGTTGTCCCACCCGAATGATCCTTGTCAACAATACATGAGTTACGTCGTCTAAGGTGTCCTTATAGACCTAGAGTGGAGTTTTTCTGAGGGAACAAATAAACGTCAATCTTAGCTAACATATAACTTTTTTCCCAATCAAACACATTCCATAATTCACTCAAAGAAGAACCGTTGAACATGGTTCGTTGGTGGCCGTAATTTAGTGGTATCATTTTGCATAATCACGTGAGCCAGACGCGTCGCTACGCTTAAGATTATTTGAGTGTGAAAATAGTTGTGTTTGATTTGACATTAACTCTTTATGAGCAAAAGTCTTCTTAATTTGTCACCCTCGATTAACAATTGTGGAGGGATGGATGTTTTTTTTTAACTTTAAATTTAAATAAATAATTTCATTTCATTTCATTTTTTTATTTGAATATTTGATCATTTTATAATTGATTTACATTTGAATATGTGATCATTGATCATTTAAACCTTAATAATGATAGCATTTTGATCATATATGTTGTTAATAATGCCTTGTCAACTCGCATCTTTCTTAGCGAGAGGATTAAATTAATTCTTCATTTATATCTTCAAACCTTATCAACTCGTTTGGCGTGGATCGGGTTTGACTTCTCGGGAGCTTGAACTTGAGAAGTGCTTATGGATTTATCTCTTCCAATTATATGACAGAATTAACTTCTTAGATTTTTTTTCAAATTGAAATTCTTATATTATAATTGAATTTTTAGGATTTGTTAATCCCACCAAACCAAGAAATTGTAGTTATCTTTCATTTTCTTTGACTTGCATATTTCTCAGATATTTGATCTAATGAATGAACACATGCAAGTATCTATTCTTTAAAATGATGTATGGACATTTAGATATCTAAGTTGAAGTAATTATATTTGACATGACATATGTGTCAAATTACAAGCATAAATTTTGATATGGATTTTTTGGGTTTTGTTAACCCGGATTCAGTCCTAAGATCAAACCGGGAATTTTAGTTATTTGTTCTTTCACTTTGCATTTGACTTGCATATTTCTCTAGATATTTGATATAATGAATACTTCAATATACATATAAGTATCTATTCTTTTAGAATGTTGTATGAACATTTAGATGCCTAAGTTGAAATAATTATGTTTGAAATGACATATATGTCAGATTACAAGTATATGTTTTGACATGGATTTTTTTTATAACCCCGTTAAAATAAATAAAAAATTATTGTTATATTTTTTTTTCATATGATTCACATTAAGATGTCCAAGTTGAAGTAATTATATTTGAAATGACATATGTCATATCTAAGTTTTGATACCTAGAAGAAATCACGAATCAAGTGTAAATCTATTTTATAAAACATAAGAGCTTTGATTCTTGTAAATACTTGTCATAAAATAAGTGTAGATCTGTTCTTGCAAAAATATGAGTTCAATATTCTCAAATATTTGTTACAAACCAAATGAACATTTGTTCTAAATGATCAAGCATGTATATGTACTGAAGTATATAAAAATGTTTGTTTGCAAATCAAGTGGGCATCTGTTATGAATGATGTAGATTTATACCTTTCTTAGTTTATCATGAATCAAACCTCTCTATCTTTATAGGATATACATTTTATCTTTCAAAACACTTGCTAAACGTTAAGTGTAGCATCAACCTTAAGAGATTCTCTAATAAAGATTAGTTCAAATGTAAACTCACATATGAGTTTTGATCCAATGGTTCTTTGAATTTGAAAGGGAGCTATAAGTTTAATAGGTAGCCATTCCAAAACCTTACAAATTATTCATTCAAGCAATGAATGCTAAAGACTTTCAAATTATATGCAAATGAAATCATATTTCAAATTGCACTTCACATATTCATTAGTTTGATGATGAAAATAGAGAGAGAAGAATGATAGCAATGCTAGTGAAGCTACTCACTTACTTACCTCTTTCATTTCCCTTTCTTTTTAAAAATGATAATCAATTAGAATTTAAGCTTCACAAAGCAAACAATTTTGAAGGAGTTTCTCAAATCAAGAAAGCAAGTAATGTCCCACCTTCATACCAATGCAAGACATAGATCTGACACTTGCTTATGAGTGCAATATGAACATTCACTAGTTAAAATACAACCTTAATGTTACCAAACAGCAAAATGAAAGCTTTAAAATTGCACAAAATTTCATTTTAAGTTGCATTTCAAAGCTCATTAACTTAAATATAATTCTAACAAAGTCATTCACTTTTCTTTTCATCCTCTTCTTTTGATCATGTTAATTTCATGGAGTTTAGGCCACATAAACTAAATAATCATACCAAGTTTGATAAACCTAGAAAAATCTAAAATCTTGCCTAAACAAGATAATCATTTTCATGATTGCAAATGACCAAGCAATGGAAGGAGGCAAAACAAACAAGGTAATCATAAACCTTGCAACATTTAATTCATAGCAACATGATAACTTTTAGGTTTCATATATGTGCATTTCCATTTTTTTTATCAACCTAAAAATATGAAAATTTATCATACTTTGCTTCCTGAGATAGGCCTTCTTACACAAACTCATTTATAGAATTAAACCTAATGGGCTTTTTTTTATTTAAAAGAAAAAAAGTTCAATTATTCTAAATGGGCTAATTACATCTTTATAAGCCCACTTAAGAAGTTTAGATGGGCCAAGCATGACGGGAAAATCCCATGATATTATGATCCATTTTTTATTTAATAATATCATTTTATTATTATTATTTTAATTTATTTATCATGCCTTCGTTTTTTGTCATGACATGCACTCATAAAGGAGAGGACTTTTCTTCTCTGTTTTTTGTTTTATTCATCACCCATTTATGGGTAAATTAATAAGGAAGATAAATAAATCTGATTTTTTTTTAATGAATTTTCCTCTTCACTTGACTCGAATCTCACATTCATCTTTATCATCTTGTGAGTTATGATTGACTTGATATCTCTCTCCCCCTTTTTTTTGTTATCATTACTTCATTTGAATTTTTCTTTTCTTTACAAAGATATTATTTAGATTTCTCCTTTCTTTTCTTTTCTTCTTTTTTTTTTACTTAATGAACTATGCATGATGTTTTGAAAGTTCATAAAATAATAGAAAAGAAGCTTTCAACCTCTCATGACGAAAAGAAAGGAATTTTTACATTCTACAAAAGTAGGGATTTTGCGACTTAAAAAAAAGGTTTTTAACTCATACTAGCTTAAGGAAGCATTAGAATAAGGCCAATAAACACAAGTCATGCTCAAATAAAGTAAAATTGAAACTTCACTTTCTTTTGAGCATTTTAAGCCCCATGAACAAAAAAATAAAACAATAGATAATGCTTATAAGCAATTTCGCCTTATTCAAAGATATGAAAGAGGTAAAGAAGAGTAGAGATGTTCATTCATGAAGCATTTTGCTTTCTTCTTTTTTTTTACTCTCTTTTTAGATTGAACAATTGAAGTGAGAAATTTAGTATCATATCAAATATTAGAGTGTAATAATGTTTATATACTATAGAATCTAAGGTTTCATTTCAAGTCTACCTTATGATAATATAAAGGGAAGGATAGTGAATATCCCATGATGAGACTTAAGTAATGTAATCTTTCAATTGCAATACATTTCTTAAGCTAAAGAATCATTTTGGACTTGATCATTAACTTCCGTTCATATCACAATAGGGGTAAGTTAAGAAAGTAATTTAACCAAATAAGGCAAAAGAAACAAGAAGTTCACATAGAAATGAGTGCTCAAGATCAATGTTAAACTCCATGTTATTTACTAAAATTACTTTAATGCCATGATTAGCAAAACTAATGCTTGATTAAATATCTCTTTTCTTTTCGTAAAGTGAATAGAACATATCCATGTGCAAGTTAAATACTTATATCCAATCTAATGACACAGAGATTTGAAAGTCTAGATCTAATCAAGTGATTGCTTGCATAACATCAAAATTCAAGTAAGAATAAAGCTAAACATGGTTATATGATGTAAATGAACAAACCACTTTGCTGATTTTCATTATAATCTTATCACATAGCTTGGACAAAGACAAAGCAACATAAAATGAATAGACATTTGATAACAACACAAGGTTTAAACCATGCAACCATAGGATGTCTCATTTTCATCTTCAACCCATTCACATAGCATATGAAAGATTGTCATAAGATATGCAAATAGAACATGGTCAAGCATCCATACTAAACTTATAATGCATAAATCTGAAATTCTGAACTTAATCAAGTAATCATCCATATGACATCAAGGTTCAAGTAGTGATTAAGTTAAGCATAGATAAGTGATGCAATTGAATAAACCAACTTGTTGATTTTTATCTTAACCTCATTTCATAACTTAGATAAAGGGAAAGCAACATAACAGGAGTATATGTTTGATAATAAGGCAAAGTTTAAGTTATGTAGGATGCCTCATTTTCATCTTCAATCCATTCATGTAAAAAGATTGTCACAAGATAAGTAAAAATCTGTTTCAAACAAGTAATTGCTACACAACATCAAGATCCAAGTAGGAATCAAGTTAAGCGTGGCTATAAATTGTAAAAGAACAATCAACCTTGCTGATTTTCATTTTAACTTTATTCCCTGATTTAGGTAAAGGGAAAAGTAGCATAGTATGCATAGTTATTTGATAATAAAGTAAAGTTTGAGCCATACAATACATAGGGTATCTCATTTCTATCTCCCACCCGCTCATGAAGTACATAAAGAGGAATATTATCACAACTTAAGTAAAAATCTGAATTCAAATAAATAATTATTACATGACATGAAGATTCAAGTAATAATCAAGCCAAGCATGGGTGATTAAATCCATAGATAACACTTGCCCTCCCTTCATTCTTCCCCAAATTAAGAGAAAAAAAGCAAGCCTCATGATAATGTTTAGGCTAATAAAACTAGAATTTCATTATTTCAACATACTTTTATAATTTGAGAACAAGAAAAAGACATATATCAACATAACTTGCATGATTTTCTTTCTTCCCCCCTTTTAATCAAAAATTTCGGTAACCTCCCGGCGTCATCCCCTCGTAGGGGGCTAGTTTGGGAGGACAAGAAAAGACGAAAGGCGTCGTGATAGGATAAGAAAAGGCGAAAATTTTATTCTTCACCATGAGAAAGGCGTGGGTTTGCATAATATAACATTTCCTTGTAACAATGTGTACAATTACTTATATCACAAATTTTTTCGCCGCATTGTAATAATGTGAACGTGTAGTTATCACAAGCAAATTTCCTTACCACATTGGAATAATATGAGCAAGTACTTATAATAATTTTTTCCGTTACATTGGAACAATGTGAACGGGTACTTATCACAAAGCACATTTTTTTATTGCGTTGGAATAGCATTGAGCAAGTATTTATAAGATAAATTTTCCTTGGAACATGTGAGCAGATCTTTATCCAAATCAAATTTTCTTGTTATGTTGGAACAACATGAGCAAACACTTATATCATAAGTTTCCTCAACACATTAGAACAATGTGAATGAGTACTTATCACAAAATGAGTTTCCCTGTCACATTAGAACAATGTGAATAGGTACTTATCACAAAATATATTTTTGTGTCATATTGGAACAATGTGAACAGGAACTTATCACAAAGCATATTTAGAAATTTACATTTGTATATGTATAAAGTTAAAATGCTACTTAAGCCTCTTTGCAATAACATAATTTTCATCACTACTTCAATTGCATTTCACTTTTGAAAATTTAAATAGCAAGCTATAACATAAACTTTTGATCACATGTGGAAACCATTCAATCATTCTTACTTTGAACATAAAAGAATAAATGAGAACCAAGTCCAACATGAACAAGTACTGCAAGAGAAAGAGAACAAATAACCCTTCTTCTAAAAGGATAGCCAAGCAAGGTTCAAACCAAACAAGGAAAACCACCATATTAGCCCTTGACATATTCAAAGATCTGAAATTTCTATTAGTTTGCATAATAGCAAGTAATCAAATGGTTGGAAGAAAGGAAAGCAGAGCCAAAGAAAGATTTCATCTCACTCTTTTCTCTTTTCCCCTTTTTTTTTACTTGGACAAATCATATAATGATGCCAAATCCAATAGAATAAGCATTCAAATTTTCAAGTTTGGCTAAGGAGATACTTGTATATCAATGAAGGCAAATGAAAGTAACCCATCATCATTAGCAAATGATACAAGAGAGTTAATATCATATCAAGCTCGGACGATTGAGTTTCATGCAAGGGAGGAGAGCTCGGACGGGGGGATTTCCTTCGTGCGTGCTGCTCGGTTGAGAGGAAGACCGAACGATCGCGCGAGAAAGGGAATCGCAGGAGCTCAGGGACGAGAGGAATCACACGCGAGAGAGGATAGACGGAACGATCGCGCGAGAGAGAGGAGTTCGGGAAAGGAAAATTTGCGTGAATGGGGCTGGACGGGTTCATTTCGACATTTAGGGTAAGCCGACCGTTTTGATTGGCTACCCAAACGACAGCCAATGGGATTATTTGGGCGGCTGCTTTGATTGGGTGTGTTTGGTGACTAATTTGATTGGCCATTGGTGAACCGGATTGACGATCGGGCAACTAATTAGCGGATTAGGGATAATCAAATTTGGCTCTCTATTAGCTTAATGATGAAATCATTAATATTAATCATAAATAATTCATCGAATTATCCCGATTAATGAAGCCTAGCAATATGGGTATCCATTTTAGGTATTTTCATTGTGCCAGACGCAACAGGACAAATCGATTTTGCAATCGGAAGTAGTTTGGACCATGCCGACGACGATTGGAGTGAAATTGGGCATAAATTGCGCGACATCGTTCTCGAATCGATCGACGTTCGCGTAAACTTTGCCGAATTGATCGCGGAAGGCATCGTTTGATAGATTTTGACATTTAGAACAACGCCATCAATTTAGCGAAAAGAATTAGTTCGGATGTGTCGGCTTACCTCAATATGCGTGTAATTTCATTGAAAATTAATTTTGATCAATTGATTAGTTATTAATTGATGGATAGGTTTCATTTAATTAATTTTGATATTTTAAATGCATTTACGAAGCTGAATTTTCAAATCGAGATGATTTTGATTGAATCCGATCACGATTAAGGCATTTTAAACCCGATTCATGTGATGTTCCTCTCGTTAATTATTTATTTTAACTTTCATGGTTCATTTGACTTGTGAACCATATGTGAAGGTCAACAATCAAAATGAACATGATAATGAGTATGAATAGATACAATATATTATATAATAAAATAGATGAAGTATATAATACATGTTAAGAGAAATGCCCCTAACAACTAAATGTATATTTATCCATTAAATAATAATTAAAATTAACATATGTAACATTAGTCAGAATTAGCCCAATGCATTAGCTATAATTTCAATCAAAACTCACTCTAAAGTATTTTACTCCACACATGGCACTATACAAACACTATATTCAAAGAGATATATCAATAATGAACTTCTATGTTATATTAAAAGTATTTAATAATCAATACAATCACTTAACGTATATTCTTGCGATTAATGATATCTATTAATTTCTTCTAATTTATAGCTTATTGATAACCCAAATAATAATATATAGATACTATTGTTATTATCTGTTATTAAAAATGGTGTAATAAAGTGTGAATTTTTTTATTTTAGTATTTCATAAAATTCTATGCACATAAAGATAAAATATGTTTATTTAGGTATTATGTATCTCAATATTAAATTTAATATTTTAAATGTTAAATACATGAATATTCAATATATATATTTTTAATTTACTTTCTATCTGATGACATGATTGGAGTTCACATAGGTGGTGACATATGCGATACTGGCAGCAGGCGCAGCGGCGACAGAGATAGTGTACCTGGCTTATGAGGGGGATGAAGATGTGACTTGGAGCAGAGCTTGCAATGTCTTCAATGGATTTTGTCGAAAGGCGATGGCATCAGTGGGAATAACATTTGGAGCGGTACTTTGTTACATTCTGCTTTCTCTAATCTCCTCTTATCGGCTCTTCAGCAGCTACCACGCCCCCATTTCCACCTTTGCAGCTGCTGTAGACGACAATGAAGCCAATGAATGTCTGTAGCTAAAGCACTCCCTTTGCTCACGTAATTGTTTAAGTATGTGTGCACTTCACTCTTGTTGACAATTTGATCATGAACATACTCGTTTATTTAGGTTAAGGATATTATAAGAAAAAAAATAAATGATAAATATTTAGATTCCAGACCTCACTGCTGGGTCTTCAAAAACTTTATTTTGTTTGGTGATGATGGGCTATTATATTCGCAGTCTGAACTGTTCTCTAAATTATCATGCTCTAAAATGATAGTCCATGAATACAGAAATCCTTTATCCTTCTATCGTTTTAAGCCTTGATTTACGAAGACTTTTGAAAAAGTTATTTTGGGAATAAATACAAGACCTATTACAGGTGCGGTGCCATCGCTAGAACGATTCAGCATTTATTTATTCTGAATAAAATGAAGTTGCTTGTTTTTGGTGGACGGCTCTTAAAAAGGCTATATTGCAGCTAAGAAAATATAAGATTAGCAATAAATTTCAATTTATATTTTACAGGAGCACATTATTTAATTCATTTATTACATATACTTTTTTTTATTATTTTTAATAAAACAATACACTTGAATGTCCAAAGCAAAATATTAAACTTTATCAGATCGTATCGGTAGTAAATTGTACATGAAAATGTTACCATTTGCATTGTAAGGTAAAACCAGGGCATTAGATGAATAAATAAATAATTTTCTTTAACGAAATTCTTCATGACTTAAACGGGTCAACAGGTGCATTCATTCCACAATACCCAGTTATGCATTCAATCAATACATTTCATGTGTTCATGCACATGAAATTTTTTATTACATGATTTTCCAAGAATGATAATTTTAAGCGAATAAAAAACAGCAATTCAAACTCAATGACAATATAACACATTAACTACCTCAAAACATTAAATTCTCAATTATGCACCGATGGCAACACAAATTCTGATCTTAAAAGAGCTTCCGTTGCTGCACGATTACTTATGCTGCATCACAACTACTTTCATAGCTTTAAGTCCACGAAATGCTAAATTAAGCCAGTGAGAACATCATCTTTTACCTTACTCTTTACTATTTGAGATTCCCACTTCCAATCATTTTTATTATTAATGCTAAGTTCTAACCTTATTCTAGCGCAAATCATTTTGAAATTCAATCCATAAAATCTGACGCTAATAATATCATCAAAGCACACTTTATTTGAAATTCAAGTCCAACCACATCAACAAAATATCCCTCACGTAAAACACAATTGGCACGTTTAAAGACAGTTAAAGTAGCAAAAGTTCATGTTTCCTTTCAAGTTTAAAATACCGACCAGTAGAACTTTTTCTGAGGTAACAAAGCTCTATCACTACGCTATTACACCCTCTATTGCAGTAAAAGAAACGCTAGGCCATTCTATACGCCAAGTTAGCATTACCACCACCTCCTCTTATAAGAATTTGCTAAATTCAATCGCCCTGCTAATGCACTTTGAATAAGGTATACTGTAATCATTCCAAGTTTAAATAGATTTCGCCAAGGAATATTTCCCTCTTGCAGTAAAAAGGCGCATCATGAGTTCAAACGTCTCATGTTCAATATATTCTACGTAACAAGTAGATAGATAATTGACATGATAATTTCAATATATAAAAATAAAAAAGAGATGCACATAAACTCACTTCTAATGTTATCTAATGTACAGCATAGATCTAGCATTTTACGATAAGCTATTCCTGTCTAGAATCTGTAGGGGCAGCAGAAGATCGCTTTCTAAAATATTTTCTGTTAAAGGATATCCCATGCTCAGGGAATTTCTGTTTAACCAGATTCATCAAGCACTTAATGTATGAGAAGTCAGATCTCGACCCATCCTTTGAAACAACAAAAAAGCAACTGCTGTCTGTGTAAGTCTCGTGCTTATCAACCTGTCAATAAATAATGAGATCATTCATCCATCAAATGATGAAAACCATCCAATAATCATATTAACAATACAACTACTACATAACCCATACAATATGCAATTAATTATGATAGCATAATTCTTTTCAATTACCATTGTAATATTATGGAGCAAAAGTTTAACAGATTAAGGCTAACTCGTACAAGTTGGACGAAGGTTACTGATAATGATGAAAAAGTTTTAACAGATGTGATTGAAAAGCATATAGATCCAAGAAATAAAACTTATCAATTTAAAAATGACTATTTATTTGACAAAATATGCTAAAAGAATGATTCATACCATGAAGTGATCAATCTGGCCACCAGAGAGTTTGTCATCCTTAGCAGGATGGTATTCAAAAACTTGTTCCTTGATAAATTGTTGGTCCTCAACAGATAGAGGTTCGCCAACACTGTACAGAAATAAAAATATAGTAACCAATTAGTTGACATAATAATTTGAATCCTGACCGTAACCAAAACCATAAAGGCTTAGTCTAGAAGTAACTTTCAATAAGGAACCATGCTAGTTACCCGCAATTAACTAAAAGATCAAGTGGAACAATCAAATCATTACACAACAGCTTAGTCATAGAACCACATACTTAGACAAGAAGTATTCACATAATGTACTTACACTAGGATATGGTCGATTTGTTACATGAGTACTTAACTTTATATGCAGATTCTAATCAAAGATGGAGGCCCAGGAGTACCAGATGAAAATTTGAAAAAGGATAACAACAATTGCATAGTTCAGTCAACACTTTACGAGGGTGAGTTAAAATTGAATAAAACACACACACATCCAAATTACTTTTTTCTTAGCCCTTGGATAAAAAATCCATTATTACAACTTGTGCTATCAATTGTACATGCATAAAACTTTTTAATCAATCTACCAACTTATTCTCAATTTATGCTGCTCCTAAGTTCTATCAATAGGTTTCATAAGACTCACTTGTACAATTTTTCTTATTTCAATTTAACAAAATCTTGATTCATGGTTTGTTTTGAAAATAGTTTTATGGCCAACATCGACCTTTAATTCTCTGATCTGGGATTATAATCAACAATGTCTATCCTATAGAGCTTCGTAAATAGCTCCAAAGAATCAACAAATATCCAATGAAATGATGTAAATATGAAAAATAGTATGGGAATACACGCCAACACTTTACATGTAGGGAGATTAAACTAATAAGACTCCGCAAATGATTTTAATTTAATATCTCATCCACTAAAAGTATAGATCAAATGTATAATTTTAATTTATTTAATAATAATTTTCCTTGGATAAGTTAATTTAATTTATTTAAGAATAATTTTCCCCTTCGGAGTGTTACATTTCGGCTTCGAAATGAGAAAACAAAATAGGGTTAAAGCAAAGCTTCTCGGAAGATTGGGGCGAAAGCACTCGAACCTCCATCAGCTCAATTTCCTTCCAGGCGTTATCAGCAACCAGATCGATCGCCAGGAAGAAGCCGTGTGGAATCCACTCACACCAACCTAGATCCGATGGTGAAGCTCAAATTCCAGAGATCAATCTCACGGGATTTGATCCAAAGGCCACAATTAATTTGTGCCATCCAACGGCTCAGGAGAAAGCCGCTGAAGTCCCTTACCTGATAAATAGATCGGGTTCAATTGAGTCAACCGGACCCTATCATTGGTGCTCTCATTGATTTCGATAGCAAATGGCGAGAACAAGGCACCAAAGACGTTAGAAGAATGTGTGACTCAATAAAACAGGAAGCAATAATAATCATGATCTTGAATGAAGTTTGAAGATTAGCCTATAGAGAATAAAGGACAAAAATTCTCAACGAACAATCTCAATCCAGGGTATGTAATTCATACCTATAATTTAATCATCCAACGAACACAAACAAAATGCTAGACATTAAAGTAGATATGCAAGATTTAATGAAGAAAACCCTAGGGTTGGGCATTTAGCAGACAATTCTTATCACTATAACTTATCGAGAAAACCAAAAGTTTATTATAGTCAATTTACATGGATGGGCCTAAGTTGGGTATCGATGGATCTTAAACAATCAATTGCATGGACCAGTTTAAAACGTTATTCGTAGATTTGGACCCTCTATGCAGAGATTTGAGAGAGGAAAATTAGCTAAGTTACTGAGAAAACTAGTTCAAGATTTCTGATGAATTTGAGGAATTATCAAATTTAGTATTCTGAATTTCTAGTTGTTTTGAATCGAGAACTGACAAAATATTAAGAGAAGTGAGGCCTTTTTCATTCTCAACAAACTTTCAATTAAATTTAGAATGGAAGATAATTGATGAAATTTTCATGGCAGAAATTATAGAATACCAATCTCCGTGAAAAACAATCATATATATATCAACCATCCATAATGCCTACTCCTCTTCACTCGCACAATAACTGTATCGATTCGGACTACACGGTTGGAAGAAAGAAGAAAGAAAGGCGTTTATTTGTGATGAAAAATATCATAGATATATATGTCAATCCAAATTGTTTCTTTAATGATGGTGATGATGATCAAGAGTATCAATGCAAGATACTTTAAGAAAATAATAGAGAAGAGCTATCATAAGAAATTATCGGTCATTCAGCAAGAAAGATCTAAAGTATCATTATCAACCTTCCAAATAGTTATAGCACTTACATACTTATATTTTATTTGGATATACTATAGAATACCATAGGGCATAGTTGCAGAAGAGATCCCAAATTTATAAGTAAATTTTACAACAATCTTACCATCCTCAAATAGATGGTACAAAATTCATAGAATCGACCTTCGCCACACCATTGTAATTGTACATACATAATTGTATACTGAGGTAAGCATTACTACAGGGGGCAGGATCTTCCATCTTAGTAAGAACCATCAATCATTAGGACACTACTTGATCAAAAAAAATCAAATTGCGAACTAGTAATTGTGGAAGGAATACTATCCATAGAGGATTCTTGGGTATAAATTGAGGAATCACGACAATTCGATTGTGACATTGAGGGCAAGGTGTGGGGAGGGTAATGATGACTCCTCTAATAATTGCAAATTATAACATACATCTATCATTTACAGAAGAACTATAGTACAAGAAGGAAACTACATAATACAACTCAATTGAATGCTAAAATACAAATCTAGTAATACAAGTTCCCTACAGATAATTAATAATAACATAAGACAGAGATCGAGACAATATTATAATAAGCTAGATAATAAAAGAAGCGGACTAATCGCGTCAACACCAAAACAGAGATCGGTTAGAAGACAATCGACAAAATAAAGGGAAAACAAGAAACAAGAAGAATTTTACAGACGGTTATGAGAATGGAAGAAGTAGAACAAAAGACCAATCAAGAAACCAAGAAAGGATATTGACGGAAAGCTAACAGAATAACCACCAAATATTCCGGAGAACGAGCAAGATAAAAAGAAACTCAAATGTAGAAAAGCATAAAAGTGTCTAATTTCAACCCTTGTAAAAGAAAGTATAGATCTAGGCTATAGGAGAAAAACAGAAAGTATAAATAGGATAAAGAAATCAAACAGAGATGTAATGATATATTCTAAAAAGAAACACTTCCTTCTCTCTGCATCTTCCTCTTCTTCTCCGTTCTTCCCTTGCTTTTCTCAGGAAACATCCAGTTCTCGGGAAACCTCTCCCCTTTCCCCTTCTCTGTTCGATGACTCGGTCGAAGAGAAAACAAAAATAGGGTTAAAGCAAAGCTTCTCACGGAAGATTCATCAGACGGCCAGAAAGCCGCCTCAGCAACCTCCATCAATAGCTCAATTTCCTTCCGGAGCAGTTATCCAGTCAACCAGATTGATCGCCAAGAAGAAGCCGCGTGGAATCCACTCACACCAACCTAGATCCGACGGTGAAGCTCAAATTCCAGAGATCAATCTCACGGGATTTGATCCAAAGGCCACAATTAATTGGTGCCATCCAACGGGAGAAAAGCCAAGTCCCTTATCGATAAGCAGTCGGGTTCAATTAGTCAACCTATCTGGCTATTTAAACTTTCTATATATAAGTTTAGATTATGTGACTATTTAAACTTTCTATGTTTAAGTTTAGTTTAGTCTAAATATTTTTTTTTTGTTGGAAAAGAGGCAATTACATACATACCATATAACTCTTATATATTTATATATATTAATTATATTATACTATTTATATAACTAATGAGAGGAACTAATTTCTTTACACAACATGTATATCTCACAATGATAGATTCAATGTAAAAAATTTTCATTAACATAATACAAATGATCAAGTAAACTTTGAGATCATTATCGCATATGAAACATAATATCAACTACTAGATTTCATGGCATTCTCAACATTGTTTAATTTATTATAAGTGACAAAAAAGGAGATAGGCACGAAATAAATTGTAAACAAAATAATATATTTGTGAAGAGAAATGCATATTTTCATGCATAAGAAAAAGATTATAAATATAAAATTTGGGCAATTTTATGCATATCTCACAATTCTTTTATATTAACATATCTAAATTATTACCGGAAGAATAAAAATTCCTTAAAGGAGAGAAATCTCTAAACTAATACTCAAGGAGCTATAATAATCCTGAAGAGATTATTCCCCAAACTAATATAATAATAGAACAAAAAAAGACGACTAATTAAGCAATAGAACTTGATGCATAGAGAAAAGATAATCCTCCTGCAAGACTCCAAACTTGTCAAATACCTCTGTAACATTATAAAGAAAAGTTAAACACAAAAAAATGAGATTAAAGATAAAGAACAGAGTAAGAAAAGGTTCGAGCTCAGACAAAATCATCTTAAGGAGAAACAATATATGTGAGCATCCAAATTTCATAAAGAAGTGTTACAATCACATATAATGCTACCAACCAAGGATAAGAGATAGAGAAAACATCACGTCCATCACAGCCAGCATACCTCGAAAAGCCCCAATATAGAGAAACCAACCAAAGCCACCAAGCCATCCCAAACAGAGTAACCAACTAAAGCCACCAAGCCATCCCAAGCAGAGAAACCAAGTAAAGCCACTAAGCCATCCCAAGCAGAGAAACCAACCAAAGGCACCAAGCTAACCCAAGCCTCCAGAGCATCAGCATTCAAAGCCCCAAGGCAGAGAAAGACAACCACCAAGTAGTAGTCAGCAAACCAGTAGCCAACAAACTATCATAGGAAAAGAAACTAGTAGCCAACAAACCATCCTAGGAAAAGAAACCAGCATCCAACAAACCATCCTAGGAAAAAAAATCGATAGCCACCAAGTAATATAAATCAAAAGGGGAAAAAAAATCGATAGCCACCAAGCAATATAAATCAAAAGGGGAATTTACATACATATCGCATCAAACTACAGTAAAAATACTTATAACACCTAAACTATCTTACCCACATATGCATAAACCAACAACTATAGAACACATAAACAATAGCAAAGAAACAACTACAATTAAATTTTATATTTTGATGGATTATAAATCATATTGGATCTAAATGCTCTAATAAACTTATTTTAGACAAATACAATTAAAATCATATGTACTTTTAGAATTGTTTTCTTAAATTTCAGCTCACATACTTTTATTGGGTTTCCATTATTTTCTTCTAGGCTCAATTGCAAGGTGTGTTAACTATCTTTGATAAATTTCTACAAGGAGATGCCGCTACTACACATCTCTCAAGTCCTTCTGTGAAAGTTTGACATAAATGAACATTATCGTGTCATTGAAAAAGGAGTTATAAATTGGCACAAAATACCATATTTATTGGTAAAGAGTGATTTCTAAAAGCATCCTTCCATATTGTTCTTTCTATAAAATATTAAACTCTTTTTTTAATGTTCAAGGCACCTCTAGATCCAAGAAAATCAGACAATCCATCAAGAGGGATGGATATTCTAATATCTAAACCATTTTAATCTGTTTTATCCCGTATGATATTCCAAACATTAGGGTCGTGCATTAATATTGTTTGTCAATGCAAATACTAGCTATTTACTTTTGATAATTTAATGTCATGAACGTCAGGTTAAAACGATCACATGACTCACGAAATGCAATAGTAAATTGCTTTATCTCAAGTGGGAGATTTTTTTTTTCCTTTTATTTACAAGAATATGTTGTCGTTCACGGGATTGCATTGTTGCATCGAGGCATTCATAGACTATATTTGGTGGTTACCACAAGTATCATTTAAGATGATTGATGCAACCTATGACACACAACAAATTAAGTTTCTCATATGAACAATCAATGTTTGATTTTTCAACTTTTAAGATGTGACATACACAATCACAATGATGTGATTTCCAACACTACAAGAAGGTTTTGGGTTTGGATGATTAGTTCCATTGGGCTGCTTCTCATGATGATTAATTGTGCTTTCAACTCAAGATAGCAATTTAACCAAGTTATTGATACCATAATGTTGTTTTTAATAACATTTTATTACACTTTTATGCTTTAGAGTTTGGCTAGAAGCATCACTTAAGAAATCATATTGTTTGCTAGAAGTGTGCTGATCACCTATAAGAGTATATTGTTCAATCATGAGGCACACTATTTGTTCAAGACCTGTAGATTAAATTATTTTATTTGAAATACCTCGTGAATGCACACTAATCCAAGATATGAGAACTTGATGTTGTAGTCATACATATATGTGATTTCATTTTAAGTTCATTAACAATCACATTATATCTGCTTACATATGTTTGCTTGAGATTCAACTAGTAGTTTTATGAATTAAAATATTGTGTTTTTTCAAGATGTCATTATTTTCATCTTTATATGGCTGAAATTTAATTATGGGGCTTTACATTGAATCAATTTGTTAAGGATCCCTCATTAATTCATCTCCATCCCTAGCAAATTTAATCGGTTGTATCTGAGAATTCTGAGCATTCAGAAGTGTTCTTGCTACAATTAGAAGGATTGTGGTTCAAATTCCAATATTGGGTTTTTTTTTTTTATTTGCTTTAGTTCTTTTAACACAACCTCAATTAATTTTTAATTAATTAATTTTATCAATTTGAATTTTTCATTTTTATATTTTATTGTGTGTTTTGAGGTCCAAAATGCTCTTTTTCAAGTCCTGTTGTTAGAAAATCTAATTGCATTCCAACATCTTCCTCACATAAGAGACTACATCGGGACTATTTCAAGAGTGTACTAGACTTGTCCACCATGCCCAAATAGCATGTATAGTAGTGTTTGAGGCATCACGATGAGATCTACTCTCACCATACCAAGGAGGGCACATATAGGTATTCTCCCTACCACACAAAAAAAAGATGAAATGTATATTTCAACTGAAAATCGAATGATATGTTAATATAACATATGGCGATTTCATTTTTTTTATTTTTTCTTTCATTCCTTTCCTTCCTTTTTTTGTCACTTTTTCTATATTTTCATATCCTTTTTTTTTAGACAAGAAAGAGGAGAGAAGGGTAGAGGACTAGAGAGAAGATAGAAAAGAGGGGGGACAAAATAGGAAAAAGAGAAAGAGGAAAGGGCTTAATTTAGAGAGAGAAGAGAATCAAAAAGAGAGAGGTAGGAAAAGAGGTAAAGATAGAAAGAGGAAGAGAAGATAAAGAAAGTTGGTTGGAATATGAAAAAGGAGAAAGAAGAAAAGAAGAAGAAGAAGGGAAGAACGACAAGAAAGAAAGAGTAGAAGGAGATGGAGAGGAAGGCGGCAGGATGGGGCGAGAGCATCAATATTAGTTGACTCACCTGTGTGTTGGAAAGAGAGATCTAGGAAGAAACGTGAGGAAGAGAGTGAGAGGGAGTACTTGAGTGGGAAGTTGGGCATAGTTTTAGAATTTTCTTTTTACTAATCTTTAAATTGGGGAGGTATGGTCCCTGACGCCTGGGCGTTCATATAAGGCAATAGAAGGAAAAGGGTCTCCTCTTCTTTTAAAAGGTCAACAGTTTCGTGAATACGAAGACCATTTGATTTTGTTGGAAAAACTAGAATCACAAAGAAGCTAGAAATTGAGAACCAAATCGCTAAAGACTAATTTAAAGCTGTCAGCAATACAAATACCAATAGGATACAATTCTCAGACAAATAGTTTAAATTTGATCAAAGAAAATAACTTATGATTTGTATGAAAACCAAACTAAACTTATATCTACATAATTTAGAAATAAAGTCATCACAACTACTAAAATGCTTCAAGATAAAAATTGAAGAAACACCAAGCCAATAGAATCCTAAGTTTCCGGTCAATGAAAGTCAACTATGAATACAAATAAGGATATGTATACAGTGTCCTGAAAAATACCTCGCATCATGCAGTATCTTTTTAGCAGAACAGAACACAGGTTCCACTTCAAAAAGAATCTGCTCCTCCTCATGTGTCAATACTTCAGCGTTCCTCTTCATAGAAGAGCTTCCAATAGAATTCCTGCCTCTTTGCTCATCTGATTTTACCCCTGTCCTAGGAAAAGAATTCTTCCAACTTTTGCGCCCATCCGTTGAACTCCAGCCACGAGATTTCCAGCCATTATTTCCATTATCAGCAGCTTTGGCCTCATCCAATTTTTCCACATTTGAGAACTCAATATTAGCTTTTGAATGATTGTTGTTTGAATTGTGTGACCTTGCTTTCCCTTCCGTATTCCAGACATCTTCCAAGGGACTTTTCCAACCACTGCATGCGGCATCATTTGAGCCCCAACCTCGAGATCCCCAAGCACAACCTTCATTATCTGTTGTTCTTTTTTCCTTCCATTTATTTGGTTCTGACAATCTCCCAAAACTAGACTTTTCCGAGATTGGACTATTCCAGGTGCCAGCTTTACTTGACCCGTCAGTGCTCTGTGTAGTCTTTGCAGTGCTTTTCCAATTATCAGATCCACCTGTTGAACCCCAATCACTTTTCCCGTGAACAGTAGCACTATTGTTCTCATTCCATTTATCCGATTTGAAAGAACTTCCAAGCTCAGCATTTTCATGCGTAGAACTATTCCCAGTTCTACCACCTGTTGAACCCCAAGCACTTTTCCCGTGAACAGTAGCACTATTGTTCTCATTCCATTTATCCGATTTGAAAGAACTTCCAAGCTCAGCGTTTTCATGCGTAGAACTATTCCCAGTTCTACCTTTACTTGGACCATCAGTGTCCCATGTGGCCTTAGAACTACTGCAACTTTTGGATGCATCTGTCAAACCCCAAGCACCATCTCCATGATCTGCCGCTCTATTCTCATTCCATTTATTCGATTCAGAAGATCGTCCAAAACTGGCCTTTTCTGGGTTGTGGTCATTCCCAGTGACAGCTTTACTTGTCATATCAATGTTCAATGCAGGTTTGTTAGGATTGCTCCATGTTTTGGATGTTTTAGATTCACTTATCAAACCCCAGCCAGAGGATGGCCAAGCACCATGTGATGCTCCATTTTCATTCCATTGGTTAATATCATTGTTTCTTTCAGAGTTTCCATTATCCACAGAGGTTTTGTTTGAACCGCCCCATCCTTGTTGAACCTCAGGTGTTTGACTTCCATATTTAGTAGGCTCGTTTTCAATTCCAGTATCCCACCCCAACCAGGCACCATCTTTCTTTAAAGATGATTGGGAATCAACTTTATCTGGCTTTTTTATACTTTTCCATCCTTGCCAACTATTTGGTTTCAATGCAGAGTCTGAACCATTTTCCCAGTTTGAGTTACTCACATCCCCTACCTCCGGTATCAGATTGTTTTCAGAACGGAATAGGGATTCGGTTCCATCATCATAAGTTTCCTTCCCAATCCGTATGCCACTTACTGGAGAAGCACAGAACTCATATTCACTTTCATACATAAGATCATCAACATCTGCTTCCTTTTCAGCAGTTGTTGTCTGTACCAAGTCCAAGAAATCATAAACATCCTTTTCTACATCCTGGTTAGCTTTCACCTACATTAGACAACATCAACATGTAATGTATAATTCCACTCTCAAGAACAATGTTCTTTAGTTAAGACAAGATTCCACAAAATCTTTTGAAGATCAAAAGAGTAATTCTAACCTGCTCTTTATCCCAGAAAATTTTGAAACAAGAACCAGTACCAACTGCAACATGCTTGCCCCATAAACATGAAGAAACTATGCTAGTCAGTGTATCTGTCTGACATTTTTGAGCTGCTCTCTCAAAGCATTTTATCGGTGTCTGGAAAATATATACAGATATACATTAAAATGCTTTCCCTTGATCAAATACACATTAAGGTTAGCAAATCAAAGTAAACAACTAGATTTCTTACAAATAATGTTGCCTCTGTGAATGGCATTTGAAATTTCAAAGAGCGAAGAAGTTTCTTGAAACCACTGTTATTGAAACCAAGAAGGCTTCCCGAGCATGTCATGCTATTTGCAACTAGAATGAGGTGCTCTTTAAGTACTCCTTTTGCAACCATCTTAATTGAGGCTGATAGGCGCTGTGAAACCAATGTCGCAAGATATAGATGAATGTAGATATTGAATATTTGCATATAAATTAATGATGAACATTGGATAATCAGTGGTCATCTAAATCAACAAGCTCGATGTTAAAAACACATATTGACAAGAACGCAAGAGTAGGTCATGAACTATAGGGAGACAAGCGAATCAAAGTTTTTTATTAAAATAAATTTGTGAACAAAAGTTGTAAAAAAATAGAGAAATCCAACAAGCAACATCTAGTAAAAGCACTAAAAACACAAACATGAGAATATAAGAATGGAGCTCACCTCAATTGACTGCTCAAAACTACAAGATATGCCAAGGAGATCTTCAACCTGCTTGATGCCATAGGGCATAGACCGCCTCGTATCTATGAGGTGCATAACAGGTAAGCAAGCATCGAGAACAGTTCTCCAAGCATCACCATTTCGCCGGGTAAAACTTCTATCAATAATGACTTCAATAGCTAAATCTCCCTTCATTGGTCTCCTATTTCTCACCAAAGTAGTGGCCGTTGGTTCAACCCAGATTATATTAGCTGAATCTACTCTAGAATCACCTAGAGTATCATTGAAGAAGGATACCGAAGTAATAAGAATTCTCCAATTTTCCAAAAACCCAACTGAACTTATTAATACAATTAAATGGAAACAACATGAAATTTAATAAAACTTTAACGAGAGGTTGGACAGAAGTAAGCAACTTTTAGAAGAAAATAAGAGCAATCTTTAACATCCTTACCATCAACAAAGCCAACATGAAAATTTAGGACTTTCCAAAACATTTTTGTAGCCATGCTAACCCACTCTAGGGTTGATTATTACAATTGAAGCTCACACACAATAACTATTCAATTCTAAATTGATTTAAAATACAGCATATGTATGTGTGTGTATGCGCACGTGTACGTGTGTGTGTGCGCATGTACATGTGTGTGTGTAAAGAGAGATTTCTCTGAATTTTATTCTCGAATCAATTGCTTTTAATAATATTTGAACTCAATATTATACAATTGCATGTAATCTACATAATGGGTCAAGTTTTGTAAGTTTTCACAAAATTAATAATGCATCAATTGTATAAAAAACAAGTGATCCCAATGAATATAAAAGTCCTCATAAAAGTCAAGTTTTACCAATGCATTTCACAAGTAAAAAACATTTAATATTTGTTGAATACCACCATGAATTCATGTATTAAATCATTACTCATTTAAAAATCTCAACATGTTAAAATTGCAACCACCTTTCAAGTGAGCAAAGCAATCTATTCAAGATATTTTGAGGCATTTGATTGATGATTAAATGACTTAAAAAGATTTTTGAAATAATTCATACAACTAGCTTCAATGATGATAAAGATGATAGAAATAAGTGGGTGTAAACGAGCTGAGCTTAAGTGAGCTGAACCTTTGTATGTGTTCGGCTCGTTTGAAAATTACTCTGCTCGTGTTCGAAATGGCTCGAAATTTCAATGTTCATGTTTGACTTGAATTGCTCAAAATGGCTCGTATAGGCTCAAAATAGCTCGAAAAGCAATAATCCGAAAAATCTATAAGATTAAGGTTTGAACCGGCTAATTTTTTGCATTGAGAAAGTTTCAACCACTAAGTCATGCTTATAACTATGATATATATATATATATAAAATATAACATAATATAAACATAAATATAATATAATTTTTTATTTAGAGCTAAATCAAGCCAACATGATCGAACGAAAGATTATTCATGTTTGGCTCGTATATAAATCGAGTTTGAAATATTTATTAGATTAAAGGCCGCTTCTGAGTCGACACAAACTATAATATGAGCATAAAAGCTCAAACAACGAACTTTTTTAATAGCCCTAGATAGATACTTTTAATCTTGCATTTTATATTGCACAAATACAATTCTAGGCCATGTGCATTATTTTATATTGTTGGGTTCATAAAACTTCATACTTTATTGAGCATAATTTTTGAGATTTTAAGGCAATTAAAAGATATTCTAAACAAACTGTCAATTCTACTATTAAAATAAATATAGAAATCGAACAAACTCTAAATGATTTAAATTCATTACCCAAAGGTCCATTCATCACAACTAATCAAAAAATCCAAAGATTATCCAATTACAAAGTCAAAAGGCCTTGAAATGTTCGAAGTAGGCTAAATTAAAACATTTTAATGTGCCTATGCATGCAACACATAGGGTGACAATAGGCTACAAGAGACCCTCAAAGATCTCATGGCGATTTTTCCATTGTTGTCATTAAAGAGATTCAAGGTGCACTTGTATATAGTTGTTCTAACAAGATTCCAACTCCATAGAGCTTTTACAAACTCTACACGCCTCTATTTTTAGATTTGTTTGCATGAATAGTTTCCTTTTCTCAAGAAATCAAGAAATTCAAAGCAAAATTATCAACATTATTTAAGCGACGACCTTTCTCCAAATTATTATCACCAATATCAAAATTTTGATGCAACCGTTATTTGTAGATTGAGCTAAAATCTAAAATATGGAATGCTCAACTCATTGATTAAAGGAATAAGTTGATGGAGGCCACTAGGCCTCAAGTGGAGTTGGTCAATTGAGCCAACCCACAAGCAATTTCATCTCATCAATAATGCGAGGATATGATTTTTCACAATACTAATTTTCTTACTAGTTTGCTTCTCAATCTACATTATCCACTTGCTTAGGAACAAAAACTCTTCATGAGAAATCAAAAATAAAGATAGACATGTAAGAAGAAACACCTTCTATATTAACAATAAATTAAAATGAATATGGTCCTAACTCCTAAGTACCCTTAATAACAAGCTCAATTTTCATATAACTTGAAGCTCGTATCTTCTAACTAAAATGTAAACCACTCTTGCACAAGTCTAATAGGACCCTCTCTAACATATGTGTAAGTCTCATTTGTTATAATATAATAAATCATCTGAAAAATAATTTGATGCATCATCTATCACTGTACTACTAGGTAAAACATAGAAATTACCAATTTTCTTTACCTTCATCAAAACCATGGTACCACTTAAAATGTGAAAAACTTCACCTTCAATAGTAAATTCACATTCATTAGTCTAAATGTCTCAAATACAAAAGAATCATCTTCAAAACTAGCACATGTCAAACCTCTCCCCAACATCTCATATCTCCTTCATTTGTCTTGATCAAAACTATCCATGTTCCAACAATCTTAAAAGTCATATAATTCCCCATGGAAAAAATATTTCCACTATCAAAGTTCTATAAAAAAAATTACTAATCTATGTGGGGGAAACTATCCTATAACACTCAAAGTCAAGGATCCGCTCTTTATTAAAATCAAAACAATCTATCATTTCCAAACAAAATCAAACCCACACTTTGTCTTCTCTCCAACTAATGTTTATAAGTTAGAAACTTCTTTTTATATCACATCTTCATTAGAGCATTCCTTGCAATAACTTGATTCTAACTTCCAATAGTTGTTTTCTCTTCTTCTTTTTTCTGACTTTGATTTGATCTGCCTCTTTCTTCCATAGTGGCTTTTTCCAAGCTTCTACTAATCCCCACAAATATATCCTCAGTTGGGCTTCTCCTTATCCTCAACAAATTTGAAGGAACACTAGACTTCGCTTATGGAAATAAAAATAGAGACAATAAGACTTCACTTATTTCAAAACTTTTTATTAATTCCATGGACTCCATGGGTATTTATAGAAATCATACCAAGGCTACACAAAGTAAAAAAAAAAAGATTTCTAAAATTAACCTACAACTATCAAAACTAAAAGCGATTAAGTTAGATTTCAAGAATTACAATAAAACAAATAACTTGATAAAAAAATCATATATAATAATCTCCACCTTAAATTTATATCAAAAAAACAACTATCCAAAAATCACATTCAATATCTCAAGATAATAGCAAAATTTGATTGTAGACAATTATTTTGTTAGTATGCCTACAAAATTATGATTTATTAAAATCTTTTTGATCATCACAAATTCTCTGATTATAGCATCCCTTGTGAAATAAAATTTCACCTCCTCAAGCTTAGCATGACAAATAATATTTTTGGACAAACAACTAGCACTATGACTATCATAAATGAAGAATGCCAAATGTAAAACATCTTGATCAAGTATCTCACACATCAAACCTTTGCTTTATAAGGCCTCCTTAATTGCTTTTGAAACATGGGTATATTTCATTCTAAAATTGACAAAGTTACAATTGACTACGAATAAGAAATTTAACTAATTGCATTCCCAAATATTTTAAACACAAAGTCAGTGACTTTCTTGTATCCATATTTGTTGCAAATCCAGAATCATCATATTTTTTAACATCCTCTTCATGTGGAGTAGTGCATGTGAATTTCAAAGCCAAATTCACAAGCTCCTTGATATAGCTAAGAACCTAATTTGCTATTATCTCGATGACCCTTACCAATATCAACCATATGCCTAATGACCACACAAATTGTGTGCTAAATCAAGTCTACCATAAACCATAGCATACATAATGTTTTCAACGACATTTTGGCAAGATACCTATAGCATTTACATCCTCTCGTCATAAGTTAATGGCAACAAATTCTTGGTTTCATATGTCGAGTCAATGAAGTAAAAGAACAACTGAATTCAATAATTCAGTTTTCTTAAGCACCTTTTTCAAGTAAAAAGTTTGTAATAGAAAGAATTCTTTAGATATTATATTTTGACAACCTAAATCATTCATACCAAACATGGCCTAAAGCATACTTTTAGCTATTGATATTTCAAGTATCCTTTCACTAGCAATAAGCATATCATTAACATATTTTGGCAATAAATGCAAGAATCATCGTTACATGTTTTAAAATTAATATCCCACATGTATCACATTCTTGATGATTAAGTCGAACAGAAGAATCTTTTGAGAGAGTTCAATGACACCATCAAGTTGTTTCAGAGACAGTTTCTTGCAACTCTCCATAAAGAAATGTTTTTTTCACATCCAATTGCTTAAGCTATATATTGATTTGAGTAATAACTTATTGTGATTAACCAAGATTCAGACTAAAGTGTGCCTCACTACTAAAGCAAATACTTCATTACAATACATAACTTATTGTGAGAAGCTCCTTGCAACCACTTATGCTTTGTACCTGATTCATCTTTTATGAACTTATTATCTTGTGATCTCTTGGTAAAACCATCAATTTTGAAATGTAATTTTCATTTAATGACAACACTAATTCTTATTCACCAATTGTGATTGCTTTCTTTCAGCACTCTCCACGGCTTCTCTATATGATTTATGGTGAGAAAAAGCCCCAAATAGTCCTCCAACTATTAATAAGCAATTAATTTAATTCTGAAGTTTTATAATGATCCAATTTTGTCCTTAGACTACTGAAAATTAATCTCAATTGATCTCTAGGCCAAATTCACTGTTAAAATTAACCCCACCTGTTAAAAATGATCGCATTTTAGGAATAATGAACATGAAATTATATTATTTAAATTGATCTATTTTCATAATTTACATTGCATTGTTTAAGTATTTTTAGCTAATTCTCAAAGATTATAACTCGTTATACCTTAGGTATTTTCGGAATAATAAGTGTACGTGAAATTTTATTTTTATATTGCTCCATTTTTCACATGTACTGATTTAATTTTACATTTAATTGATGTGAGACAAATCATAATTTATTATGCCAGGAAAAATAATTTGTACCTCATTAATTAAATGTCAAAATTAAATCCTCATATATGAAAATAGAGCATTATAAAAATATAATTTCATGTACACTTGATATTCCTTAAATACCTCACATTTAATATTTGGAGATAACTTTAACTATGAAATTCGGCCTAAAGACCATTTGGGATCAATTTTCACTAATGTGAGCCCAAATTCATTCACTATAATACACTGAGATTAAAGTGACTAAATGCTAATAGTCAGGGGACTATTTTGGGATTTTTATCGATTTTGGTTTATCTTCATTCATCAAATTAGTTACAAAAGCATATGTAATGATACCAACATGTCCATTCATTTGTGGTTCTTTGACATCATGTCAAAGTTCATCCATTGCCAATTTATATGTTCTCCTCTGCACTTCAATAGTCAGCAATCTAGAGTCTTCAAGATCTGGCTCAACCATTCTTGGCCATTGACATCATGACCTTCTTAGCTTGATTGTGCCACTTCCAGATCCATTGCATCCTAGGCATCCATTGACTTACCTTGTACATTGCAAACTGAAAAAAGATCAACCATTTGTTGGTTACAACAAACATAGTTGCATCCTTTGACACTATCAGGATAGCCAATGAAAATGCACTTCACAAAATGTAGTTCAAGTTTTTCTTGCTAAATGTGAGTATCACATTGCATCCAAAGATCTTTAGCACTGAATAATCAGCTAATTTTCATTCCAAATTTCTTAGGTTGTCTTAAAACCAATTATTGGAGATGGATATCTATTGATTATGTATGTTACAATATTAATTGTTTAGCCAAAATCTTTCAGGAAACTCAAAATTAATTAACATATATCTAACCTTTTTCGAGACTTATTCTATTGTGCTTTTGTTACCCATTCAATTGTGGTGTCATTCTTAACATGTAATGCCTAGCCACACCGTAAACTTAGCAAAATTTTGTGAATTTCATCACAAAATTGCAACCCATTAACTGTCCTCAACCTCTTCACCTTCCAGGAACCTTGAGTCTTAATGAGTTTCTTCAATTCTTTAAATGTTTCTAATGCCTCTTTCATATTCTTCAAACAAACAAATAATTTTATAAAAGCATCGTCTATTAAAAAAAGAAAGTACCTCACACCTACATGAGAAGACCGCAAAGATCTACATGCATGTAGTCAATAATTCCATCTATTTATGCATTGCAAATGAAATTTTCAACGTCCTTGCCTTCCCCATGACTCAATGCTCAAAAAAATTAAGATTTTCAATCTTGCCACCACCACATCGCAAACCAGGTTTCTTAGTTCTTCAAGCCTTCTTTAACTTTGCAAAATCTATTGTGCCATAATTAGCTAGCATATAATGAAATAGTTGCATTCAGTGAACCGCCAATGTCTATCTCTTCAATTAAGAAATATAATATATAATTAAAGTTGCCCTTCATGGCAATGTAAGCTCTCAAAATTTCATATTTAATTTTGAATATATAACCAATTTTATCTAGGACTCCCAAGTGAAATTAAATTTCTCTTAAGCTCAAGTACATAACTCACTTTTTTAAGTTTTCTTTCAAAACCATCAAACATCTTGATCCTTATCTTATCAATCCTCACAATGCTGTAGTCTTACTGCATGAGAATATTTGAGAGTGACCATAATGACATACTAAATATGACATTGGCTTCTTTGCAAGTTAAAATTTTATTAATCTTTTTCACCCTTAGCAAATAATTATGAAGGGTGGATAGATTTTACTTGAAGCTTGGAGTAGTACATTTCATTTAAATATTTTTAGAATTTACAATATTTTAAAATTTTCATATTTTGTCAAAATTTTATGTCCAAGATAACTTGATTTGAAATATGAGAAATATTTTAATGATGATAACTCCTCCATTTGAGATCTTATTTCAACAAGATCATCATCAGGCCTTTAACTAATTAGATTTTATTACTTTACACACCATTAACTTTGTTTGCCAACAGAAGATTGAATCTATGAGTAATGATTTAGTGTTCATCAAATTACAAGCCTCAAAAAAGCTATTCATAGAAGATCAAGTCTATAGGACTAACACAATACCACACTTCACTGATGAAATTTGAGTTAAGTGTGTGAATTTTCAAAATGCCTATTTTTTGAATTGGTTGCACATTTCTCAAGAAAGTCAAATTCAAAGCTAACATTTTGTTTATCTAGCACTCACATAAGTTAGAGAGTGCATTAAACACATTCGTTGAACCACACATGAGCATGTTTAATTTTTCTCATATAAATCATGGGGCACTGGCATTACACACTTGCATGAATTTCACTCCCATATAATATATGCACATGCATTTTAGTGCACCAGCATGATGCATTTGCACCCTTTATAAAACACTAACACGATACATTTACACACTTTTCAAGACATTTTGATTGAGTTTAAAGCTTTCTCGTGATTCATTTATCAAACAAATCCAAGTTTCATTGCACGAATATTTTGCTATTTGGGGTGTATGCAAATACTTCATTTTGTTATTTTTAGGCATGCCTTCTATCCAGTTGTGTATATTTGTGCTAACTTGATGGCAAGGTTTGCAAATTATATTTCATTTCATATTATCTTGAAGGCAATGGGATTTTCCCTCATATAATTTACATATTATTTGTTTGGTTGTACAAGGCATCTTTCTTGATCTACAAATGAAAGAGCTACTCAATTCGTGTTCATTCAAATTCAATTAGTTCATTATATGCTCTAAAAGTACTAAGCATGAAAAGGATTTGTTTTATTTATCGTGAATGAACATTCAAGTTTCTTGCAAGTTCTGTGAAAGTAATGCTCATGTATATTCATGTTCTCTTGAAGCAGATTACATTAAAGTTGAATATTCAATCTTATCCTTAATTTTTAATAAAGTTGCATTTATCTAATTCATTTCAACCCATATTCAATAAGCCTTTAACTTTTAAAGAAACATTCTAGCAAAATTTTGGTAGTCTTCCAAAATCATTTATTCATCGAGGGCATCATACGAGATCTTTCCATCACACTCAAAATATGTACATGGTCATTATCATGAAAAATCACAGTTGAGAGATCTTCATAATGACCACGCTTAAAAAAACATGCATAGACCATCAATACATACATGAAGAAGTAAGGATAGGATTTCATTGTCATGACAGAATAATGTGCACAAATACTTAATGTTGGACATTTCCCATCACATTGGAATAAAATACAATTATACTTAAAATCTATAAAATTTTCTTGTAATTTTACATTCACACACAATGATGATCAATGCGAAGGCAAGACAAGAAGCTTTATGAAGCAAATGTATGATTTTTCTTTTTCTTTTGGGATCCCTTCTTTTCTTTATAGAGAGATAAAGATATGGCAAGGTAGGAGGGTTTGGCGATAAATTTTGATCTCAAATTAGAGAGAATGGAGGGTTTCCCTCCATTTTAGAGAGAGAGGGATAGGGTTACAGAGAAGAGAGACGGAGGGACAGAGAGCTTCTCTTTGTTTAGAGAGAGAAGAATAGAAGGAGGGTTTTTCTCTATTTAAAAAGTGAAAGAGTGATGGAGAAATTTTGCTCTCTATTTAGAAGAAAACAGAGGAGTTGTTGGGATTGGTTGCTATAGGAGGAAAAGGTGAGGAAGGTTGATCAATGGCTAGGAGTGGGAGGAAGGTTGTGACGTGTTTAGAGAGAAAATTGTCAAAAGGAGGGAGTCATGGTGCATCAAAACAGAGAAGAATCATAAAGAAGGCTTGGCGTGTTAAGAGAGAGAAGAGTTGGCAATTGGCGAAACTCATCACTAGCAAGAAACCAACCAACTAGGTTGATGGTTGTCAACAATAGACTAGCTAGGTGGAAGTTGACGATAGAATGAGAAAAAAAGTTGAGGAAGATTTGCAATAAAGACTATGACGAGCCATGTGCACTAAGCATCAGGAATGAGGAGGGAGGTGACACAACATTAAGAGTGTGATTTTTGTGGATGCAACGATAGAGAGATGACGATTAGAAAGTTTCAAATGAGGGAAATTAAGAGGAAAAACAAAATAATGGTATGGAGCATTTAACATACTCCGTGGGGGAAAAAGTTCTAAAGGTAGAGAGAAGAGTTGGCACTACTTTGGCGTGACTAGGAGAGATTTGCATGGGATGGAGGAGGTTGTAGCAACATAAAGGACAAAAACAAAGGTGTGGTGAGAATTCTATTTATTTATTTATTTTTAATTGACAAACGGGACAAGACAGGTGTACAATGCCAATTCATAGGTTGTGACAAGATTTTGATAAGATTTTGCCAAGTATATGGTGCGAAGACAAAATTTGATAGTTGATAAGAAATAATAAATTATAATATTTATAATAATATTAATATGATACATAAGTCATTTATTTGTATTAATTCCTTCTTTTGCATCATTCTTCCTCATGAATCGCAATCCATGCATTATCGCTTTGAGATGTGTGCAAACCCTAACATTTTTAATTGACAAACGAGACAAGACAGGTGTACAATGCCAATTCACAGGTTGTGATAAGATTTTGATAAGATTTTGCCAAGTATATGGTGCGAAGACAATTTGATAGTTGATAAGAAATAATAAATTATAATATTTATAATAATATTAATATGATACATAAGTCATTTATTTGTATTAATTCCTTCTTTTGCATCATTCTTCCTCATGAATCGCAATCCATGCATTATCGCTTTGAGATGTGTACAAACCCTAACATTTTGTCATGAGGTGGATAGATCAAGATGGGTGTTCTTCCTAAGCAATTTTGATATTCCCAAAACATCGACGTAGTATGTTTTCTAAATGAAATACATCTTGATCGAAATCGAGCTATTTTTATCATATTTAAATAATCATGTGGGGTCCCATTGTTCATAATTTTAGGGGTTGTTCGGTAGCAAGATTGAAACTAAATGTTGTTAAACAACAAAACTGATAACTTTAAATAGTACAGTATTTTAAATCTTGCTTCTCCATTTTAGCTTAAATATCAACAACAACAACAACAACAACAAACCTTTATCCCACTAAGTGGGCTCGGCAAATCCTATTTTTGCTTAAGCATCGTATTTAGTAAATCCTATTCACAAACAAATTTAGGAAATATTCCCAAAACATCGACGTAGTATGTTTTCTAAATGAAATACATCTTGATCGAAATCGAGCTATTTTTATCATATTTAAATAATCATGTGGGGTCCCATTGTTCATAATTTTAGGGGTTGTTCGATAGCAAGATTGAAACTAAATGTTGTTAAACAACAAAACTGATAACTTTAAATAGTACAGTATTTTAAATCTTGCTTCTCCATTTTAGCTTAAATATCAACAACAACAACAACAACAACAACAACAACAAGCCTTTATCCCACTAAGTGGGGTCGGCAAATCCTATTTTTGCTTAAGGATCGTATTTAGTAAATCCTATTCACAAGCAAATTTAGGAAATATTGACAAGCATGATAATGGAAGTGGGGGGAAAGCGAGGGTTAACTTAAGACATCTCGCTTTCTTTCTTTAATGATCTCATGCAAGAGCATAGTAGAATTAGATCCCATCAATGTGTTCAGTAGCAAGCTCCCATCACCAATTCCACACTTCTTCGTCGGGGGTTTCAAATAGGAGAAGGTAAAAAGAATAAGTAAAGTTGTAACTTGAATCGTTCTATATGATGATATTTCTTTCTCCTGTCTAACCTATCATCTAAAAAACTTTTGTATTTCTTTAAAATTATCTATCATAAATAATTAAATTCAAAATTTGTTGAATGTTAAGAAAATATCTAAATTAGCAAAATTGATGTTAAAATAAGTACAATTTTATTTATTAAATTAATTAAATTAACATTATTTATGATTGAATTTGCTTATATAATTTTTCTTATGTTTAACTAGATTTATAATTATTAATCAATGACTGATTAAAACATATACTAAATTATTATTACTTTTATTTTAATTTTCTTAACTAAAAATTATTAATTTATTTAAATGAAGATACTATTTTCTATATAACGATTAATCAGAATATTATTAAATCAAAGTTATTTTAAATTTAATTTAATTTAAATATAATTAAGTTAATTGTTTAGTGATTACTGATTAATTAAAATGTCATCTTAAGATAATTATAATTCAATATATTTATTTATAATTGATTTAGGAATAATAACTAACTAGTTCAAGATCAATCAATAAAAATTAAAACTACTGATTAATATTTAATTATTTAATAAAAGTTTTAATTAATAATTAATTATTATAGTAAATAGCCAACTAAAGATTAATTCAAAAATATTTAATTCCTAATTAATGCATAATTAATTTATCAAAAAAATTTAAAATTAATTAGTTTAATACAAAGTTAATGAGTAAAGCAATTTGAAATAATAAATAATTAAATTAATCTAAATAATGTTTTCATATCTGAATAACAAAATTAAATCTAGAAATAAGTTGTCAAGTAGTTTCATGAGATTTAACATCTTTCATGTCAAAAAGTTTTCAAAATAATCCATCTCAAGAATTGCTAAACTCAAATTTACAGGATTTACTAAATCATACTTGTAGTCAAACAGCCCCTTAAAGTTTTGAATGATTTTTATCATAATTGAAGTATTTCAAACTAAAAATGTCCAATGTCATGTTCATTGTTCATCAATTTCAACATATTTGCTCAAATCAACCTATGAAACAAATATTGAGGTTAACAAGATGATTGTTGCAACTAGCTCAAATCATGCTTCCCAGCTCCTCCATGAATTATAAAGCCATCACCAACGCTTTCTTCCTTTGATTCTCCACTCTCTTGCAACTCTTCAAAATTGAGAGTCAATTTCACTTCTATCATTAAAAGAATGGTTTTACATAGCATAATATCCAAAAAAAATTTCATACCATTTCCACAATAATTCATGGATATTAAGACAAGATCCTCAACATTGAATTCAACAACAATTTCTATAGAACTAGCTAATGCTGTCCAAAAACAAAAAGATGTTTGGCACATTATCAAGAATAACAATAAATATAAAACCACATAATATTTATTATCAAAAGTTATGGAGTAAAAATAAAAAGGATATCAAATAATACCATATTCTCTTCAAGAACATAACAATTAAGATGGACAAAATCTCATCAAACTTGAAGTAATCTCTCTAAAAAGAAAACCAAGACTTCTCTTTCAAATCTACAAGATAAACATCACTTATCTTCTCTTTCATTACTCCAAAAGAAACCTATAATGAAGAAGCTCTAGAGCAGTCACACCTCCTCAAGCCTCTTTTTATTATGCTTGATTCCACTCACTCTAAAGATGTGACCAACGTACTTAACTTCGATTTCATTTGGAAGAGATTTCTAAGTGCTTCCCGTTTTTTAAAACATGGTTACGTTTTTTTCAATTTGTTTGATATTACATCACTTATTAAAAGAATTTTTTAGGTAACTCCGTTTTTATCATCAGTTGAACCGCAATCTTTTTATGGCCTTTTGACACAATTTTTTAAAAAACTGTTTAAACATAAAATTTTTAAAAAGAAAAAGCCCAACCAAAGGGGCCCTTCATAGCTCTCCTTCAATTTAGATATGTATGTTACATCTTAAGAGAGATAATTACATGAATGTCCTATACTTATTTGATATAAACATAACAAGATCATTGGATTGATCAATACAAACATGAAACAAAATGATCCAAATTAAGAGACTCTGTATGGAAGGACTCTCACTCGAATAAGAGAATTATTAGGCATAATAAACCTCAATATAATGAAATTGAAAGGAAACAACAAAAAGCTAAAAAAAAAAAATTTCATTTCAATTAAAATATGATTATGGATCAAATGAGACTCAACCCTGGTTTATTTTTGGAATCTTAATACCAATGGATCACAACCTTAAAAATTTTGAAGTATTTATGATGCAATGCTAAGTTTGCTTCAACTCTTCAATAGCCTATTTTTCAATATTTATGTTAAATATTATTGGGATAAAATATTATGTATTACTTTGAACTACTATGATATTTTCATATTTATTCATGGTTAATTTTGTCAATTTCAATAAAACCCATTTTTATAAAAAAAAAAGATCAAAATAATTTCTAGACTAATGTGATCAATTAAATCCTTCAACTCCTCAATTATGATCCAAAATAATCCCTCTATTAGATTGTTTTAAATCAAATTTGAAATTTTAAAAAAAATTACTTTTAATTAAATTTCAGGAATCAAAAAACTAAGTCATAAATTAGAGATTCCAAAATTAAAATAACCACCAATTAATAATCTTGGTACTATTTTAACATTTTTTTCATAATTAGGTTTTAGAGTTTTGTAATTCATTAAAAGCTCATGAACAAGAAAGGATTTTTTGTTTAGTTTCCCCTCTGGTGATTCATCCTCCCTTTTATGATTTTATATCTCCAATTTCTCTCTAAGTCATGCATCCATTTGTTTGAAGCATTCATTCATGTCATGAATCCCTTTGTTTAAGGCATTCATTCATCTAACCTTCTCAATCCACTTCTTTACATCCCATTGCATCTCCTCCTATGCCATACTCATCCCTCCTCAATAAGCAAACAAAAAAAAATCCTTCTAGATGTCCTCTTTATAAGCTTATACTAAGCCTCAAATTTTCAAAATAGAAATAGTTCTAATGTGGAAAAAAAAATCATAGACCTTCATTGTGCCTTCTCATGGTAGCTCAACAACTCCGCTTGCTCTACACAGTGAAATGGTGTCACCAACCTCTCCATGCTGAAGGACAAGTTCAAGAACCAAACCACTTTAAATTCCACTAATATGTTGACCACTTTATACTCAACTAATAAGCTAGACTATCTGACACTAGAATCTTCAATTATACCAACAACACTAAGAGGGAATTAAGCTTCGTCATTGCCAACACTATAAGCACTATCCTCATCATCAACCACTTATCGAGAAGTTCAACCGCCATGTCTTCAAGGACGACGAAGCCATCTTCAAATTCAAAGACATGGTTGAGGTTGTCTCTTGCACCTCTCCTTGAATTGTCTTTTGTCACAAGAAACATATGTATCTGCAAATTATCCTTTCTTGCACAAATCTATAAAATAGCATTGCTCCTTTTATAGCAATGAAAAGGTCCATAATGTTATTATAAAAGTCCAGCCATCAATTTTTCAATGTAAGTTAGGTTAATAACATCTCAACTTGTGTCAATTAAGACTTCTTTTACCCACATGTACATCTATGCTATCAGTCACCCAACATTTTATGATTTTATTTATAAAAAAAACACTTATTATGATTTTACAATAGTATGCTTCATCATGGTGAACTCGTACAATTATAATATGTCTTTAAGCCAAAATAATAATAATAATTCAAGGCCATGGAACCAACATCAATTAAATGGATGGAAGTTCTGTTTCATTAAATTATGAAAAGCCACAAAATATAAACTACCAACATATACCAGCATTATTAAAATTAGTCAGGATTGATGTTGCCTAATGAAAACTTCACCAATAAAGCTTAAAAGAAAATCAACATAATTTAATTTGAATGAACAGATCACAAACCTTCTTGCAAGTGTTAAAGATCCTGCCTCTCATCTAGTTATAATTTGCCAACATTCTTAGAAAGGCTCTCTCGAGCTCATTGAGAGGGTAATTCCCTAGAAAATAAATTTGTCAATGATCGAATACATCATTGAGGATACAGCAAAACTTTATTGAGTTATTATTTTGTTTCATACATCAATGTAAGATGCTAGATCCAAGTGAAAAGTCTACATGCCAAGACCAAGCACATTTCCCACCAACCAAACCAAATTAAATTAGATCAAATAATTGATCTTGTCATGCTTCCAACCACCATCATTGTACCTAAGCTCAGCTTCATGCTCATCTTTACCTTTCTTACTGGAATTGGATACCATAATTCTCATTCAACAGAGAAAGAACAACATATCTTCATCTTCCTCAACCATCTACATTCCATTTTATTAAATTTGCTTTGTACTCCACCCTTCCTAAATGAAGTACCAATCTGCTGTAGCTAATCCCAACCAACTTGAATCTCTCATTGACATACCCACCTGAATTTTTTTAATGCTATTAGTCATTCTACTTATTCAGCCGCATGTAAGAACCAGAATACTTATTAGAAACCGTATAATTGAAATGAACGACACTAATCAAATAAAACTAGGAACCTATACATTTTTGAAACTCTAGATGCTCGTGTTTCTCAAAGAGATAATAATTGATGTTCTTTTTTAGGCTGTTTTGAATGCACTATTAATTATTCATCATGCCAGTATTTTTTCCTTTCTTAGTATATTGTTTACAATACTTCTCACATGATTAAGAAAGATAAAGTTGCCTGTCTTCATCAACCATTTTCATTCCATTTAATTTCACTTTCTTTGCATTCCACAACTTCTAAAATGAAGAGCCTACCTTCTGTAGGAAATCCCAACAAATTTCAATTAGGCACTCACATATCAACTTTTTCCTATAAAATTCACTTAAATCTTTTTAAAATGCTGCTAGCTGTTCTATTGATCCTTCTCTACTTAGTAACCTCCAAATCACACATAATATTCTCATATAATAGAAACACAGTGCCAAAACATTAAAATTATGAGCCAACAGATTTTTAAAATTTTAGAAACCCATGTTTCCAAAAGAGATTGTATATAATGTTCTTTATAGGTGGTGTTGACTTTGCTTATCAATATATTGGTATTTTTATTGCTCACACAATTTTTCTATTATTTTAGAAGTGAAAATTCTCAACTCCAATCTTCCTTCAGAACTAAAGGGGACGGATGAAATTAGCAATATTATATCATTGTCTTTTCAGATTAGCTTGAAATTAAAATTGATTAATGAAATCTCAATTTTTATCATCATTACGCTATGCATCATGATAAAAATGCTTCCAGGATCTATCATAATCCAATTCAGAGTTATTCTTAATTTCCCATGCTTCCAGGATCTATCAAGTAGAGGCTTCCCTATAACCTCTACTTGATCAGCACATATTACTCTTTCCATGTTTCCATTGGTTTAGTCATTTGAATGGGCATGATTACTAGTAAAGTTTCTCTTCATCAAAATAGTCTTAAATATGTATGCAACTTATGTATGTGCAATTCACAACCTGAGGATGACTCTCATCCTCTGTAGTTTTAGAACAAAAATGTGAAGGAGATTTTACAATCTTTTTGTGAAAAATAGGGATTTTATTTTTTAAATACATTATTTTCCTCTAGAAGGGATTCAAATATCACAAAAAAGCAAAGAGGTTTACGGTGTGCAATTTTTTTTTTTATCAAATATGTGGAATACTTGGAAGAAGAGGAACAATAGATGTTTCCACAATCACTATATAGAGAAAAAAATTTGGTACAACATCATATACCAAGCCTATTTTTGGATGAATTGTAAGCATAGCAAAAAGGTTCACTCAATTACAAATAAAAGATAGAATATTAACCTTCATGACCAGCCTTTAGATTTGTATCGTGATATAGTTTGATCCTTGCAATACACTAACAACAAAAGATGAAACATTAATCTTCATTATAAGCCCTTGTGTTTACAATTTGATCGTGTAGTTTCTTTCATGCAATTTGTCTAGTTGTCCCCATTGTTTTCTTTACCTTATTTTGGAGCATTGTAATATTTCCTTCATCTACCTTTGCATTAAAAAAGGAGTCACCCAACTATTTAGTCCAAAAAAAGACATGAACTATTGAGACATAATACCACAGATGTCAAAACAAAATTAAAAGAAGTGTAGCGTTAAAACAGTATACATACACCATGCATCACTGTTACATGTAATCCAATGTATCTACTGCTAAAAAACACAAAAATCAAAGGGAATCATTATTGAATTGCATTATAAAAACAATAGTCTAACAAATTACAAATGTAAGAAGATAATTTTGCTAAACAAAAATCAATAATAGAAAGTAAATATCCAACAAATGACAGCAGACAAGCATATCATCCTTACAACAAAAAATAAAAGTAAGAAAATAAGACATTTTGTCCTTGAAATGTGATGAAGATTAAGCAATAAATGAAAAATAAACAAGACTATAGATAATGCATTTAGGATATGTTAAATCAAAATTTTAGATGACTGGATTAGAAACACAAGTCAAAAAATCAAACAATAAAAATATTTACACAGTGGAATAAATTGACTAAATGTTTGTTTGCTACATTTTAGCATCTTACCTTTAATAATTGTTTCCAATAACACAGGACAGATAACATTTGCCATAATGTGAATTACTCCATCCAGAAATTTACCAGACACTTTACCATCTTTATCATAGTAGTAGAACTGCAAACATGGGGTACCGGACAGATTTGCATCATCTAGCTTCGGACAACATTCACTGTAAAAACATACAGGGCATTAGGCTCTAGGCTTCATTAAATAGAATTGTTTATAGTAAAATCGGTGAAGGAACATAATTTTCCTATTTTTTACATAGCAATATGTTAGTACTGTTGTACAAACAGCTTTCATGTCGTGCATGAACCCTGTGGTAAGCATTGTAGCATTTTTTGCCCAAATAAAAACCCACTGGCTTTGTGATAGCTTACTCTATCACAAACCAGTTAGGAAGCTCAACAAAACAAGCCCTATCATATCAATTAAGCCTCAAAAGAAATGAATAATAGAAGAGACAACTGCACTATCAAACAAAAAAATATATATGTCAAGTAGAGTATCTTAAGTGAAGGAAGCCTCAATGTGTAAAGCCTAATAAACAAATTAACGAACTGGCTAATGCTTGTTCAATGGAATTGACATTAATCAGTTCCTGTTTTTTAGGTCACAAAAGGGGAGGGTTGAACACATATAAAGAGTGAGAAAGGAGATGCTAGCTAGTTAATGTGGTCTCAAGTAGATAAAAAAGAGATTGAGATAGAAAGTATACAAACGGCCAAAGGAGAGGGAAAGGGAGAAGGAGAAGAGGAAGGAAGAATTAGACTGAGAGATGGAGACAAAGGGAGAAGGAAAGCCAAGCAACTTGGATGCAGAAACTAGGCAAAGTCCAAGCAAGAATGATTAAGGCTTTTATTTATCTTCTCTACTAGTTCAAATGTAAAGTTTGACCTAGATTTTTTTTTCCAAATCTATAAACCCTAGGATTAGTTTTTTTTTTTATTTAAAGGAAATTGTGCTATGGTTTTAGCGCAGAGGAAAAGAGTATACCAAGGAAAGGGGGCAATGGATGATTTTATAAAAGGAGTGTGAATATGAATTAGAAATTTTAAGAATTTAATTTATTTAAAGCTTTCGTATTTATGTTTTGAAATTAATTTTAGGAATATTTAAGGGCTATTTGGATCACTTTTGTTTTTTTATATTTTGTTTTAAAGTAAAATATGTTTAGTGATAATTGTTGTTTTTAAAAACACTCAAAATATTTAAAACTTGTTTTAGTGTTTTTAAAAATAATGTTATTTATTTTTAAAAATTTAAAAAAAACACTTAAAAAAACTCACTAAATAAACATGTTTTAAAAAATAGCATAAAAAACACAAAATAAAATTGATCCCAAACAGCCCCTAAGGTTTTAAATTTGTTGCAATTTTTTTAAATGAAATTAGAAAAATACTACTTTCATTATTTTGATATATTCATAATTTAAATATAATATTATATTATAAGTTAACTTGAAATTAAGAAATTAAAGATTTATTGATGAAGTAAAAAAACATTAAATTAGATTATGAAAATTAATTTAAATGAAAGTAGAAATTAATTAAATAAGATATATATTTGAAAAGAACAAAAATATAATTAAATAATCATAAAAAATACTATTATGTACATATAGTTTAAAAGAAATAATTTATAAATATAACTACGATGTAGTATACTAAATATGAAAGTAACAAAAGAAATAATAGTAGTATATAAGTTGTCTTATAAAATAATATTCAAAAGAATAACAAAATGACTTGAACAAAATCAAGTGTAGAACTTAAAATTTCTTAACTATATGACTTAAAATTATTAGCCTTCATATTTGGTTTGTAGTTGAGCAAGTGTTGAAGTGTGAAAATAAGAGTTTAAAGAAAAAAAAATCAAACAAATTCATTTAATATTATGCTCGCAAAGTAATTGTGAGATGGGCACACTAATTTCGAAATCACAATAACAATTTTGTTTCCACTAAATCAAGTGTATTAATTGTTGTTGATACATGTCAAATCAATCATTACTGCAAATTAAATTATGATTAATCTCTACTATTGAAATTATTTGACAAGTTGAAACAAATGCTATGAATCTTTTATCGTATTTAGTTATTTAACTTATATGCTTTATGTTATAAGAAAATATTGAACGTTACGAAAAATACAAGTGAAATGAATTATATAGAAGTGTCTGCATGTGTATGGAAACAGATGAAGTTTTATCCCTTACGATACTAATTGAGGATGTAACGATATGAGCACGCATAAAATGAAAAACATATTGGTTAGTACTAATAGTAAAAAAAAGTAAGTATAAACTAATGCTTGCAGCTACAACACATCACTCTCTAACCTAAAGATATAATGTCACAGTCATGTCTTCCTAAATATTTGAATTGGAGCCCAACGATCTAGGAAGTGTTTATCATCAAATCGTGACACTTATCTATGCACACAATACAAAGTTAAGGACCTAAACATTGAAGAACATCATCAAAAAGAAGTACCATGAAATCTAGAGGCATGTGATTTCATTTATTTCTCCTAAAAGGGGGTAATTAAATTAACAATAGGAATGTGCGTCCATAAGAAGTCTCAACTCCTAGATCTAAATAAATTCCATTGTCCTCGTTCAAGGAAATCTGCTTATATAAATCCAATGAATGAAATTTTTTTCAAGCTTAATCTATTGAGAGTTTAATATAAGAAAGACTTTCCCTCAAGAGCCCACATACACATCAAAACAAGCTAGAACTTCTATTGATATTACAGGTTCTTTTCAAATCATGATATTGAAGTTGGCATACACACAAAAAACTTAACTAGAGGCACATTCATGTACATGTGCTTGTATGCATTTCCATGTGCATCATTACTAATGGATATACATGGATGATTATGGATTGGCATGTGTCCGTGCAAGGTAAACACGATACAAAAATTCTATAAATAATATCATGGACTTGTTGTAGAAGGAAACTTTTAGAGACTTGCAGTTTTACAATCAAGAACAACAAAAGCGCACAAAAGTAGGCTAGGGTTCAAATATTATAACCCTGCAACTTCTAGAAATTTATGAACTTTAAAAAAGGTGTTCAATAAAATTATGACCTAGTTGACAAAATAATTCTTTTGAACAATGATGAGAGATGTCCTTTCTTCTTCTGATGGGTCAATAAGATCTCTTGACACTTCGGAAGAATGTCCTCCATTCGCTTATTCCATGCTTTCAACCGCCCCTGTCAGATGAAAAAGAACAATACTTCTCATAAACAAATATTTCATTATCTGAATAGATGCAATTTGCAATATCATGTAAATGCAATATTATGCACTAAAGTTAAAAAACAAAACACCTTATCAAGATGAACATGACCAACAAGACCGGAAACCGCTTCCAAACTATCACGAGGAACAATTTGTTTTTTGTACCTTAAAATAATTTAGAGTTTAGTTCATGAACAACAAAAACTAGTTTTATGATATAAACAACAAAACTTCCAAATATGAAGATTTCCACATGTAGGACACAAAACAAAGAGATAAAAAGACTCAAATCATAGAAAATGGTGTTACCGATTTGTGAGGTAAATCGAATGAATGATTTTATAATATCTTAACATAAAGAAATATGCTAAAGAAAATGCATAAATATCATATTTTTTTATTTATTAAAATAAGTAAAATAGGGGCAATTCGTCTAGACGAGCATTTCACATTCTCATTAATTTATTCTATTGAAATGAGACATTTTAAATAAACCATGGATATCGTGTCCACTGAGGAAACAATTAACCTAATTTTTCACCTAATTTGGGAGCTGAGAAAGTGATTCCGGCATCTTCCTTGAAGATTTAGCCAAGGATAGAATAAATGAACCATGCTATTGAAATTAGCTGAAACTGAAATGCCAAAGTGGTAGCACTTCCATTCAGTGACACAAACAAACTTAAACTGTACAAGAACTTCATTTTTTTTACCACTTTTTTACATTCGCCGTTCCAAATATTGTATGTCAGTAGATAATATAATGGAAAACACATAAAGGCTTGCACAAATATGCATTATTGGATGGAAAAATATCTTGCTAACCCTTTCCAACAAAACCAAATAAGCAATGGTATTAGATAATAAAATATCTTGTTAACCCTTTCCAACAAAACTTCACATAAAATCAAGTTCTCCGCAATGGAAATCAAGAATGAAGATCCTCTGGAAATAATGTATTTAGCCAAGACCTAAGTTAATTATTGAACAGAACACCCAAGTCTTTCATTAAGCGAAACTATAATCACACAGTGATGAGTTATTTGAACAAATCCAGATGAAATTGAATAACTTCCCTAATAATGTCATTTGAGCTCCATCTGCATACTCCATAGGAGGCAACAATTCACAAATGATAATCAAGTAATAAATGTTAAAGTTTGCTAAATACTTCACTAAAACAAAGAACTCACCTAAACAAAAAAAAAAGATTCAAAAAAGGCATAAGGAAATCTCATCAAATTTCAAATCAATTGAACATTATTAAGAATTGTAAGAATAAGTATTGTCAAAAAAAAGTAGCAAAAAAGAGTTGGGAAAATTTCATAGTTACTGAATAGAAAACTCAGAAGCACAGTCCCTCAAGCTAAACTTCCTCAAGCAATCCTGAACTGTCAATGCAGCAATTTCCTTGCAGAATTTTTTCCCGCAGAAACAGTCATTCAAATATAGAACCACACGCCGATCATTGAAAACATTTTGGTAGCCCACTTTGCTAAGCAATATTTCCTGCAAACCCAGTAAAAGAATGGTTTCAGAAAAAAAAAAGACTCCGGAAAAGGAAAACTGAAATAAGAAAAAAAAAGCTGCACAACTCGGCAACTTTAATGCCATAATCATGAATTTACCTTCATCAACTCCCAAGATGAATTTGTACTGAGAGAAGAATCCAGGACAGCTTTGTAAGCAGGATTAGATATTGCAGTTGCAGCCAACACCCCAACTGGCTCACCAGCAAGATGGCCAGTCAAAGTATCAACATTCTTATTTACCCCATACTGAAATTGAATAACAGAATTTCGGCACACATTCCTCACAGTCCCATCATAACAAACCACAACATCTCGAAGAATCGCCATCAGATTCTTAAACAGTGTTCCTGGCTCTGTCAGCCCTCTAGACGAACGAACCATAACTTCCCTTGCAGATATAGAATGGACTAAAGCTTCATATGGATTTAAACCACCAAAAAGTGAACTGTTAACAAGACCATAGGCCTCAGACGGTACATCAACTCCATCAACTGAATGTTTTCCCAAGTAATATGAAAATACATCATTTACTAGGGTCTTCGAGTACAATTTACCTCTTTCAAATAGTTCAAGACCTAAAAAGCCTAACTGTTGCAACACTTTAGAGATTGATGACCCACTCTTTGAATCAATCAAAGTACCAAGTGATGAAGACTTCAGAATAAAATCAATGATGGGTAATCTAAGGATTTTGAGATGATCCTCAACTTTCAAGTCTTGAACGTCTCGAATAGGTGATCGAGATTTGCTGAGTGAACAAGAAATTTCCTGCAATTTGCCATGCATATCTGCAAGGATATACTTTGGAACATCAAAGTCACTCAAATTTATACTGAATCCATGTGCATTTAACATCTCCATAAGTAGAGGCTGCACAGTGTTCAAAAACTCAAGCCCCTCTCTCGAACCTTTAAATGATAAAACAGAAGAAACCATATCAACCAACGAAGAGTGGATCAAATCTCTTTTAAAATCAATATGTAGTATTTCACTTCCACTAATGGAATGCCTGTCACCAGAACAATCAAGAGAGGCAGGAAATGCACATTGTAACACCTGAAAAAAAGTCCAAAATGGGCCATAATTATGAACCTTGAATACAACAGGTGATGGCAAGCCACGGGGAACAAACATTGATAACTGTTGTGCTCTCATTTTCGTCAGGAAACAAGTATTGGATATCAGCTTTAGGGATAACAACGAGTCCTGAACAAACTGCATATTTAGCAAATCATTATGAGAACTCATCAATTGCTTTTCAACACTAAATAACTCTATAGCTTCTGCTTTTGCGGCAAGTGACTGCGGATAAAATATATGCACACAATCACCATCAAAGTCAGCTCCAAGAGGGGAACAGACCAGTGGATTGATTTTCACAACATTTTCATCATGAAGTGCCACAAAGAAAGCTTGCACAGAGTGCTTGTGCGTACTAGGAGGACGATTAAGAAAAACCACATCACCATCCATTACTCTACGACATACAATTTGGCCAATTCTTAGCTTTACATGCCCTTCAGCACTAGTTTCTATAGAGAACTTTGTCTCCCCATCCTTATAGGCCACGCATAACCTATCATTTACCATCTTTTGCAAACGCTCCAAGTTATAGACTGAAACTCTTTCATCAAAGGTAACCTTTTGAGCAATTTCAGATGGTAATCCTATAATATTAATCCCTATATAGGGATCACCAGTGATTACACTTCGAGAAGAAAAACCAGAACCTTTACTGATAAATAATGTTCTCATCTTCTCAAGCCACTGCTTTGAAGAATTTTCAGCTACTTTGTTAATCTTTAACTTCCCATTTATGTCAGGAGGCGCCTATAATGTAAAGAGTAATAAGCATATATTAAAAATATATATAGTGAAAAGTTCCAAACATCTTCCAAATAAAATAAATGGATTGAAACACAAAAAGATAGCATTTTGTATAGTCATTTACCTTTGCAACACCCCTGAGATTCAAATACCGTGAAACTGCTGCTTGCAAGCTGCTTAAGTCACTTTCTGGAGTTTCAACAATAGAAGAATGATTTGTCTTGATTTTTTCAATACTAGCGAAAATTCTCCGAAGTAGATTTTTTGAGTTATCCTGGAAATGTATGGCATAATAAAATTAGAAAACCATTAGAAGTCAAGCAAACAACTTATACCTATCAGTAACTTTAGTATTTCTCTCAAAATACTTACTGATGACATAAATATCTTCCCATCTGAAATTAATGGCAATGATAAGCAGTTTGGAGGAACAGGAAGATGCTGAATAATAAAACCAATCTGGGAGGAAAAACCTTTTGCAGATAGTCTTTTCCTGGTTTCTTCTGGTATCTCATTCAAAATACGGATAACCTTAAACAAGAAGAAAAATAACAATAGAAATACTTTTAAAATATGCTTTCTATAATGACAAACGAAATATCATTAAAAAAGATAAATGTTGAAAATAATTTATAACTTTAGATAAGATCTCATATAAGATGCAATGTGAACAGATAAAAAAATAACATTGAAATGCTGTAAATAGAAAAAAGGAAGAAAGTAATAATAGTTTGCAGTTATAGAGTGGGGTGCCTGAATGGCTGCAAACAAATCATAACACTCCATGCATCAGCATGTCCAAAATCTAAGAGCTTAAGGACACTCAGTGCTACAATGATAAGACCATTACGACTGTCCCGATTATCTAATATCATCCACTGCTATTATGATAAGCCCATTACATGTGCCCTGATTATCTAATTTCATCCGGAAAGAGTATTTTGCAAAGTAGTAGAAATCCCGTTTATCTAAGTTTCTGGAAATTAACCATCATAATGCAAACTTAAACAATAATTCAGTAGGGGATATGCCTTCAACCATTTTGTTGGAAAAAATGTTTGTACAAATTGCTTGGCCCAATCAAGAGGGTTCTCCTCATTATAGGATAAGTATAATACAAAATAATGTTTGAGAAATTTTATCAATTATATCTAACCTAACAAAGAATCTATAATTCTATTCCTAAAAAACAAATACTTATAATTATATTAATTAATTATATAGATTCATTGTCATTATTAATGGGACAACTAAAATCGTTGTCGTGTCATGAGCTTAATAAATACATCTACAATCTAAAGCTTTGCAAAAATGTAAAAAAAAAAAAAGGCTTCTTGAAATAAGGAACAGCCAACTTCAATGTGCAGTATGCTTATGACAAACAACTTGAATGGCGTAAGTATTATCCACATAAAAAAAGTGGAATTAGACTTGTCAGAAAACCTTATTGTTCACAAATAGCTCATGTTTAAAGAGAAAGGAAAACATAAGGGAGAGAATTTTTTTATTTTATGTTAAAAGAGAAAAAGGGAGAAATAGAAAAGGCAGAAATAGACAAAGTGGTAGAGGGTAGAGAAAGGAAAAGAAGAGAAAGAGAGATGGGGAACATGATTGTCAAATCAAGAAGGCAGTGTAGATGAAAATTTTGATGGTGATGGCCAAGTATTTGTCAATAGTGGTTTCAATGAGATTCTGCCACCGACCAAGTTCAATGAGTGATGTGGAAGAATATGGGGGTATTGGAGATTGAAGGTGAAATGGGTGTGGGGTGGTTAGGTATAGAAAAGAGAGAAGAGGAGCTTGTGTTGTGTTGTTGGCAAGGAAAAGATGAACTTTCAAGCTTGAGAAGTGCCAAGACCTTGTTGGCAAGAAGAAAACAAGAACAAAACATCAGTACGTGCGGAAGTAGGGGTGTTGGCAAGTGGAGCTAAGGAAAGTATGAGGAGAGTGCTGGGGAGCTCTGTACATTGGAGAGAGGGTGATGGGAACCAGGATATGGGTTGTGGCTATAATCAAGAAGGTTGGACGCAAGCGGCTTAAATAAGATGCATTCAAAGGAGGTGAGGATAGCTTTGGCTTCAATCACGCAAGGGAGAGATGGAGGAATAAGCAAAGAGCTTAGGTTGGGATACGTGCAGGAGATAGAAAACAAGATGGAGAGAGGGATGTGAGATCCAAGTGGGTGCTTGCAAGTTCACATAAGAGAAAGGTTGAAGTGGACACAAACAGGGGAGTCAGACATAAGTGGATCAAATGGATAGGGGGTGTGGAGAGGATGTTTTTTTTTCTTTTTCATAGTTTATTAGGTCAACAATCTTCACCTTGAACAACACATCTACCAATAGAAACATTATCGACCACAGAAACAAAATATGTTCAAATTACTAAGGCTGGCAAATAAATGAATTAGATAAAGAATTTTTTCAAAATTTTAGAGAAAAAAATAGGTGATATTGTTTTTTAAGTGCAGTCAAAATGCTCTACATTTAACTAAAATGAGGACATTTTGAACTAATGTATGATGTACAATTCACAATGACAAGACATATCTAGTTGGCACAACAAAGCTTAAGCAACACTCTATGCTGCTAGATGACTTCTAGCTTTCTAAAGAATTTCAGGAAAACTAGAGCGGGGGGAGAAGCAACTTAGCATGCAGCCTACGGAATGGAGTCCCTTTATAAAGAAACAATTCAGAAGGGATATCTGGTAGCTGATCAGCAGAGCTTTTCTAACATGCATATCCCCAAGTATGGTTGTTGAGGATAAAACTGAAGCCATTGCATCTTACATAATCATGGCAATAAACTAAATGCCACTACAAATGATTAGAATGAAATTTCAAACAAGGTAATATTAAAAACAATCAACTAAGCAAAAAAATAAAAATAAAAAAATAAACAGCTTCAAGCAAGGTACAAATAAAAACAATAGCTAAGCAAAAGAAAAACAGCCTAACTTCAATAAAACCACGGGACTACTCGCTCATGTCATGGTAGAGCAGATGAAGGAAACAAATAAAATGTGGATCTGAGAGTTTAATAAAAGGCCAAAATAAAGAATTATTTGAGAATACCTCCAGAGGGTGAAGACTTTGAAATGGATTGTCATCATGGTGAAATCCAAACTTATCTAAAAAATTCCAGTAACCATCCCGGAGTCTATTTCGTGTGGTAACTCTCAATTCCAAGCCAACTGCTCCATCAATTTTGTTAATTTCATTCACTGAAATAGGTTCAATCTCCTGAAACATACAAGGAATAGCAACAAGATGACAACAAAAGAAGAAAATCCTAAAAGCCTAGAAAAGAATATCACCAAATAAATGTGCTCAAAATTTTCAAATTTCAACAAAAATTCATGTCATCAGATCATGTGGATTTTAGAGTACTGTACTAGAAAAAACTGAAAATTTTATCAGTGTATTTAACGACTATCTGATTCCAGAAAAATATAGATAAAAGACTGTAGATATCTCAATTGGAGATTTACCCGACAATAAGTACAAGATGCAGTTAAGATTTTTTCCTTTCCTGTGTCGCATTTAACCTGTAAGATATAAAGAGAAATAAGATAATTGCCTCAATTGAAATATAACCAGAAAAGCAATGAGGCTAAGTATATATAGGATATGAACTGATGAATGCACGGTATATATTCCAAGTACAAAATAGGACAACATTCCAACAAAATCATAGGACACATCAACTACATCATTTATAATATTTTATCAGGTATTCAACCAAACGGTGGACATGATAATTGTTCTCCCAACCAAAGCTATAAATTTTCTAAGATGTGTGAAAAAAATGAAGTTGAACTAGGATGTTTGTCCACAATTAATTTGTTCAACAGAAGTTCATACTTCCAACTATAAAATCTTCTATACCATGCAATAGGACTCTCTTCTTTCCCACCCTCGTCATTCACAAATCAATTAAAATGTGCACATGACACTAATTACACATCAACTATAAATGAGGATTTGATTCACTAAAATAAATTTGAATTCAAAGAAAGCTGAAACTATTAGTGCATCTTATTGAATATGGCCACCAAACTAAAAGAAAATACCTACATGTCAACCTGTGACCTATGTGTCATGACTTGGATGCCACTCTTGTAAAATATCATGTTACTAACTTACTATCCTGATTTTGTTCTTGCATAAATATAAATTATATCTTAAACTTAAGTGCAAGTCTATGTAGAAAAAATAACTCTAGCCCAATGCCATCACTTGCATGGAAAGATTGAACTCAACATTCTCGAAAGTTTAAAAAAAAAAGTGCATAATACTAGATGTTGTTAGAGGATCATTGCTCTATAACCCTTGTAACTCTATCACCATTAATTATAGTAAACCAAGTCACATTAGCACTCTCATGCCATTATTTACAATAAGCCTACAAGACTTAGACTTCCAAGAACAAGATGATGAATGGCCTGTGTATAACTGTCAGTTTCAAAGTTAACTGGGCTTGAAATTCAGATTTCAATGGTCCCTAAGCAATGCACTCTCTCATGTTCAAAACTCTAGCTAGACTGATGTCACCATGCATTTGGAATGGTGGAAAACATCAAAGCAAGAAAAACTCAGATGTTACTATGAGCCCATCTTTTCCTACATGGTGGGTTACCAGAATACCAAAGAAAGTCTACACATTGACAAACCTATTTGATTCCACCAATTTCTTCATTTTTTTTTCTTTTCGATGCTGTTGTATGCATTATAAGAATTGCTGGCACAACAATGGAATAATTAGAATTTAAATAATTTTCATTTGAATGTTGACATGCTAGTTGAAATGTCAGACAAAGGATCGCACATTAAATATCCTCATAGAATGATCAACCTTCAACACCCTTTGCCGGCTCTGGATGGTAGGGATGTAAAGAGATTCACAACAGGCACAAACTTCAAGCAATGGAAATATTCATGACCCTATTACAATGATTACTATGTAAATTTTTAAGGTTTTTTTCTCATTTGCTCACAACTGAGATCTCAAGGATAAGTACAGCAGAGCTTTGTATTCAAAGAAGCCTAAAAAAGAGAGAATCGATCATGCATTTCAATGGGCGGTTGAAAAGGGATACATGTATTCCAAAAAATTAAGATAGAAGTATTACCTAGCAAAATCACGAGATATTGATCAAACCAAGCATTAAGATCATAAAAGCAATCATAATGAAAGAATAACTTAGAAAGAGACAAGGTACAACAAGAATTAAAAAAAATAAGAAAATACATTATCTAGAAAACATTCTCTTATAGGATGTATCAAATTCATAAGACACTTGCCAATGTGATGCCAATACAACAACAACAAGTCTATATCTCACTAGGTGGGACTGACTAAAGAATCCTTTTTTCTCCATTGTATCCTATTAAGTGTCATATCTCATTTAGTTTTAATAAAATAAGAAAATTTAAAACATCCTGACCAAGCCCTTTTAGGTCCTCTACCTTATTTAACATAGGCTTACATCTACTCTCCTAACTGGATCGTCGGACGACCAATGTTTTATGTGTACAAACCATCTAAGACGACTCTCTCTAATCTTATCTGTTATTGAAGCTACTCCAACATTTTCACGTATATATTCGTTTTCCATTTTGTCTATAAGTATAAAGCCATCATCCACCTAAGCATTCTCATCTCTACAACACTTAATTTTATGCTTCTCTTTTAACGACCAACATTTTGTGACATAATGCATTGCAAGTCTCACCACCATCTTATAAAATTTTCCCTTAAGTCTAAGTGATCCTTTCCTATCAAACAACAGGCTCGATGCATCCCTCCACTTCAAACATCTAGCTTGAATTCTACTAATGACATCCCAATCTATTTCACCATGACTTTGAACAATAGACCAGAGATATCTAAAACATTTACTCTTTTTAAAAACTTGATGTATACATTGTCACAAACCTGCCACTAGATCTAATATTAATAAAATTACACTTCGTGTATTTGGTTTTAGATATAGTCAAACGAAATCCTTTAGACTCTAAAATTGACCTCCATAATTCAATTTTGTTTGAACTCCCTCTCTGGTGTTCTCAACAAAAAAAACATCATCAGCAAAAAAGCATACACCAAGTACATCCTCCTATAAATGTTTAGTAAGAACATCCATAACTAAAGCAAAAATATATGAGTTTAGATCCAACTAAAATAAAAAAGTACTTGGTCAATCCTCCTTGTGCTTGAACACAAGTAACATCTCGAGCATACATATCCTTAATGACTTGAATCCTTTCTTTCTAGAACTCTCCAAAGCACTTCCCTTGATACTTTATCATATGCTTTCTTTAAATCTTTAAATCAACAGATATCAAATATAGATCCTCCTCACCCTCTATACTTATCAATCAAACCTCTCAACAAATGTATAAAATCCATAGTAAACCCATCCAACAAAAATCCAAACTAGTTTTGAGAAATTTTTATATCACATCAGAACATATGTTCAATTACACTCCCATAATTTTAATGTATGGAAAATTAACTTAATCCCCTTATAATTCACACTCTTGTGCATTACCTTTATTCTCAACACTAAAAACAAACAAACTCTTTCATCACTCATCAAGCATCTTTTAAATCTTTAAAATAATATTAAAAGGTTATTAAGCTAAGAAATTCCTTGACTTCCTAAGCATTTTAACACTTTTACTGGAATATCATTAGATCCTACTGCTTCTCGACACCTCACTTTCTTTAAAATATTTTCAACTTCAATTTTATTAATACGACAATAAAAAATAAAATTACATATTTTTATTTAAGATACTAAGATCACTAAAATCAATCGAAATCTAACAACCTTCATTGAAAAGTTTATCAAATATATCATCCACCTATATTATATATCATCTTCTAAGAAAAGCACTTTGCTAAATCTTTATTTCTCATATCTCTTTATCTGGCTAACTTATACATACAACTTTCAATCATTTTAATCTAATGTATTATATAAATCACTAAATGCTAAATTATTTACATCACATATTATTTTCATAGGATCCCAACGAGCAATGTAAGACTAGTAATTAAATAAAAATTTGATAAACACAATATTACCTCCACGTTGCAGAAAAGTTACTTCCATAATTTTAACCCACAACCTCTTGAGTTACAATAGAGAAACCTGACTGTAGAACCAAGGCCCGCCTAACTAATGAACTACAATGTAAGACTAGTACTTAAAGAAAAAAAACTCTGTAAGTTGAATGTTCAAAGACAAAATGTGCTCATCTTCTTTAAGTAAATTAGCTAGCTGAGTAAAAAATGGAGTATATAATTAAAGTTAAAATATGTACTTTAATTATAGCATATGCATAACTACATTAAATTTGCATATGCACACAAAATATTGTAGCATTTCAATAAATAACATAGATTCTTCATCTAAAAATTGCATAATTATAATACTTTTTATAAAATGCATAAGATATAATATGAATAAAAACTAACAACAACAATGTAATGACTTTTGCCACCACATTCTCTGCACTAAAAGTTTGCATTGAGCTACAATAAATGGAAGTTCAATAATCTAGCATAGCCTGAATACCAATCTGTTAATTCATAAAATAATCTAACAAAGTATTTGACTACTTCACTTATCAACTTAAACTTTTTTTTATTTGAAAGCACTAATGAACAAGTTTTTTCTTCTCTCTCAATCAAGAATAAACAATTTGAAAATGTACACAGCACAAACCATTTCTGATTTTGAGAGAATATGCTTCAAATAGTTACTGAGATTCTTCCAATACCATAAATAAAAGATTGTTTCCTAACACATATATAATAAGAAGAATGAGTAGTTGGTTAGGTGATTGTTAGTATCAAAGCTGCAGAACGGAAACATAACTTTGCCTAAATATGAATATGTTATAACATGACTATGTTAGGAGTAAGAGAAGTGGATAAGAAAGAACTATGGACAAAAATTAAAATTTAATCATGGAAATGAGGAGAATGCAATTAGATTTGAATAAAAATTGGGTAAAAACACAAGAAATATATTGGCAAAAACTTCCTCCACACTGCCAGCTCAATTTCTTTCAAAAATAAAATTTTTGAATGCTTAGATTATTTGTGTTAAATTTTTGATAGCATCCTAGCCCTTCATCATCTTCCACATATGCGACAATGTTCGCCTAACTTTGGTAATACCTCCTAGACGTCATGGTGCTTTTGCAATAATTCCTCTATTAAAAGCACACTCAATTTATTCACCTTTTAGTGAGTATATAGTCAATGAACTTTGACAATTGTGCACATTCAATAAAACAGATTCTTTTCCGCAAGTATATATGAATCCAATAGTCCCATTGGAAGATCAAACAAATTACTAAATATTATCAGTAACAATATGACAGCACAATATTTCAACTCCATAGAATTATAATACACAAGCTAATCAACGTTTAACAAAATGTTTTAAAACATGCATAGAGGACCTGTAATTATAACAAAGATATTTCCATACAAAGGCTTAACTACCTTTCCCCTTTTCACCCGCATGCACTTCAAACATAGCATGCTCAAAATGTTCTTCAACTCACTAATGTGGGAGGGATGATAAATAGGTACCGGCAAATCAACATAACCAAAATGCCCTGAAATTATTAAACAAAAATTACAATCACAACATCTTTAAGAAAAAAAATTTTAAAAAAAAGCAACGTATGCAACTAGTAGCCAAGAAAAATCATCATGTGCACCTTCACATTTTTCAATTTCCACAGTCCCACACGATTCACACCTGCCTGATTCGAGTGGCAAACCAAGAAAAGGGTTTCCCAGTTGGGTTGGATGTGATATTGGGCAATTATTAATAGAATATTTGCACTAATGAAAACCAAAAAATCCACCAGTAAATTGATAGCAATAAAATAGAAAATATTAAAAATTTCATTTTATATAAAAGCATAAAAAACAACAATACTTACAATTTCATCAAATGAAGCTAGGCTAAAACTTATGCTAGAAACCACACCATTTGAGATAGAGGAGATGATATCCTCTGCCATATTTCAGTATTAATAGTTTGGCACGGAAGAGTCCTACAATTCATAAGCAACACATTAAAAAAAATGCACTTTATGAGTAGTTATAAGCAACAAACATTATCTGCATTACACCTCAACTATTTTTTGGAGGAGACCTTGAACCGTCCTCTTCATTTTCAAAGGCTATGAGAACTGACACAAAAGTTTCGAATAATAGGCACACCCATAAATTTAAAGTAACTATTTTAAGTCTCTTTGTTTGGCGGGAAAACAAAGCAAATAAATAAAAAACACAATTAGTTTCAGGAGAAACCAATATGATTTCAAAATAGTAGACATTAAAGTAAAATAATCTCTGCTTACTTTAAACCTGGGTTCATGTACATCAAATTTCAACCCAAAACCATCCTAAAGCTAGTGCATGCACGTGACTTTTTATACATTGCCTCGCACATGAATTCTTAATAATCATCAACTCATCAAAAACTCATTCTATGTGATGTATTCTTAACCGACCGCCGAAATCATTATAATGGCATTATGATGACAAGGAATTTTCAGTTTTCCATCGCTTGTGACTTGAAATTAAAATATGCCTACTAGCAAGGGCGGAGGGAGGGTGGGGAATGCGGGGCACGTCCACCGGATATCTAAGTCTATCATGCATGGAGTAGCTCTAAGATGAATCAGAAAGAGTTAGGAGATACAGCGGCAAAAGATGCGGAGATTGCCGTGAACATTTTATTCACAAATTATTTATCTTAATTATTTGAGCTTGCTCGATTTTTCAATCTTAGTTATTCGAGCTTACGTTATTTTCAAAACTTCTCAAATCTTGTGTGTTTAGTGCATTCCTTTGAATTTTCTTCTGATTAGGAAAAGGAGGAGAAGAGACTAAGGAGGGAGTTTGAGAGTGAAGGAAAAGAGCTTCTTTCAACAAGAGTATTAAGTCTCGATTCCAATGTCATTACTCACGGAACCATATTTATAAATTATCCAAGGCTCTAGAGTACTATATTGCCTAAAACTAAATAATGATTCTTCATGGAAATCCATCATGGTCGATATTAACTACTAACATGCTTCACTTTCAATCTTTCATTCTTTGGTGAATAGGTTCATCGGAGATTCTAAAAGGGCTTCTCAGTTCAATAACTTAAATCGATATATAGAACATTCTATTCATATGTATATAACTCAAATGAGAGTGATCAAAATACTCAAAAGCAAAAAAATTATAACTATATTTAGAAAACTCTTATTAAAGCAAAAGATGTTTTTTAACCCAAAAAAACTAATAGAAAAATGTAACATAAATAACAAAATATTTTTTTTGTAAAATTTATAAAAGGGCTTCTCGATTAAGGTATACAAATAATTTTTATTTAAGAGTATTGATAAAGAATTGATTGACAAACCATTTCGTAATACGGGAGAAGTTATAAATGATATGTAATGTGAAAAAAAACTATATTATTATGAGATTTTATTTCTTTATTTTGTTATATAAGATGATTTATTTTATATAAAAATGAATTATTTTTTATCTTATTGTGCTCCCACTAAAATAATATTCTAGATCCGCCCCTGCCTACTAATAAACGCACAATGCCTTCCATTAGCTAAGTAACAAAAAATATCAACAGTTTTAGCAAATATGGCTCAAAAATTACAAAGAAAATGAAGCGCTACATCTTGGTATGAAAATAATTCCAAAAATATGGTTCTGTAAATATAGGACAACAGAACAACACTAGCCTGGAAGGAATGCAACTCATCAACACTAATATGCTCTAAACTCCTGGTGAAAGCTTGTCACTTCGACGCACATAAAATATAGGGCACGTCAACAGAAACGAATAAAAGTATGGTTATACATAATAATGCAATGGGCCAACGGGGAAAATCAAGAGAAGAAAGAAGACGGAAAAAACACCAGCCAAATGGACAACTTCGGAAACCAAGAATAAATAAGAATAATCACGTCAATCTTTACAACCAAATGCATGGCATGCAAGGTACGAGGCTCCTCAGACTGCCACGGATCAAAGGAAACCTTCGACACAGGAGAAATCCGAACTGGAATAGCGTGGATTTAAAACTAAAAGCTTAAAGGGCAAATAGATTCAGCGCAAGGAAATGAAACTTGAAAATGGAAAACGGAGAGGAGGGAAAGTGGATTAGGCTGATCCTCTTGTCTTACCGGAAGGGAACGTAGTAGAAGGGAACGCACTACGCTGCTCGTTTACTATGCACTAGCAACACTTTAAACGTAGCAAACACTACTGGCGGAAAATAATCTGAAGAACCCTAGGGGGGTGTTTGGCGAGGATTGGATTTATTTGAAGTACATCTAAATTTAGTAAATTTTAGCTGTTAAATTTTGAAAAGTATTTGATAACAAATTTATTAAATTCTTCTAAATCTAGAAAGAAGATTCATAAATTATTTAAAAATTTAAATATATTATAATTAAATAATATTTTTTAAAGAATAAAAATATAAATAAAAATAATAATATAATATTGAAATTAAAATTCATCATTTAATAAAGATATCATATTTATTACAAAATATAAATAAATTTTACATTATTTAGATCTAATAAAAATTATTATGATAATACAATTTTATTTTAAAACTCATTCGATAACGTCAAACATTACATTTATTCCTCATATATAAAAAAAATTGAAATTATAGAAATGCAACAATGCCAAATTCTACTGAAGCTTACAGAAGTGCTTCAATATAAAAGATGCTGAACTTTAAGTTTCCTAAAACTTATTTTAAGAATTCAATTTTAAATCTAGTTTCTCCTTGATTTTAGGAAAAATAATGATTTAATTTATTTTGAATAGATTTTACATTTAATTTAATAAAAACTTATTTTTGAGGTATGAGACTTAGCACATTGATATTATAATAATATAGAGAGTGAGGATTTTGTACTAATTAAAACACATGAGAGTGAAAGGTTAAAATTTGAATGGAGTGAGTTATAAATAACTTTTAACACTCATTTGATTTAATCTAATTGAATTTGATTTGATTACATCTATTAAATTATAAATTTTTTTAAAAAAATTTATACATTTTTTAGAATTTATTTTTATATTATTGTAATTATTATATAAAAATGAAAAATTACATATATTGATTTTAAAATTATAGTTCAAATATGGATTATAGATGTAAAACATGTTAAGTAAAATTATAATAAAAATACATTAATTTATGAGCCAAGTTGAGGCGGCGAATCCCAACAATCCTCTAACTAGCCGGAGACGCGAGCGCAGACCAAAGGCAGAGGACGGCAAGAAGGAGCAGAGAAGATGGTGTCGCTGATGGTAAACATGTATCCTCTATCCAACTACGCTTTTGGAATGAAGGAGCCCAAGATGGAGAAGGACACTTCCGTCGCCGACCGTCTCGCTTGTATGACGGTCAAGCAAGTTCTCCCTGAAACAAGAGCGGGAGCGGTTGAGAGGATGATCCTGCGTGCGATTGAGGGAGAAGGGTCAAGTGCTTTGATTGAGGGAGTTGATCTCTAAATTAAATTAGCGAATCTTTTTAATAAAGGATTTATTTATTTCGGATTTACTAAACTTCGGAAGGTGTTTGGTAGGATTTACGGGATTTAGATGGCTAAATTCATTGCCAAACCCCCCCTAAGGGGCGTTTGGTAGTAGATTATATTTAATTAAAGTAGTATTTAATAAATTCAGTGGGGTTGTCTGATACTATGATTTGAAAGCAAAATAAAGTAAACTAAAGTAAATAGATAAGTTGTAAGAGCTGTTTGGTTGTCAAATTTTGGATGTGAAGTAAAATAATTGTAACTATTTTAATTTTTTTTATGTTTAATATGGTGTAAAGTAAAATTTCTATAATATGTATTTAAAATACATTGCAAAGATCATTTTAATGTGAAATTCTCCGATTTAGTGATTCAATATAATGGTTAATTAATATTATTAGTGCCGCCATGCCATTCACGCCGTCGCTCGCCGCCACCACCTACAGGCCGCATCTTGCGCCATGCGCACGTGCCACCCTACTTCGCCTTCATGCGGCTGGCTCTGCGGTGGCCAAACCGCCATTCCACCAATAGACTCGCGTTGCCACCATAGCGCCGCCATCAAGAATCTTTCATTATATTTATTTTATCAAAAAAAAAAAAAAATCAAACTCATGTATTTATAGAATTTTCAACCAAATAACTCAAAAGTAATTCAAATATACCGCATTTTTTTTACATTGCATTCATTTTACACTGCATTCCTTTTTCAGGCAACCAAACAATCCCTTAAATTTTTTTATATTTTACATCATATAAAATAAAATTACAAAGTGATGTAATTCATTTAGAATTCACGAGAAGGTTAAAGTTTGGTGTATTTAAAATTTATCATCTAAATTTCGATAAATTTTAAATACACCAATTAATATAAAATGTTGCAGCCGTAGGACTCAAATTTGAGATTCAAAATTTTATTATTTTTTTATCCTAAACTTAAATGAAAATATAATAAAATATTAAAAAATGATTTAAAAAGTGATAAAGTGAGAAGCAGAAAAATAGCTTTAGAAAAACAAGTCAAAAGATTATTTGTTATAAAACATTTTAATTAAAAATACTATTTTAATTTTAAGTAAATTAGGAAAAATAAGTAAAATATGAAAAAAAAATTTTAATTTGTAGTAAATTGTCAAAAAATATTACACCGAAGAAATAAATAGTTAATATTATTAGAAATCCAAATTCATAAATTAAAATATTGATAAAATATGCATATTTTTTTCTATTGTGCAAATATTTTTTAAACATAAAAAATTATACAGCTCTAAAAAACGTTCAAATAGTGAAGCATCAACAAGAAGGAGAGACAGAGTAGCTTGAAATCGTATATTTCATTAGCAAAACATAGCACTAAACAGTACTTTTCAATAGCTTCAAGTAGGAAAGCACAGTAAGTTCTTAGGAGGGGGGAGAGAGAGGCAATTGCAATACCTCTATAGATTGCAAGGACTCTAGCACTAAGATTAGACATAAAAAATATAATACATTAAATCGGATTGAGCTAGAGGGGGCAAGGCCCTAGTGCTGCAATTTAGCTCCGTCTATGTCGCCAACTGACCAGCGAGCTTACAGAAATCGGAGTTTGAATCTGCTGATATGATATTGGAGAAACTAAAAGAGTTATTTTTGACTTATTTAATTATTGTACTGCTCCGGGTGAGCTTGGATTGGGAGAGAACAAAGATGAAGAAAGGCTAAGAGTTACCAATTACTACAAGAGAGATCCATTCAGGCAGAAGAGAGAGAAAGAGAGATTGCTGTGAAAAAAAATATCTATTGAGCTTGCTCTAATGGTTTAAAGCTGGTTTTAATCAATTTTATATTAAAATTACATGATTCACATAAATCATAGTCATATATTTATATTTTTATTAGAAGCTCATAAACAAAACAATTCTATTCTATTTTACGCAACGGAATTTCAATCCTCACAATCATCTCTCTCTCTCTCTCTCTCTCTCTCTCTCTCTCTCTCTCTCTATACACCGAAGACTTAAAACTTAATATGGGAAATTCATTTAGTGAGCATCGCAGGACAAAAATTCATGTTTCTCGTAAATTCATAGTAAAATTTAATTATAATTATTATAAATTATAATGTAATTTTACTGTTAGTGGGATAGCTAAGATATTTAGCTTTTAATATATTATTTTTTATTTTATTTTATGATTTCATAGATTTTATTATGATGAAAATATTATAAGAGATTAAATTTAACTTTTAAAATTAAATAATTATTATGCAATTTACAAATTTAATTAATTTAATATTTTTTTAAAAAATCTATATATTATAAATTGGCTATTGAAAATGAATAAAAATTAAATTAAATTATGGCGATGTTGGAAAATTTAATGATATTAAATCTAGCGTGTTAATGATCTGGACAAAATTTTATGATGAATTAGTGAGTTCATGCTAATTAAGTAATTTAAATTTATGTTTAACAATTATTTTATAATATATAGATTTATTAAAATTAATGTTATTAAAAATAATAAAATTGAACTAAAATTTAAAAATATAAAAAATTTTAATTAAAAATTTTAGATTCAAAATAGAAATTATAATATTTTCATTATAGAGAAAAAATTAAAATTAAAACTTTAAAAGGAAAAATAAGATTTTACAATCAAAATTTTTTATCTCTATAATAAAAAATATTGTAATTTAGATTTTGAATTTATGTTTTATAATTAAATAAAATTAATAAATAGTTTTAATTTAATTAATTTTATCATTTGTAATAAAAATAATTTAAATAATCAATATATTATAAAACAATAATAATTAAAAATTGAAATTATTTAATTAGGATGGATATCATTTCAATGAGTAAATTGGTCTACATCATTAATTCGCTAGATTTAATATCAATAAATTTCTAACACCACTATAATTTCAATTCATATTTATTAATTTTCATTAATCAATTTATAATATATAGTTTATCTTTTAAAAATATTATTGTTACGAGCCAGAAAATTAGTTGTGATAGATTAAAACTTCACACCTTAACTTGTATGGAAATCTAGCACACACACACATATAGTTAAAAAGAGAATAAGGAACTCATAAATTTTTACATGAAAAACCCTGAGAAAGATGGCAAAAAATCATGAGTCCCATAAAATCTTTATATATCGCTTTCGAACAAAAGTTTTCTCGATCGAATTAGAATGTCATATGTAAGAAAGTCTGATAATGAGAATTCCAGAATTAGGTAACAGCTATAAATTCGTTAATATTGTTGGTAGCATTACGATAATGATAAGCGGCATCGGCGACAACGATGGTGATGACGAACTTTGAACTTCTAGTTCTCTCCTAGCTTTCTCCGAAGTTCTCCTCTAGCTCCTTCTTTCCCTCATGATAAAAATTGGGTCAAGTTTATAGAAATTTGAGGAGGGGTATTTTGGTTATTATAGCCAAAATCTCAAAACACTCCATCGGACGGTTCGTATCGATTCATTTGATCATAGATAGTTTTTTTTGGTTATTTGACCATTTAAATGACCTCTGATTTGAGTGATCTTAGGTTCGTTGGATTCGTCTCGTCGGGCCGCTCGATTCGACTATAAACATGTCAAATTTAAAAGTCATTTGATCATTCAATTAGTGTCTCGAAGTTTCATATATAACTTTTGAGCTTGATTTGAGCTCATTTGGACTCGATTTGACCCGATTCTAATGTTGTTACACTCATCTTACTAAATCAATTAATTGTATTGTATACATGCTTTAACTTGAGATTTATACTTTAATTTTAAAGAGATATATCGTTTGTCCCTTCTATTTTTAGATGTTAAAACGTATTTCATCCAAAAATATATTAAAATTTTATTTATTTAAATAAAATCACTTTAGCTAAATATTATTAGGATCTATAATTATATATATATATATATAGCTCTTAATATTTATTGATTTGATTTGATTTTATTATATATATATAAAGTGATAATTTTTATAAATATATAAATTATTATATTATATTATGTTATTGTATATATATTTTTTTTGGAGTGGCTCTTTGATTTGAAAGAGAGGTGGGCTCCTCGATATTATTTTATATATATATATATTTTTTGATGTGTGAGAGAGAGAGAGAGAAGCGGTAGATTTTTTTGGAGAATTTATATAGATACCACCTCAAACTACAGTAAATACTCCTCTAACACCTAAACTATTGTATTTACCAGAGTATCACCGAAATTCCCCTTTACCTTTCTAAAATACCACTCTGTTACCTCCCATCAACCCCGTGCCCTAGTTCACTTAATTTTTCCCCACGAGATTCTTTCATGCGTCGAATCCTATTCGACAAAGGTTGCCTCCTGTCCGAAGAAGGCCGCTTAAGCCCCTTGCGATTCTCGTCAAGGATTCCCGCATTGCACGCCAATTAACTTTCTTAATTTTTCCAATGAGGTAAGTAGCTGTTTCATTTGCAAAAAATGATTCTCGTGAAAATGATGTTCTCCTCACCCATCTTCTTCATCGCTCCTCTTCTTCATTGCTCATATCAAAATCTCATTCCCGTGCCCTAGTTCTTCTATGCGAGATTACTGTTGCTCATGGGTAATAATGTTCTTCGTTTCCATTTTTGCTATGCCACATTTTGTTCAATGTAGTTTTATTTATTTTTTTGGTGATTGTAGTATAATCAACAAAAACATATTGCCACGGTGAAATGAGTCGCTCGACGGCTTCAATATGCAACACAGACTATCAAATTTAATAGTCCAAGAAATGTTGAATTCATCAAACTTGAGTTTCTACAAATTAAGCTCTTGTTAGTGATCCTTGTTGTACTTATAGCAATTGTTGTGGTTTATCTATGAAGGAGTTGTTATTGTAAACTATGAATGTAGTTAAGATGACTGTGATTTAAGTTTAGTTTAGTTTGTACTAAAGATTGCTATTTAAGTTGAAATTATGTTCTTGTAGTGAACTTATATTTATGGGAAAAACTTTCTATGTATAAGTTTAGATTATGTGGATATTTAAACTTTCTATGTTTAAGTTTAGTTTAGTCTATACTAAAGATTGCTATTTAAGTTGAACTTATGTTCATGGGAAAAATTTTCTATGTATAAGTTTAGATTATGTGGCTATTTAAACTTTCTATATATAAGCTTAGATTATGTGACTATTTAAACTTTCTATGTTTAAGTTTAGTTTAGTCTAAATATATATATTTTTTTTTTGTTGGAAAAGAGGCATTTACATACATATCATATAACTCTTATATATATATATATATTATATTATACTATTTATATAGCTAATGAGAGGAACTAATTTCTTTACACACATTTATATCTCACAATGATAGATTCAATGTAAAAAAATTTTCATTAACATAATACAAATGATCAAGTAAACTTTGAGGTCATTATTGCATTTGGAACATAATATCAACTACTATATTTCATGGTATTCTCAACATTGTTTAATTTATTATAAGTGACAAAAAAGGAGATAGGCATGAAATAAATTGTAAACAAAACAATATATTTGTGAAGGGAAATGCATCTTTTCTCATGCATAAGAAAATAATAATAAATATAAAATTTTGGCAATTTTATGCATATCTCACAGTTCTTTTATATTAACATATCTAAATTATTACCAGAAGAGTACAAATTCTTTAAAGGAGAAAAATCTCTAAACTAATGCTCAAGGAGCTATAATAATCCTGAAGAGATTATTCCCCAAACTAATATAATAATAGAACAAAAAAAATAAGACTAACTAAGCAATAGAACTCGATGCATCTGAGAGAAAAGATAATCCTCCTGCAAGACTCCAAACTTGTCAAATACCTTTGTAACATTATAAAGAAAAGTTAAACACAAAAAAATGAGATTAAAGATAAATAACAGAGTAAGAAAAGGCTCAGGCTCAGACAAAATCATCTTAAGGAGCAACAATATATGTGAGCATCAAAATTTCATAAAGAAGGGTTACAATCATATATAATGCTACCAACTAAGGATAAGAGATATAGAAGACATCACATCCATCACAACCAACATACCTCAAAAATCCCCAAGATAGAGAAACCAACCAAAGCCACCACATCATCCCAAGTAGAGAAACCAACCAAAGCCACAAAGCCATCCCAAGCAGAGAAACCAACCAAAGACACCAAGCTAACCCAAGCCTTTAGAGCATCAGTATTCAAAGCCCCAAGGCAGAGAAATCGACAACCACCTAGCAGTAGTCAGCAAACTAGTAGCCAAACAAACTATCATAGAAAAGAAACCACTAGCCAACAAACCATCCCAGGAAAAGAAACCAGCATCCGACAAACCATTCTAGGAAAAAAAATCGATAGCCACCAAGCAATATAAATCAGAAGGGGAATTTACATACATATTGCCTCAAACTACAGTAAAAACACTTATAACACATAAACTATCTTACCCACATATGCATGAACCAACTGCTATAGAACACGTAAACAACAGCAAAGAAACAACAAACCAGAAACACGTAAACCATTTCAAAGCCCCATGGCATAGACGACAAAGCTACAACTACCAAACAACAGCCAATAAACCATCCTAGGAAAAAAACTGACAACCACCAAACAATATAAATCAGAAGGGAAATTTACATACATACCGCCTCAAACTACAGTAAAAACACTTCTAATACATAAACTATCTTACCCACATATGCATGAACCAACAACTATAGAACACGTAAATAACAGCAAATAAATAACAACCAAAAAACACATAAACCCTTTCAAAGCCCCATGGTAGAGATGACAAATCTACAACTACCAAACATCAGCTAATAAACCATACCAGGACCCTAAGTCAATAGCCATCAAATCATCCAAACAACATACAAATCCCCATGGCAGAGACTGCAATAACCACTAATTCATCCAAAAAATGCAATTCATCAAAAAATTTGAGGCCAACTACAAAATAATGCAATTTATCTATAAAAAAAAAATTGGAATGTTAGTGTCCTCCAAAAAAAAGTCACCTTTTCCAAGTCTAGGATATGTTTGAAGTATCTGTATGCCAAATTGGGAGCTTAGCTCGAAGGTTTATGGTTGAACCCGAAGTATTACCAGGTTCAATTGGTTGATGAACTTCTTCATTTCCACATGCAATGGGTTCTTACAAGTGCTTCTATGGTGTCCCCATAAACCACAACGACCACATTTATGACCAATCTTTATTTTCTTCATGCCCTCAAAGAAATTCTTGATTCTCTTTTTCTTTGGTCAACCTCATGGCCACAACGAATTGGGAACGCCAACCTACACTCCATCATTCACTATTGTCCACCGTTCCTTCCCTAGAAGTGTTGAAATTGCCTATTTGTAGGCCATTTTATATATATCCAAAACAAGATAATAAGGCATGTTTGCCATAAGTATTAACAACATAGTAATATTAAAAGCACAGTATTACCTATATACGTAATAGTGTTCATCAACGTACGTGTGCCATAAGTTATGTTGTTTTGTTCCAATGAAAAGAGAGTCTTGTTAATTGCCAAAAGCCACAACGACATTCCTTTTCCTCTATGTCCACTACATGACGTTCATGTGTACCTTCAACCTCAACCTTGGTTATTGTAGATTGTCTAATAATGAAATCTTCTTTTCTTGTTGTAATATCTCTAATATATTCCTCAATATGAGGTACTAGTGGCCATTTCCAGGAAGTGACGTTTAACTTCCTTTGAGCACATTGCTCCATAATCATCCTTCTAATCATATCGACTAAGTTAACTATAGGCTTATTTCTAGCTTCTTCAATCCAAGAATAGAAAGATTCAGACATATTATTGGTGTTGTAGTGATTTTTAATCTCACTAGAGAAAGTGGCCTTGGACCACTTGTAAGACAATGAGCTCAAATATGAATACATCTTCAGACTAATATTAGAAATCTCTTCAAGTTCAACATTAAATTCATGCTTGCTATAAGCATTAGTGGCTGTCCAAACTAAATTTTGGAGCTTGTGGCTATCATCGCAACAAAAGTGCTTTTTCATATTCTTCCATAAGTGTCTAATGCATACCCTATGCTCGGCATTGAGAAAGACAATTTTCATGGCCTTGCCTAGCCCGTTCTCCATATCCGATATGAAAGCCAAATGGTCTTTTTCAGAACCAAAACTTTGTGACAAATTTCTCATAAACCACTCCCAACTTCTTTTAGATTCTGATTTAGCTACCACAAATGAAATAATGTATAGTCCATTATTGCCATCCAAATAATTTACAGATAACAGTACACTTAGACACTTAGATTTTAGGTGGCAAGCATCGACTTCAATTAAATATCTACACCCAGGATGGAAACCATCACTGCAAACCTTGAAGCTACCAAAGAAACACTTGAAAGAACTATCATAAATGTCACACGTGTATGTTATGTGTGAACCTTGATTTCTATTTATTAATTATGAATTTAGAGTAGGAACCCACATATAGTTGTCATCTATTGATCCGAACATGATAGCTCTTGCTTGTTCTCTTGAACGCCATATTTTCATATATAGTAAAGATAATCCGAAAGAGGTCTCCAAGCTATTGCTTATGTGCTTTGGAGTGATGTATGGGTTCTTCTTGACAATATCTTTTATTTGATGAGCTACCCAACTTATAGTGGCTTGCTTGTTTCCGGCTCTATTGATGCCTGGGCACAAATGTGTGGCATTTAATTTTCTAACTTCAAATGAGTTGTCATCTAGACATACAGATGCACGTATTCTCCATGGACAACTACGATATGCACAAGTGGTTATTACTTTAGATTTATCAATGGCCTTGATCTTAATAGCAAAATTTTACAAAATTGCATCAGTCCAAAGTACTTGTTTGAAACTTGTGGCATCCTCGAAACGAGAACCAATAGATAAAGAGTTTGCCTCATCACTTCGACAACTTAAGAAATCATCACACATACTGTCGAGCATAATGTTATTGTTGTCACCACTCTCAAAACTTGAATGATATAATTCTAATTATTGATTATCATTTGCAATCTCAAAATTTTGTGATTGAACCACATCTTCTTCGTTAACTTTCGCTGCACCACCTCTATTCTACTTTTTTCATCAGAACTATTAAGCATGTCAAATACATTAGCATCACCTGCAATAGGCATGTATACCTTTGGCGAAGTTCCATTGATATGATAGTGTAAGTCAAAGTCATGACCTCTAAGCCAATGACAAAGTTGATCAGATTGTTCTTTTAGTAACAAGAAAGTGATTTTGTTTCTCTTAAACTTTATAGTTTTCTGACTGCCACCTTCATATCTCATTATTCTCTGGCTCTGATCATATTCTAATATCTACCAAATTTGAAGATTATAGAGCAGAACTTAGTCATATCCATAAATACATGAGCAAATAATACAATATATTAAAAAATCTCCATACATAAAATAAATTTTCTAAAACTGTAACCAAAATCGTGAAATACATTGTATAGCTCATGAAATAGTGAAATACATGAGAAGATATTATTAAAACTGAAACCAAAATCGTTGAATATCTCTATCTACCAGCACACATAAACTAAATTTATTTAAGTGCTATGTTCTTTTCACCCTTATGAATTTACATTGTATAGCTCTATCCACCCCAATTGCATTAAAAACAAGAAAACTCAAAAGAGAAGCAACGCTTTGCAAATGAAACAACAAATATAGAAAAACATACTTGCTCTCGGTTGAATGCCAGTTTGATGATGAACAAAATGTGACATAGCAAAAAATGGAAAAGAAGAACATCATTACCCACGAGCAACAGTAATCTCGCATAGAAGAACTAGGGCACGAGATTGAGATTTTGATAGGAGTAATGAAGAAGAGGAGCGATGAAGAAGATGGGTGGGGAGAACATCATTACCCACGCGATTCATTTTTTTTTTGCAAATGAAACAACTACTTACCTCACTGGAACAATTAAGAAAGATAATCGTCGTGCAATGCGGGAATGCGGGAATCCTTGACGAGAATCGCAAGGGGCTTAGGCAGCCTTCGTCGGACATGAGGCAACCTTTGTCGAATAAGATTCATAAAGGATTTTTGACCTATCCGAGATTGTTTGTCAGAGTGTTACTCGGTAACATTTAACCTTTGTAAAATAAGTTAATAATTTTTTAACTCTCATCCAATGTTATTTTGTCAAAGTATTACTTGATGACGTTAACCTGTGTGGAAAATGTTAAACATTTTGATTCTTCTGAGATTATTTGTCAGAATATTACTCGATGACGTTAACTTGTGTGGAAGAGGTCAAATCAAAATATCTATTTATGGTTGTAACCAAAGTTCTTCATTGATTTTTGTCTTATTTTTTCATGAGTATGATTGAAGAATCACAATTTGCAAAGTTACCTTTTTTTTTCAATGTTAAAATTACTCCTCATTATTTACTTGCTTCTCAAACTGATAATCAATTAGATATCCAGAATATTGATTTGGATGCTATTTTAAGATTAAGAGTTGCCCCTCAACTTCTGATGAGAACTGAATAAACTGCATTTGATGTTTTTTCATTCTTCATTTGTGTTATTCCAAAGTAGAATTTTCTCCATCATGTAGATAATCCTGCTCTTAATTTCAAGCTAGATTATCAACCATTGTGAAGATGTAAATAAAATATTTCCCACAGACGACGCCAAACTGTTGTGTATTAGAAAATCAATTGCAGTAGAATAAAACTTCACGCTTTAACATGTATGGAAATCCAGCACACACATAGATAGAAGAAAAGAATAAAATTTTAAGTGAAAAAATCAAGCAAAGTAAAATGTTCCACTATATATTTGGAGTGTAAAGTTTAAGTTTTTTTGATAATAGGATTACAAGGTTGTATGTGAGAAAGTCTGAAAATGAGAATTTCAAAATCGTCAGCTATGATTTTGTCAGAATAGATAAGTGATAACAAACAATAAGTATTAATACAAACGATGTGATAAACTTGAATTTATAGCTCTCTCGCTTTCAAGTTCATCTCTAGCTTCTTCTTTCCCTCATGATAAGAATGAAATCCTATTTATAGGATTATGAGAGGGGTATTTTGGTCATTGTAGTCAAAATCTCAAAACACTCCATCGGACGGTTCGTATCAATTTATTTGATCTTAGATATTTTTTGTGATTTGATCATTCAAATGACATTCATGTTTTGAGATTCGTCATTGGCGCTTGATTCATATAAGCACATAAAATCAAGTCATTTGACCATTCAATTAGTGTCTCAAAGTTTCAAATGTAACTTTGCTTCATTTGATGATAATATTCTTGTTGACTCATCTTATCGCTCAATTAATTATATATACGCTTTTAACTTGAGATTCGTATTTGATTTATAAATTTTAAAGATATATATCAATTATAATATTGTGTTATATATATATAAATCTCTTTTTATTCGAGTCTTATTTGTGTTTATATAATAATTTCAATTAAGTCCATATGGTGAATAGAGTTTCGTTTGACATATAATGTACGGTGTTATTCTCACTTCTAAACGGCTTTTGTTCCGGGAAATAAAAATTAAAAGCTCTCTTAATAAATTTTTTTAAAAATAATTATTTGAGAAGTCATTCTTGACGAATTTTATTTACCATAACAAATAAAAATAATAATAATACAAGTTTAACTTAGTTATCTTCATTATCTTCTTTTTTCTAATTTGATTTTTTTTGTTTTGTTTTTTATGAGTATGTTTATGATAATAATTTTATTAATTTTTTTTATCATAATTATATTGACATTTATCGAATAAAATTTTTAATGTAATTTAGAAATTTTGTTGACTAAAAAAGTTTTTAGGATAGATGCTAAATGGTTTAGTATATAAAGATTTTGAAGTATTGTCAAGATCATATATTTTAATCATGCCTACATCAAAATAATGATTTGATATTTACTATTTAAGAAAAAAAAACTTTTCATGATGAAGCCCATCACCCATATTTTTTTTATCTAAAAAACTTATAATTCTATTATTTATATTGAAAATTTATTTTTAAAATTTTAAAAATATTTTAAAAATATATATAATAACTAATTTTAAAGATAGCCATGCGATCTCTCCAAATAAATCATATCTTAACATCTTGAAACATTTTGAAGAATAAAAATATTATCATCATGACTTATTACTTCAAACAACCAAGAAGATCATCTAAGCATAAATGCCTAATTGTTACAATCGCATTACATAATCTCAGATGCATCTTACTTTTTCTTGAAGATGCATCCGAGATTATGTAATGGAACGATTAATCATCACATTTCTTCAAAGGTTGCACGACTTATTAAGATGCGATTCTTTGTGTGAGATATTTGACGATTTTTTTTATATTTTTTATATTTGAGTTGATTTAATGTCAAATTAATATATATATTATTCTTTTTTAAGGTGTTTTGTAGGAATTTTTTATAGGTTAGGACTTGGAGTCATGAAGTTCACTTTGAGCTTGCTTGGAGACTTGGAATTTTAGTATCTTTTTAAATGTTTGCTAGAGTTGTGGATGTAAATTTGAAATTTGATTATGTATGTAGTTGTTGATGTAAATTTGATAAAGTGATGTAAATTTGATTAATTAATTAAATATTATTATTATTTTATTATAATTATTTGTAATATTAATTGTTTATAATGTCAAGACTCAAGAGAGATTATGATGTATTATTTGTGTTAATTTTATTTTTGGCTTGTAATAACTAATAAGTTAGTTATATGACATTATAAAGTCTTATTAGAACTATCTCATGAAAAATTATAGAATATCATGAAATTTTGAGTAATAATATTTAATATTAAATTTCTTTCTCTATTTGGTTAAATAGATCATTTTAAATTTTTATCATTATTAAGCTTATATGGGTCGGGTTCGGGTTATTCGAGATTGAGTTGGGTTCGGGTTAGAAATTTGAACCCGTTCAATATTTGAGTCAGGTTCGGGTTAAAAATTTGAACTCAATTTTAAATTCGAGTCAGGTTCGGGTTGAATATTTTTGAGTCAGGTTCGGGTTAAAAATTTGAACTCGTTTTTAAATTTGATTGGTCATTAGTGTATGTCAGAGTTGTTGATGTAAATTTGATTAGTATATGAGAGAGTTGTGGATGTAAATTTGATTAATTAAATGTTATTATTATTTTATTATAATTATTTATAATATTAATTGTTTATAATGTCAAGACTCAAGAGAGATTATGATGTATTATTTGTGTTAATTTTATATTTGGTTTGTAATAACTAATAAGTTAGTTATATGACATTATAAAGTCTTATTAGAACTATCTCATGAAAAATTATAGAATATCATGAAATTTTGAGTAATAATATTTAATGTTAAATTTCTTTCTCTATTTGGTTAAATAGATTATCTCAGATTTTTATCATTATTAAGCTTATATGGGTCGGGTTCGGGTTGTTCGAGTTTGAGTCGGGTTCGAGTTATAAATTTGAACTCATTTTTAAATTCTAGTCGGGTTCGGGTTGAATATTTTCAGGTCGAGTCAATTTCGGTCAGACTCTGACTCGACCTGCAAACCCGAATTGACACGCCTAACTAAAGCTAAAGAGAATGAGGATAGGGTGCTAAGTGGGCACTCTTTGTTCTACCACATTCAAAGGTGGAAAATACTTAAAGATGTAGATTGAAATAAAGGAGTTCTTCAAGTCTTGAGAAAAATCTAAATCAATGGAAGGAGGCATAGTTGTGTTCATTGCCCCGTACCACTATGATTGAAGCTTGAATTGCATTTAAAGAAGAATCAATTAAAAAAAAAAGAAAAAAAATCATCCCAAAAGAATGCCTTATTAACCTTAGGCAGAGGTTGATTAAGGAACTAAATGAAAACCTTCTATCTTTAAATGAAAAGCACTTAGGTTAAGGTTTGCATTCATTTGATTTGATTCTTGATTTAGTTTTCAATTTAGTTTGGTTTTGAATTATTTCATTTGTTTTATTTGAATTAGTGTTTTAACTTTGGTTTATTTCATTTAGTTTATTTGATTTTGTTTGATTTTGATTAAGTATTTTGATTTCAATTGATTTAGTTTAGGTTATGTTAAACTAAAGTACTTAGGTTAAGGTTTATATTCATTCTTGGATTGGATTAATTATAAATGTTAGGATTCATTTATATTAATCCAATTCATCTAATTATGCTTTATTAAGTGTTATTAACCTAAAGTATTAAGTTCTTTTTGACTTAGGACTATTTAATAAAATTTCCCTAGGATTTCTGATGTTTAATTAAGATTAGTTTAGTTTATTTGATGTATTAATGGATTAATGATTTTTTTTAATTCATTATTTGATTAATATTGACTTAGGAACTGGGAAATTTATCAATTCCCAATCCAAAGATCAATTGGATTTGAAATTTTTCTGGCAAGTGGGATTACATGCCAATTTCACGTGTCTAAGGTTTCATCTTGATTAGATTCATAATTAAGGTATAATTAAGATTTTAATTATTTTATTAAAACTTAAATTATGACTAATTTAATGAAATTCATTTAGGGGTTTCATTTTTTATTGATTCCTCTTTGAAATATGTTTCCAATGAGTGTTCATTCATATTTTTTTGGACATTTTGTTGATTTATTATGATTTAATTAAGTTCTCATTGATTATTTGATTTAATTAATTCATTTAATTGATTAATTAAGAAAATTTGTGAATTATTAAATTCAGGTAATTTTTATTAATGGTTTAATGTTCACTGGAGTTTATTAAGTTGGTTTAAAGTTATTTGAATTATTTTCATGAATTAGTTTATTTAAATTTAGAGTTTAGGATTTAAAATTTCAATTTTCATAAAATACAGTAAAATAAATTATGAAAATTTTTTATTAGGTGTGTTTCAACCTTAATTTCATTTCCCCAAAGCTTCATTTCAATTAGATTAGTGGTTTAAGAGTAATTAGGATTTAATAAATTTTAATTAAATCCAAATTAAGCCCAAAATATCCAATATAAATTGGGGATTGTAATTTTTATGAATTCCTCTCATCAAGATGAATCTATGGAGCTCTCATTTGCATTTTTATTTATATTTATTTTTCTATGATTTTTAGAAGTTTTGTACATTTTTCTGTAATTTTTAAATTCCAAAAACCCAATTTTTCTCTTTAAACCAGTCAGCGCTGATGTGGTACAGTGCAATGCGTTTCACACGCTAACTTGTCCACGTGGATCCCGTGTAAAAATGGCGGTGCGATGCGGTGAATCCACAGTTCTTTTAGGGTTTAAATCAAATAATTCGCCTAGATTCGAGCCGTTCGTTCCATTTTAAAAGGAATGAAAAAGAGGAACAAACGGTCTGACTACATCTCCTTCCCTGAATGGCGAGAACCGAGAGCCGTTTATCATTTTGGCATGTTTTGAGCGATCCAAGCAATGAAATTGTGTGACTTCAATTGAAAAATGATTGTTGAATGAAATTCTATGGATCTACATGGCCTGATCTCACTTGAGATCAAGTTTCCTTCGAAAAGGACCAAAGTCGAATGCTTCAAAGAAGATGGGAGGGGTGTTAATGGTGTACCTCCGTTCCGGCGATCTCGATAGTGAGGTTGATTCGAAAAGCTTCGGAACTCCAAGAGAAGCTTGTGTGCCAAATGAATTGAGCTATCTGCTTGTGAATTTCTTAGCATATATTTCAATTTTGGTGGTTCTTCTACTTGCCGGTGCCTTGGGAAGTGGGGGAAGATTCGTTTCTCCTTGGTTTTGGCTCGTGAAGGTGATGGGATAGTATATTTGGCTTGAGGAAGGGTTTAGGTGCGAAATCTCACTTTGGCCATGAGCCTCTACCCATTTTTCTCCTCCTCCTTGGTCGGCTAGGATGATAGGATTGTTTGGAGGCTTGTGAGTATGCTTGGAAGCTTGAATGCTTGGATGTGGATTTCTGGAGGATAGGAGAGTTTTTCTCCTTGGTTTCCCTCTTGGCCGATCCATGCTTTGCTTCCTCTTCTTCTCCTCTTCTTTTTTCTTCTTCCCTTGGAGAAGCAAAATCCTTTTTTTGGCTTGCTTGCTTGGGTGGCCTTCACTTGAAGGCAGCCATCCATAAGAGGTGGTATGGCTTTGCATGGGAAGAGGGGAATTTGCATTTCCCTTCTTCCCATTTTTTTTTGGATTTTGAAATTTCATTTTTATTATTATTTTGTGATTATTTTTGGCATTATCATCCTAGTTTGAATTGATGTATGACATGCCCAAATTAATCTCAAATGGATTTGAGATTGGGTTTGAATCCATTTGACTTGGATTGTGAAATTGAAATCCAAAAATGTAGTTGAATTCAAAGTGTTGGATTTTAATTTAAACCTTTTTAATTTTGAAATCAATCATCTTGAATTGATTATTGATTGAGTTTAAATTCAAATTCAATTTTGAATTGAATTTGAATTAGGTTCAAATTTTTGATGAGTTGAATTTTGGCTAGCGGCCTCACCTAAGTCAACTAGGTTAGAATAAACCCATACTTAGGGCACTAGGTATAGTGTCCTTAGCACTGAATTAGGAGGTTCTTATTAGAACATCCTAATTACTAATTTCAAGTTTATATTAAACTTATCCAAAAATATTGTCAATAAATGGTCCCCCAATATGTGTAGTGGATCGACCAGAATACACTGCACATATTGGCGTTGACCGGATTGATCAACATACAAGCATAAGCTTGGGATTCAAATCCAAGATTTTGATTGTGGTTGGATTTGATTGTGAAAGATAGGTATATGCATACTCATACTTGTTTTAATTTGATTCATTCTTAGAAACTTAACTTCACTAAGTTTTGAGATGAATAGGGATGCTATTAGAAGTGGACTCAAGGGATGGTCTAGTTCTAATGCAATCACTATGCTTAAAGAAGATGCCTTCGAGGGACTTACTCTTAATTGAGAATGGTAGTGATCCATCCTAATTAGCTAATAATATGGGGCCTTTGATGGCGTGATCCATCCCGATTAACTAAAGAGAAGAGAGGGATCTTAATGACATTATCCAATCCTAAAAATTTTAACTTAAGGATAGGGGTCTTAATGACATTATCCTAACCTTAGTCATTTTAATAGGATGCCGACTGGGTGACTTATTCTTATGTGATTAGATAATAAGATGGGACCTTTAATGGCGTGATCCATCCTGATTAGCTAAAGACAGGAAAGGTGTCTTAATGACGTTATCCAATCCTCTAATTTTTGACTTAAGGATAGGGGTCTTAATGACGTTATCCTAACCTTAGTCATTTTAATTGGATGCAAACTGGGGGACTTATTCCTATGTGATTAGATAATAAGATGGGGCCTTTGATGGCATGATCCATCCTAATTAGCTAAAGAGAGGAGAGGGGTCTTCAAAGATATGATCAACTCAAAAGTTTTGAGTTAAGGATAGGGGTCTTAATGACGTTATCCTAACCTTAGTCATTGTAATAGGATGTCAACTTAGGGACTTATTCCTATGTGATTAGCTAATAAGATGGGGCCTTCAATGGCATGATCCATCCTGATTAGCTAAAGAGGGGAAATGGGTCTTCAAAGACATGATTCAATCCTCAAAAGTTTTGACTTAAGGATAGGAATCTTAATGATGTTATCCTAACCTTAGTCATCGTAATAGGATGCTGACTGGGGGACTTATTCTTATGTGATTAGCTAATAAGATGGGGCCTTCGATGGCATGATCCATCCTGATTAGCTAAAGAGAGGAAAGGGGTCTTCAAAGATGTGATCCAATCATCAAAAGTTTTGACTTAAGGATAGGGATCGTAATGACACTATCCTAACCTTAGTCATTGTAATAGGATGCTGACTGAGAGACTTATTCTTATGTGATTAGCTAATAAGATGGGGCCTTTGATGGCTTAATCCATTTTGATTAGCTAAAGAGAGGAGAGGGGTCTTCAAAGACATGATCTAATCCTCATAAGTTTGGCTAGTATGAAAGGGATCAAAGTGACTTAATTCCTATCCTAAATAGGAGGTGTGACATGAAAGGGGTCTTTAAGACTTGATCCTATTATGTACGCAATAGGAATGGTGCCATGAAGGCTTGCTCCATACCTATGGGAAGTTATAAGAAAGGTGCCACACGTGGTGCTTACTCCTATCTTATGAAAAGAAAGAATTATGCCAGAAAAGGCATACTTTAAGTTTATGAGAATGGTGCATAAAAGCTTAATCTGAACTCATAAAGAAAGCATAAGAAAGGTGCCACAAAGGGCTTGCTCTCTTCTCAAGGTGTGTATAGGAAAGGTGCCACACGTGGGGCTTGCTCCTATCCTATAGATGTTATGGGTGAGGAAAAGGGGTCAAAGTGACTTAATTATAATCCACAAATATTTTGACTGATAAGCAAAAGTCAAATGGATTTGTTCTTTGCTTGGTTAGTCTATCTTGATGAAAGGCAATGGAAGGTTTGCTTCCATTTCTTAATTTCACTAATACTCCTTACACATGAAGAAGTTTAGTGAAGAAGGTTTCAAAGAGTTGAAATTTATGTTTGAAGGAGGATTTGGGTATATTTTGGACTTAATGCTTTACTATACCATGAGCATAGAAGTTCTTCATTTTTTTTAATCTCAAAGTTACAATGAATCATGCTAGATGTCTAATTCACTATAAGCAAGACATCATAGGGTACTAGCCTAAGAATTCTATCTTTTTGAGCTTGCATGTGACTATGTAGTTTTTTAAGCAGTAGGAACCAAAGTCAACCACTGCTTCTCAAATGAAATTTCTTTTTCTTCTTATTTGAACATATATTTCATTTTTTACTTTGTTGATATGAATCAATAGCTTCTAAGGCATTCTCTTGGATTCAATAAAGATCAAGAGATTCTTTTGAAGCTTTCAAAAGTGAATGAGAATCAAGATAAGCAAACTCTTGGATTCTCATGGAAACATTTTTGTCCCTAATTAATAAAGGAATTGAAAGGATTAACTTATTAGAGAAATTAAGATTCTCCTGATATGTTTGAAATTGAATATCTTCAGTTGATTTATTATTCTTTTAAAGGATTTATGAAATGATATTTCATAAATAGTTTTGATTAATTTCTTATTTTTGTACTTTTGATCTTTCGAAATTTTACTTCAAGGTCCTTAAAATTACTTCAAAAAGTAAATTTCAAGACTCTATATGTAGTAGTATGGTTGTTCTTCAGAGCATGTTGAAGTTTTTGTTATTTTCTTCTATTTTTGGCAAGATTTTCAATATAACTCTCCAATTAATTGAAAGTGAGATTATAAGAAATCTTGATCATGACCTTTTGATGAATTGTCTTGACCTTTTTTGAGATTGAATGACATGACTATGTAACATAACATTCTTGTAAGGATTCTGAATGTCATATCATATGCTTTCAATTTTTATTTTTTAGAATTATTTTGATTTGATAATTTTCAAATAAGTTATCCTTAAGGAGGATAATCTTATGCATGAAAGCCTTTTTTGATTTTGAAATGAAATATGGGTAATATGAAACCATTTTCAAGGTAAGGATTTTATCCTAGTCCCAAGATGTGGGTCATGTGGATTTGATCTCTTTCTTTTCTTTTTATATCCTTCATTTTCATTCACTTTTTTTTATTAATGATGTTAGCTAACCAAGAAGAATGTTTTCTTCTCATGTAAAGCCATCATTCTCTAGCTTTTAATTTAGCAAAAATTTTCTTTTCTTTTAGAGTTTGACCACACTCATCAAGGGACTTAGTTTATTGAAATTGGCACCAAGCTTAATTTTATAGACTGCTACATATGGAGATCATTTCAATTTATTTTCAGATAAAGTAGTCTTTAAACTAAAAATATAGCTTGATTAATTCATCAATACCTGACTCATTAAAGAGTTATATATCATTGATATGAGATGTAGATCAATTTCTCTTATTTTTTTATTTGTTTCTTTCAGTTTGTCAATTATGGCATTAGATTCCTATTCAAATTCTAGGGGTGCATCCCAAACTTGAAGATTATATTGATCTCCAGATACATCTAAACAATATTCATTCAATATGTTAGAGTACCTTTGAAGAGAAAGTCTGGATATTGACTACTTAACAATTTTCAACTTGCAATGGCTCTAACGTTCCATAACTTTTTCTATTTATGGTTATAGGACACTTGTAATGGAATTAGAGTATACTCAATTGAATTTTTGGCATACAAAGGATTTGAACCCCTGGAAAAGAAGATACATTCTCTCTTTTAACCTGCCAAGCGAGCTCGCCCATCATGGCACAGGTCATGATGATAAAGTATGAGATATCTGATTATTTTTGTTTAGCTAGGGATAATTTTTTTTTGACTTCTAACCCTACCACTTTATTTTGATGTGGAGAAGTTTAAAGCCAAAATGTCCACTTACTTAGAAATTTTAGACTCCATCCTTTTGCTCTTGGATATAGTCCTTCCATCCCTTTACTTTTCTCTCTTTCTATCAACATTTCTATAACATTTCATTTTTTTTGTGAACTATTACATTAGACATTTTTCCTAGTTGCAAGATTCACTAAGAAGATAGATGTATTTGACTCATTTCCATAACATTTCATTCTTCATGAAATGACTCCACTAAATGGTTTGTTAGGAAATTAGATGTATTTGACTTTTTATCCAAATACAACATTTGATTGATTGACTTTTCGATATGATTCAAGTCTTTGTTTTGATTGATTGATCATATAACATGATCCAATACTTCGATTTCTTTTTCATCATTTCATGGAAGAACAAATCTAGTAAAGCCATTTAAGATTGGTAAAATGACTTTCTAAAGATGTTATACTTCTGAATTCAAAATCATTTTATGGAGTCAATTAAGATTAACACAATGACTTTCTTGAAAACTTTACACTTATGAAATTAGAATTTTTTGCTAGAATCAAATATTTAGTGAGGTCATTTAGGAGTAGCTGAATGATATACCTAAAGACTCAACACTTTCAATTTAGGATGAATATGAACATCCTTCCATAATCAATATTTTTCTTCTTTTTTTTCATTTGATTTTTTTAATATCTTTTTTATTTATTTGGGCTGGATGGGACCATCCAAGAATATTAAAGAAGTTTCATGAATTCCTAAGTTTCTTTTTCATGTTTGAATTTTTGTCTTCAATCAACAATGTGATTGAGACTAAGTTCTTTTTCTAGGTTGAGTTTTCAAGATTAAATCTTCATGAAACTTAAAAACTCCTTTCTTAATTTGATTGAATTTACATGGCACCATCTTATCAAAGCTTGATTAGAATTGGGCCTATATAAACTCACTTTTATGTTTACAATTAATGTTGACCGATGCACCCGGATCAACAAGTATTTTGGAGATTTTATTCTTTTGAATTTTCCACATCGACCAAGATATTGATAAGTTCTTAGCAATCTATCTTCATCATAGAAGATAACCCTAGAACCTTTTTATAGTGAAATTCCACACGAGGAAGTTACTTATAACTAAAGAAGGCAAATTATAGGATTATGTAATGCCTTGCTTTGTGGTAAATTTTTTTTTCATTCCTTTTCATTTTTTTTATAGAGCATTATGATGCTTGATTTTGCATGCAACTTCTCTAAGATGGGCAAGACATCACATTTTGAAGATGACTTATTTGCCATTTCTTTTCAATGTCATTTTAGGTGGTATAACTCTACCATTTTGAATTTGATTTCAAGAATTTCTCTTTTGATAAGAAGGAAAGGTATGTCTAACTCTATCCTCAATAGATCAATAGACCTCATGATATATTAATTTAGAGGATCATCATTTAAAAGAGGACCCTCTAAGGAAGATAATGTGCTATTAGAAAGTCAAGTTTGACTTGTATTATAATTTGTTTTTTTAGAACATACAAGATTAAAGGTAATTTCAGCTTGCAATAAAATCTTTGTCCACCGTACTTGACATTAAGATAATGTCAAGTGGGTCATATGACATTGTAAAGGATTCTCCTTAGATTCACTTTGTATTGAAAGCATATAATGCATTATTCTTTGAATGGAAAAAACTAAGGCTTTCTTCATTCATTTGGACTGACAAAGTCCTAAGTGATTTATCTATCAACTTACGAGAGATAGGAATTTCATACTTTCACTCTAAGAGATAGAAATATCATCCTTAGGACCCAATCCTATGGTCATGATTTCTTTAGAAGGATTAAAATCTTCATGTATTTTTTTTAGGATTTGTCCTTATAATTAATGAAGGCCATTGAAAAAGTTGATTTAAATTTATTAAGTTTAAATTTCATTCATTTCAACAGTATCAGGAGAATCAAAATTCTCTTTCGCTACCCTCTTTGTTCTTCTATTGATTAGAAGCAAAAGTGAATCATATCACCTTTTTTATGTCATGTCATCTTCCTCTTTTGACTCTCTCCTACACTCTTAAGAATTTAAGGTTTTGGAAGGTCTAAAAGTGGGTTACCTCCAAGTCACTCCTTAGGATTTTCCAATCAGCTTGAGTAGTTGACTTTCCAATATTCTAGTGGACATGTGGAGATGAATTAAGATTAAATCTGATTTCATTTGTGTAAAATCTTCTTCTATAAGGATAGAAGATTCACATTTAGTTCCTTAATCAACCTCTCTACCTAAGGTCAATAAGGCATTCTTTTGGGATGATTTTTTTATCCCTCTTTTTATTTTCTTTTGAATTGATTCTTTTTAAATGCAATTCAAGTTTCAATCATGGTGGTAAAGGGGCAATTTGTACAACTATGCCTTTTTTCCTTTGATTTAGATTTTCTCAAGATTTGAAGGAACTCCTTCATTTCAATCTACATTCTTAGGTGTTTGTTATCCTTGAATGTAGTAGAACAAAGGGTACCCATTCAAGGACCTTGCCCTCCTTCTCTTTTAGCTTTAGTATGAAGCCAAAGTAAGATCAAAGACAAATTTAACTTCGAGATTTTATTCTTGAGATTTACTTTTCATAATTTGAAATAATTTTTAAACTTTTTGAATTTAACATTTCTTTTTTGTAGTGGAATGGTTTCAAATCCGTCTTGATCAGATTTAGGTCTTAACATAAATGACTTGATTTTGATTTATTTCTCTCACCCTTATTTTATTTTGGGATTTGGTTCTAGGACCCAATCGTTTAACTATGGCAAACTAAGAGTTCTAGAACCTTAATTCAGGATGTTGGATAGGCTTAACCAAGAATGAAATGGAGAGGTATCCAATGGAAAGAAAGGTAGTTTTGACCAGTGAGTGGTACTAGTACACTACCGATATATAGAAATGACCAATTATTTCTAAAGATGGAGAGAGGAACCATTCCCCAGCGGAGTCGCCAGAAAATATCTCAGTGGAAAAAATTTATGACACCACATAGAGTTTAAGAATTTCTTATTTGGATGATAAAATATGACATTATGGAGTAAGCATATTATCTCGAAAGATAAACATATTTTCTTATCATGGATTCGATCATTTCAATGAAAGATTCCTAAGGCTAATGGGTCTTTGATGTACCAAAAAATTTTCTCTTGAATTACGTGAGAAAGTAGAACAAGGTTTATTTTAAATTGGATTCATGGTTCCCTATAGGCATGCCCCTATAGTTAATTACATCTTAATAAGGGTCTCTTCCTAAGAATACTTTTGATTAAAGAAATAAGTTATTATTTCTAAAGATTTCTAAGATGGTTTTCAAAGGATTGATTATTTTGAAAATTTTAATTGGGAATGGTCCAAAATAGAGAGTGTTATTTTGGAAGTTAATTTGGATAAAGTATGAAATTCCTATTGATACTGGAATGCCTTGTAGGAATTTTAATTATCCTATAATTGGGCTTTAAATTTGGAATTTAATTCAAATTTTGAGTTGATATTTTCTTAGAAATCTAGGACTTAAATTCTTGTAGCACAAGACTGCAGAAATACCTAGGGTTGAATACTTATTCCTGTAAAGGATACTTCAGAACCTAGTCTACGGATGCTTCTGATACATATCAGATGCTCAACCTAGTTCTATTTTGGGAATTATCGATCATTCTTCTCACTTGAGAGAATTAACCTATCCCTGACTCTTTTGGACTTATAACCCGTGTGGAGAGGGTTGCCGGCTAATACCTTCAAAGTGCATTTTAAATTCATGACGCCAAGTCTTATGAATGCAAGATGGCAGGGTTATTGCATTTTTAGGAAAAGAATCTATGAACCTAGACTTACTCCTTAATCCCTAGAATCTTATAGGGTATGAAATGCATCTAACTAATGCACATTTTTCAAATTTTTATAAATTTTGACTCAAGATTTATTTTAGGCCATGGGTATACATTTATGCCTAATATCATGCAATTAGAAATGGTTATGGGCCAAATCAAAAATGGAAGATAGGCTTCCCCAAGAAGGTGGTCATCCTCACAGGACAGATGCCCCTTATGTGCAATGGGTGAAGTTGCCCAATTCAAGGAATGAAAATGATATGATTTCATGATTTCAAACCTAATTATTTCTAATTGATTTTATGTTATGCCTAAGGCTTTAGTTTATGAAGTTTTGAGTTGTATTTATTTTATGTTTCAATTGGTTAAGTTTAATTGGGTAGAAAATTTAGTTTTCTCCTATGAGCCTACATCCACACATTTATTCACAGAAAAGCACAACAAAGAAAGAAATCTAGAAAAGCAGGTTAATTCTATTGTGCACCCAAAATAAATCAAGCCAATCAAATTTATAAAAATAGGTTAATGCGGCTGGGTACCGCTTTACACCCCGAAAGAAAGAAAAATGGGCAACCGAGCTCTGCCATTATACAGCCTGACCTAGAACTACAAGTTTAGATCTATGGGTCTTCTTTCCTGGATCGTCTCCTTCTTCAGAGACATCCATTGGGCTCCATAGGGGATGACTACACCATCTCCTAGTAGGGTCAGCTCCTACTAATCCTAGACCTCATAGATAATAACCTAATTCTAAGCTTAAATTTATAATTTAAAATTCAAAAGAAATCCTAAGTCCTGCAAAATAGATGTTAGGAGATACAAATAACACACAACATTTATATTTTACAAACATATGGGCTTAGCATTAGTTGCTTGCCAAGCCCACCTGTCTATGGACTATGTTAACAGATTTTTCAACACCTACAAGTAAATAATAATTTTATAAATTTTATTTATAATAGCCCCCCTGCAAAAATAGTGTTAAATCTAAAAAAGAACACCCTGCCATCCAGTCTAACAAGAAAATAAGCCTAGACATCCAATTTAAAGCAATACACCACACAGACATGTAAAGCACAACATATCACAACACATTACAAAAAATTAAAAGAAAATCACATAATGATCTAACCTAAATCTAGAGTAGGTTAAGGTTAACCTAAAGCACTTAGGTTAAGGTTTGCATTCATTTGGTTTAATTCTTGATTTAGTTTTCAATTTAGTTAATGCAAATTAGCTTTGATCGTAATTCATCTCCACATGTCCACTAGATTATTGGAAAATCAATTGTTCATGCTGATTGGCTAATTATAGGGAGTTACTTGGAGTAAACCCTCTTTTAGACCTTCTAAAATCTTAAATTCTTAAGAATTTATGAGAGAGTCAAAAGAGGAAGATGACATGACATAAAAAAAGTGATAGGATTCACTTTTCTCCCTAATCAATAGAAGAAAAGAGAGGGTAGTGAAAGAGAATTTTGATTCTCCCGATAAAATTAAAATGAATGAAATTTAAACTTAATAAATTTAAATCAACTTTCTTAATGGGATTTTTGTCTCATTGAATAAAATGATATTTTATTAATGACCTTCATTAATTATAAGGACAAATCTTGAAAAAAAGAAAATACATGAAGATTTTAACCTTCTAAATAAATCATGACCTTAGGATTGGGTCCTAAGGATGATATTTCTATCTTTCAAAGTGAAAGTATGAAATTCCTATCTCTAGTAAGTTGATAGATAAATCACTTAGGACTTTGTCAGTCTAAATGAATAAAGAAAGCTTTAGTTTTCTCCATTCAAAGACTAAGGCATTATATGCTTTCAATACAAAGTGAATCTAAGAAGAATCCTTTGCAATGTCTTATGACCCACTTAACATTATTTTAATGTCAAGTATGTCGGTCAAAGATTTTATTGCAAGCTGAGATTATCTTTAATCTTGTTTGTTCTAAAAAAATATAATACAAGTCAAACTTGACTTTCTAATAGCACATTATCTACCTTAGAGGGTTGTCTTTTAAATGATGATCTTGTAAGTGAATAGATCATGAGGTCTATTGATTCATTGAGGATAGAGTTAGACCTACCTTCCCTTCCTATCAAAAGAGAAATTTTGAAATCAAATTCAAAATGGTAGAGTTATACCACCTCGAATGACATTGAAAAGAAATGGTAAATAAGCTATCTTCAAAATGTGATGTCTTGCCCATCGTAGAGAAGTTGCCTGCAAAATCAACCATCGTAATGCTGTATAAGAAAATGAAAAGGAATGAAAAAGAAATTACCATGAAGCAAGGCATTACATAATCCTGTAATTTGCCTTCTTTTGCTATAAGCAACGTCTTGATGTGGAATTTTACTAGAAAAAGGTTATAGGGTTATCTCCTATGATGAAGATAGAATACTAAGCACTTATCAACATCTTGGTTGATGTAGAAAATTCAAAAGAAGAAAATATCCATAATACTTGTTGATCCAGGTGCATTGGTCAACATCAATTATAAACATGAAAGTGAATTTATATAGGCCAAGTCTAATAAAACTTTGATAAGATGGTGCCATATAAATTAATCAAATAAAGAAAGGAGTTTTCAGTTTCATGAAAATTTAATCTTGAAAAATCAACATAGAAAATGAACTTACTCTCAATCACATTGTTGATTGAAGAAAAAAATTCAAACATGAAAAAGAAACTTAGAAATTCATGAAACATCTTTAATATTTTTGGAAGATTCTATCCATCCCAAATAATAAAAAAATTTTGATTTCAGAAGTTTAAGGTTTTTAAGAAAGTCATCATGCTAATCTTAAATGACTCCACTAAATAATTTTGAATTCAGAAGTGTAACATCTTTAGAAAGTCATTTTACCAGTCTTAAATGACTTTACTAGATTTGTTGTTCCATGAAATGATGAAAAAGAAATTGAAATGTTGGATCATATTATATGATCAATCAAGCAAAATAAGGCTTTGAATTATATCGAAAAGCCAATCAATCAAATATTGTATTTGGACAAAAAATTAAATACTTTTAATTTTTTAGCAAATCATTTAGTGGAGTCATTTCATAAAGAATGAAATGTTATGGAAATAAGTCAAATACATCTAACTTCTTAGTGAATCTTGTAACTAGAAAAATTTTCTAATGTAATAGTTCACAAAATGAAATGTTATAGAAATGTTGACAAAAAGAAAGAAAGAAAGAAAAGTAAAGGGATGGAAGGACTATATCCAAGAGCAAAAGGATGAAGTCTAAAATTTCTAAACATGTGGACATTTTTACCATTAAACTTCTTATTGACCTCACTTTTGAAGTGAGCACTCAACTTTCTCATCACAGATCTAGGACTCTTGTAGACACTAAGAGATCCTTAGTCTTAAGACACTTCTAGTGATTAGGTGAACACTTAACCAAGTTTAGAGAGTTAGCCATAGGAATAAGTTATGCCTCGGGGATTTAGGAAGACTTGCCTACCCTATAGCCTTAAACCCAATCCCTACTTCCTACTTCAAACCAAACATCCAAACCAAACCTCAAATTCAAATCCAAAATCATAAATCAATTCCAAAATCATAAATCAATTCTAAATCAAGTGATTGAAACTCATGATCAAATTCAAATTCCAAAATCCTTCCTAAGCCCTTTGATTTAGCATATTGACTTAGCCTTAACCAAATTAAAATTAAGTCCAATCTAATTGATTTTCTCAAGTACCAATTCAATCTCAAATAAAATTCCAAATCAATCCCAAATCAAATGATTGAAACCCATGATTAAATTAAAAATTCCAAAATTCCTTCCTAAGCCACATGAACCACCTTCACATGCTTAGCCAAAATTCCCTTTAAACCAATAAAACTTGGTTGATTTCTTTATAAATCAATCATTCCTTCATTTATATTCACAAATATAAATGAAAAAAAAATTCAAACTATTGAAATCAAATCAAACTAAATTAAACCAAATGAAGGCCTTTCTTAAGCCATGTGGACCTACCTCCATAAGCTTAATCAAAGCTCAACCCAAATTAACCCATACTCAATTGATTTCTTTATAAATCAATTATTAACTCATTTATATTCATAAATATAAATGAAACCCACCCTCCAATGATAAAAAATAAATAAATTCCATACTTAAGCCCTTTTGACCTACATCCTTAAGCTTGGTCAACTTTGCTTCCAAATCACTCCAAACTCAAGTGACTTTCTCATGAATCATTTATATTTTCATTTATATTCACAAATATAAATGAAATATAAATCCAAATGGCCAAAACTAAACCCAGATCAAATAAAATTTCCAATTTTAGCCCTTTTAGCCAATTTTTTGAACTTGGCTAAATGATATCCAAATCAACTCAAAACCCATGGATTTATTCATGATTCAATCATTCCTTCAATCATTGTTTCAAATATAAATACAAACTATAATTATCAAACCAAATCCAAGTCAACTCAAGTCAAGTCCATGTTGACTTCTTTTGGCTTAAAATTATCATATGAACCAAAATCCATTTGATTCCAAACCAATTACAATTGGATTTATATTTTAATACTAGGTTCGCTCATATGTGAGTTCAACTAAACTTGAATTAAGCCAAAATCAAACCAATTGACCCACTTAGGTCCACTTAACCCAAAATGTCATAAAGACCTTTTTTGAGCAAGTTCTAATCCAACCCAAATTGGATTGAACTAAGTCCATCCAAACCTCATATCATGATCAACAATCATCCTAAGGTGATCAACTACCTTGAATTGGGTCAAACCAAGTCGACTTGGTCCTTTGACCTAGTCAACCTTTAGCCCAAATGAAACCTAAACAAGCGAAAACCCACCATATACTAAATTGATCTAAACCATTGATTCAAACCAATTCATAATCAATGATTGAACATAACCAAACCCTCAATTGAGCTAAACCAAGTCCAATTGGTCATTTGACCTAAGTTGACCCAAATTGACCTAAACAGCCAAAATGGCTCAAATTGATTACAACCAATGGCCCAAGTTCATTCCAAATCATTTATTAAAGTTGACCAAAGCCATGATTGTGCCCAATTTGACCAATTGGTCAACTTGGCCCAACCTAGCCCAAATTGACCTAAACGATCAAATTGGCCAAAATTCAAATTAAACCCAAATCAAACCAAACCAAAGCCTTCAATAATTTTCAATTAAGCAATTAAATATGAACCAAAACCTAACCCAACCCAATTTGGTCAAATTGGTCAACTTAGCCCATTTGATCTATTTGAATCCAAATGAGCCAAAACCAAACCTAAGCCAAATTAATCAAAACCACTTCAACCAAAACTCTTGAAAATATCATTTGAACCTAACCCAAACCTTGGTTTGACCAAATTTGACCAATTGGTCAACCCATCTTAACTTGAAGCCAAATGAACCCATTTGACCACATGAAGCCAAACCACCCCAAATCAACCCATGGGGTCCTAGGACCTGGACAAACTCAACCCAAACTAGCCCTAGCTCATTCCCAATCTAGCACAAATCCAAGTGGGACCCAACCCAAGGGAATTAACCACTGGACAAGCTCATTTGCATTGGATTATTTCCATAAGAGGTAAGGTCCACTCTCCCATCACCATGGCAGCCATCCCATTGCCAAATGGGGTATGCTTAGCCTCCCTAACCCACCTTAGAACCACTAGGATCAGCCATGGACCAAAAGGAGGTGAACCAAGTCACCTCCCTTCATACTCGAGCAAGCAAAGGACCAAGCCAACCCAATCTCCCCATATCTTGCCTTGAGCTCCATGCCATAGCTTCCTCCACTCCTAGAGAGCCACATAGAGCTGACAACAACCCCTCCAACACCTAGATGATGGCGAATCGATGAAATTTCAGTGATGGATCCCGTCCATCCATCACACTCGATTGAGGGGTATCAATTCGAGTGATAATTAACATAATCCATACTTTGAGAGTTCCCTAAGCATTTTCGAAACTCCTCAAAGCCTCCCCGAAGCCTCTTCCAGCTCCCACAATCAAAATTCTCTCATGCACAACCGAACTAGGGCATCCTCCCTTTGATTCAAACTCCTCTCACACTCAACCAAACCTCAATTAAATTTACACACACCATCACTGCACCTCATCGAGCAACACTAAATCATCCCTTGAGCTTCCGAGCCATCGAAGGTCCAAGTTCGATCGAAGCTAAAGCTCTTACGTGAGTGGATTGGTCATCTGAGTGGCTCACCTCAAATCAAGTCTTATGCGGCTCAACAGGATTTCATTTCTACCAAACGAAGCTACCTCAGTCAATCCCACCATCAGACATTAGCTTTGGTGAGATAATTAGTCAAAACCATCAGTTTAGGAAAAATTGGTTGGTCCTTTTAGAAGGAAATTTTTATGCCATACATTTTTGACCATTGGATGTGCTCATCTTTCCTCTTCTGGTGGGATCAATTTGATCCTCCGAGCTGGTGATCAATGGAGAAAGATGGATATCCGCTCACCCATCGAAACCCAACCAAATTACAGTTTGATCATGGTTGTCATCTTAGACGGATGTCAAGTGAAATATCCATCACAATTCGAGTCAGCCTTCCAATTTGACAACATAAATACCTTATCCCATCACGCCATGTGGAAAGTGAGCACCGCATCAGCAGCCACGTGGCACCGACAGAATTAAGGGTTAATTAGGGCTATTTTAATTAATTTTTAAGGCTGAATCTCCCTAAAATCATAACTAATCCTACAAAAATACAAAAAATTATAAATGAGGGCTCATTTTAAAAATATTTCAAAGTAGAATCCATTAAAATTATTATTAATTAATTTTGAATAGTAAATTTTACTTAATTAAGGTTTAATTAAAAATTTAATTAGCCTAATTATTCTCTAATTAATTATCCAATTAATTTCAAAATTTCCAGAGATGTTTTGGGGGATCTTTAGGGAAGTGGTTCGAGTTCACTCCTTATAACTATTTCATTAAACCTTCTCATTTGTTTCAAATTAATCAAAGCTTAATTAATTAATTAGCCACTTAATTAATCAACTAAAATAAAAAAGATATCTAATTATTTCAGAGCCTCATTGGATGTTTGAAATAACTTAGAGATTAAGATTGAGGCCTCTTCCTTGATCTTTTTCCCTTAGTTAATTTCATCATCCTAATTAAAAGATATAATCAAAGGATTTAATTAATGAACTAAAGGCTTAATTAAATTAATTTAAAATCCATTCACAACCTAACTTTATTTAATCAATCTTGGGTAACTCTTTGGGTATTCAACAACCTAAAGAGAGAGCTAATGAAATTATGGTTGGCTCACATGTGTGAGAAAACTATAAAAGTAATTAAGTGAGTCCCTTAAGTTTAATTAATTATTAATTATGATCCAATTGCATTAGACCCCTTTCCTTTTTCAGGAGCATTATTAATTTACTTTTCATATGGTTGCATCTCATGTTGGCTCATCATTATTTAGTTAATTAGCTTATGGTGATGTAGGTAAGGGTTAATTAATTGATTCAATTCGTACCTTAAATTAATTAAGACATAAAATCAACTTAATTGCATTTCATTAAATCATTAACTCATATATGGGAAATGAGATTAGGATTTGCAAACCTCTTTCACATTTCTTAAATCAAATAAAATATAAAGATCTAAAATGACTTTAAGAAACTTTGGTTTATTTTAAATAAGTTTGTTTAATATGATTGTCCTTAGGATTTTGTTGGATTGAATGAAATTACATGCTTGTGTTTCTTTATTTCCTTCTAATCATGTTAAAATATTATATGTCACTTGTACTCACACATTCATGTCTTTCTAATTTACCAAATAAAAATGATTTCCTTTATGTCAATTTGCATGTGTTAACTTAATTAAAAATATGTGTGGCTATTATCACTATTAAATCTCAAATGTATTTTCAAAAGCTTATTAATGAAGAATGATAATATATATTGTGACTTTAGTTATATATACATAGGAGGTGCATGTGCATAAAAGCTTAGTGTATAAAATGAAGTCTCTTTCTTACATTCATGTGTTGATAAGTAAGAATGTTAGCTAGTATATTAGTTTGGACATCCCAGGTACGCATGACTTTAAGTAGCCCTAAGGAGGTTCCTACCTCACTCCCTTGGTGTAGAATAATGGAAACGTACCTGCTTGATTTCATTCTTATGCATTTCGATATTGAGATTTAAATAGAGCTTTAATTCATTTACACAAATAAATCAATTCAATTAAATACTACTTTTGCATGGTTTTCTATTCTTATAGTTGCTTATACATCCATATGCATTTTAAAATAGTGGGTATATTAGTCTGGACATCCCAGGGACGTATGACTTTAAGTAGCCCTAATAAGGTTCCTACCTCACTCCCTTGGTGCAGAACAATGGCGCCGAACTTGCTTAAAATTTTTATACATTTGAATGTGTATTTACCTAATGAATGAAAACCCTAATTTTCTATTAAAAAGACATGCATTCATACTTTGTTCAAATGTTTGGATTAATTAATCATATGATTTATGGCTCTTTTCTTATGATTTTGTATAAGAATTTAGATAGAGCTTTAAATTAATATGACAAAATGATTCAACCAAATGAAAGATCAATCCCAAGTATATTTGCTTACATTCATCATTTAATTGTGCTAAGATATAAATTGTATGTATGGGTAAGTTTAGGACTTAACCATATGCATGCCATATATATGTGATGGAAAAGAAACGAACAAACATGTGTTATGTGATAGTAATTCATTCCAACTAATCTTAAGATGCCTTTCTTATTGAATGAGTTTATTTAAAGTGAACTTAAACTTAGGATTAATTAAAACATGTAATAAGCCATTCACTAAAGAGAATTGATTAATTAATTTGATTTAGATGTGACTTAAGGTAGGGATAAAAAAAGCGATCATCTCTTTCTTTCTCTTTATAATACTTAGTTATTTTTTGTAGACCAAGATAAAATAAAAGAAAATATTAAGTAAAATCTTGCAAATCAACTAAATCACTTAAAATGAAATCAACCCTTCATAATTAAATCTCTTCATACTTAGAGAATGATAACTCTAAAGCCTAATTAGGACATACCACACAAGTCTTAATACACACACATTAGATTAAGCCACGACTTCTAGCTTTATGTTAGGGCGGTGCATGGTTTAATGTATGTTTGTGAAGGTTGTAGACCGATGTTAGGTGTATGCTTCGTGGACTGGATGTTAGGCCGTGATTAACCTAATCATATTTTTTTAGGAGATTGTGCTTAATGGGCGCTTAAAATAAATAAAAATGCTCTCTTTTACAGGTTGCTTAACCCCTAAGCATGATCTACATTAGGACAGGTGGACTTGGTTACCCATGTGCGGGGTGCTAAGTCCAAATTATATATATAACTGCTTGGGTTGTATGGTGTGTCCAGCTAACACTTATCTTGCAAGTGTAGTTAGATATACTTTTCCATTATTTTAGTTTAATTGTGCATTAGGAATTTGGTGAAGTGTTATGGGGGTTAAGAATGAACATTGAAGGTTTAACCTAGGGTGCCATGTGATGCCTAGAAGCCTACCAAATCAAATGAAGTAAATCTAGTGAAGTAATGGAGCAAAGATATCAAGATATGAAGACTTGAAGACCTCCCATAACACTTATCATTTGTATAATTGTAATTATTCTTTCATATATCAAGTTATATAAGGGTAGAGCTCAGCTACCCCTTTCTCTTTTTGGGTTGTACTGACTCGACTATATATTATTCTTTACGCGTTGAGTTTATAAATTGTTTGATATTTTGTTTACCATCATGTAATAGAAATAACATGATTTTCATAGTTTCTTCATGTATGATGATTTAATGTGTGGCCTGGATCCATTTAGGCTCTTAGGGAAAAATAAACTTTTTCTCCCAATCACAACTCATAACTAAAATTTCTAAAATAACTCATAATCTCATTTAAAGCCTAGGTATTAAATCAAGATAATTAAAAAATTTAACAACCCCTTAGCTGAATGTTGCATGTTTAACATCACACATATCATATTATTTCACTCTTGCTGAGAGAGGGTTTCCATCCTTGCACGATAGGGGAAGATTTGACCTTTGAGGGTCTCCCTTGTGGTGAAAAATACCTCTTTCTCTCTAATTTATCCAATAGCCCTATTTTGTCATGCATTTAAACATATAAAATCTTATAGCTTATGTCAAAATAAAGAGTCCAAAATCAAATAAAAAATTTGCATTAGACTAATCATTAATTCATATCACTCATGCTCTAGTCTCTTAGGGAGTGGGTTTAAGGACTTTAGTTTCTTTCCAAATTATAATAATCTAACTATCTTGCAAAACATATGACTTGATTACATGATTTTAAAATGTTGGAGGAGTTAGTTGGCTGCTACTCCAGGTGGTTATAAGTTCAGGAGTCGGGTGGTTTACTCTCTCTTGTAGAGGTAAACAATATACCCATTTTCATCTTAGATTTAGGTCGTGCTTTGGCCATCGCTAAAGTTCCCTAGATTTAAAATCTGAGGATGCTATTTTCCCTAAGGCTACAAGTATAAATCCTCACCTCTTAGGCATTTTCATAATATTGTGTTGTGAGATTATAAGTCCTAATTTTATAATAAATTTTCAACTCAAATACATAACTCCCCTTAATCTCAAATATATAAAGCCCAATCATAGGATAATTTGTGATTCTCACTAGGTTTCTTAGTATCATGAGCATCCCTTACTCATCTCCTTTTGGCTTTGATAATAAGTCTCTCCTTTTGATTTATCCCACTTGATTTTCTAAATATAGCTAATTTATTGATAGTCCTATCTTTGAATTCTTTGTTGACAATAATTGCCTACTTTAATCGAGAGTATTCCTAAGGAAATCACCTTCTTTAGGGGGCTGTTTGGTTGCAAGTAAAGTGAGTGTATTGCATTCACTTTACATGTATTCTATTAATTTTATGTTTGGCTGCAAGTAAAGCAAATACATTGCATTTATTTGAGGCATTTGAAATACCCGTAAAGAGGCTTTTCCCGTGACTTTCAATTACGCTCGATTCGAGCGAAATTGGAATACACACCTTTTTTTTCTTTTTTTTTGGGTTTTTTAAGTTTCAGCTAGAATTTCTTATGCAAAATATGTTGAAGCAAGTATACTATTTTGGTTATAGATTTCTTAGGAAAACTCAAAAAGATTTTTTAATTATTGTAGCAGGAAGCTAATATTAAAAAATATTATGTTTATTTTATTTAATTCATTAACATATTTTGCCTCCATCTATTTTTTTATATCGACTAATTGTGAAATTTGTTCATTCTAAATTTTTTTACATAGAGATGAAAAGTAGATTATTTTCTTATAAAAATAATGTTTAGTATGTTTGAAGTTTGTTTTTATTTCATACAAACCTATCAAATAAAGAGTTATATGTGAAGTACTATCTGGAAGTCTAATTTTCCGTACTTTATCATTTTGTAATTCAACATTTTGAAAAATTGTAGGACATTTAATTTATATTAACTAATAAAAAATAAATCTATAATATTAATATTTTTATTAATTATGATATAATTTAATAATTTTAGTTCTATTTTAACATATCTTTAATGTATAAATTATAAAGAGATTATTTTATTTCAAGATAAATTTATAGCAACTTTTTTAACCAAAGAATGATTTTTTTTGTGTATAATTTATTTAATTTTTATATATATTTGATTTTTTTAGTTTAATAATTGTATTAGTATTAAAAATATTTATGTAATTATTTTACATGTAATCAAATCATTTCAAAATATTCAAAATATATTATATTTATTTTACTTTATATATATTTAATCAAATAGAAATTATAATTTTATGTATTTATTTTATATATAATCAAATAAGTAAAATATTTAAATTTTATTACATTCATTTTATATTGTATTTTTTTTCGGTGAATCAAAGCGACCTCTTATTACCATACTTCCGTAAACACTGCTTATGATTCACAATCACGACCATCGCATCATCCGATTATTTTACATTATATTTTTTCAAAAAAAAAAAGTAAAGTCATGAACTCTCTCAAAACAATTGTAAAGTAATCCTTTTACACAATTCATTTTCATCCTTTTATCATTCCAAATACAAAAATGGATGTAATTAACTATGATGGCTTGCCTCCATAGGGAACTTTAGAACCCAATTTAAATAAACCCTACTTTATTCGCCCATATAAAGTAGGGGAAAAACCTCCAATATATTCGAAGACCCATCATGCCTTAGGAGTCCTTATTAGGTGTTTAGGTCCATCGTAGGATAGTGATTTCTATCTTTCGAGATAGTGCACTATTCTTTGATGTTGTACCCGATTACCTCAATAAGTACACCCTCAGATCTGCGTGGTGTCCCCCATACTCACACATAAACTAAAAATAAACACTACACTCCTCCATATCAAAATAAAGTGGTAGGGTTAGAAGTAAAAATTGTCTCTAGCTAAACAAAAATAATCAGATATCTCATACGTTATCATCAAAGCCTTTCCATGATTGGGTGAGCTCGCTTGACAGGTTAAAAGTGATTATGAATCTTCTTTTCCAAGAATCCATATTTTTTGTATGCTAAAGATTCAATTGAGTATACTATGATTCCATTGCAAGTGGCCTATAACCATAAACAAAAAATTATGGAACCATAGAGCCATTGTAAGTTGAAAATTGTTAAGTACTCAAAATCCTGACTTTCTTTTCAAAAGGCACTCTAACATATTGAATGAATATTGTTTAGATGTGTCAAGAGATCTATATATAGTCTTGAGTTGAAATTTGAAGAGGAATCTAATTCCATAATTGACAAGCTAAAAGAAATAAATAAAAATAATAATAAGAGGAATTGATCTAGAACTAATATCAATGATCTAACTCTTTAATGAGTCAATTATTGATGACTTGATCAAGCTATCTTTTGAGTTTAAAGACTACTTTACATAGAAATAAATTAAAATGATCTCCATATGTAGCGGTCTTTAAACTTAAGCTTGATGCCATTTCAATAAACTAATTCCCTTGATGATAGTGGTCAAACTCCAAAAGAAAAGCAAAATTTTGCTAAATTAAAAGTACAAAAAATGATGGCTTTACATGAGAAGAAAACATTCTTCTTTATCAGCTAACATCATTAGTAAAAAAAAAAAGAATGAAAATGAAGGATAAAAAAAAGAAAAGGAAAATGATCAACTCCACGTGGCCCACATCTTGGGACCATGATAAAACCTTTACATTGAAAATGGGTTCATATTACCCATATTTCATTTCCAAATAAAAAAAGGCTTTCATGCATAAGATTGTCCTCCTTAAGGATAACTTATCTGAGAATTGTCAAATCAAAATAATTCTAGAAAAGAAAATTAAAAGCATATGACATTCAGAATCCTTTCAAAAATATTTTGTTACATATTCATATCATCCAGTCTCAAAATATTGGGACAATTTAGCAAAAAGGTCATGATCAATATTTCTTATAATCTCACTTTCAATTAAGTGGAGAGTTATATTGAAAATCTTGCCATAAAAAATAATAAATAAAAATAAAAGAAACTTCAATACGATTTGAAACATAATCATATCACTACATATAGAGTCTTGAAATATACTTTTGAAGTAATTTCAAGGAATGTAGAAGGATCAAAATGCTAAAATAAGAAATTAATCAAAGTCATTTTGAAAAATCAATAAATCCTTTAAAAGTATAATTTCAAATTCAAATTATAGGAGAATCTTAATTTCTGTTAATCCTTTCAATTCCCTTATTGATTAGGACAAAAGAACAAATACAAAAATGTCTGAGAATCCAAGAGTTTGCTTATTTTGATTATCATTCACTTTAGAAAGTTTCAAAGGAATCTTTTGATCTTTATTGAATCTAAGAGAAGGCTTTATAAGCTGTTGAGTTATGTAAACAAAAATAAAATGAAATACATGTCCAACCAAAAAAAGAAAAAAAAATCATTTGAGAAGCATTGGTTGACTTTGTTTCTTACTGCCTAAAGAACTGCATAGACACATGCAAGCTCAAAAAGATAGAATTCTCAGGTTAGTACCCTATGATATCTTGCTTAAAGTTAATTAGACATCTAGCATGGTTATATGTAACTTTGAGATTAAAAGAAAAATGATGAACTTCTATGTTTATGGCATATTAAAGCATTGGGTCCAAAATATACCCAAATCCTCTTTCAAACATAAATTTCAACTCTTTGAAACCTTCTTCACAAAACTTTTTCATGTGCAAGAAGTATTAGTGAAATCATGAAATGGAAGCAAACCTTCCATTGCCCTTTCATCAAGTTAGACTAATCAAGTAAAGATCAAGTTCATTTGACTTTTGCTTATTAGTCAAAGGATTTGAGGATTAGGAATTAAGTACTTTGACCCCTTTTCCTCACCCATATCATCTATAGGTTGGGAGCAATCCCTTTGTGGCACCTTTCTTATGTCTTTTCTTATGAGTTTGGAGTAAGCCTTTGTGCACCATCCTCATAAACTTAGGGTATGCCTTTTATGGCATAGCTCTTTCTTCCCATAGGTATGGAGCAAGCCTTTCATGGCACCATTCCTATTGTGTACATGATAAGATCAAGTCTTAAAGACCCCTTCATGTCACACATGCTATTTAGGATATGAATTAAGTCACTTTGATCTCTTTCCTACTAGCCAAACTTTTGTGGATTGGATCATGTCTTTGAAGACCCCTCTCCTCTTGTTAGCTAATTAAAATGGATCACACCATGAAAGGCCCCATCTTATTATCTAATCACATAGGAATAAGTCCCCCAATCAGCATCCTATTGAAATGACTAAGGTTAGGATAACGCCATTAAGACGCCCATTCTTAAGTCAAAACTTTTGAGGATTGGATCATTTCTTTGAAGACCCCTCTCCTCTCTTTGGCTAATCAGGATGGATCATGACCATCAAAGGCCCCAGCTCATTAGCTAATCACATAGGAATAAGTCCCCCAGTCAGCATCCTATTGAAATGACTAAGGTTAGGATAACGTCATTAAAACCCCTATCCTTAAGTCAAAACTTTTGAGGATTGGGTCATAAATTTGAAGACCCCTCTCCTCTCTTAGCTATTCAAGATGGATCATGCCATCGAAGGCCCATCTTATTAGCTAATCACATAAGAATAAGTCCCTAGTCGACATCCTATTACAATGACTAAGGTTAGGATAACGTCATTAAGACCCCTATCCTTAAGTCAAAACTTTTGAGGATTCAGTCATATCTTTGAAGACCCCTCTCCTCTCTTTAGCTAATCAGGATGGATAATACCATCAAAGGCCCCATCTTATTAGCTATTCACACAGGAATAAGTCCCCTAGTCGGCATTCTATTGAAATGACTAAGGTTAGGATAACATCATCAAGACCCCTATCCTTAAGTCTAAACTTTTGAGGATTGGATCACGTATTTGAATACTCCTCTCCCCTCTTTAGCTAATCAAGATGGATCACACCATCAAAGGCACCATCTTATTATCTAACCACATAGGAATAAGTCCCCAATTCAGCATCATATTAAAATGACTAAGGTTAGGATAACATCATTAAGACCTTTAACCTTAAGTCAAAATTTTGAGGATTGGATAACGTCATTAAGATCCCTCTCCTCTATTTAACTAATTAGAATGGATCACAACATCAAAGGCCCCATCTTATTAGCTAATCACATTAGAATAAGTCCCTCAGTCGACATCCTTAAGTCAAAATTTTGAGGATTGGATAACGTCACTTGGACCCCTCTCCTCTCTTTAGCTAATCAGGATCAAAGGCCCCATCTTATTAGTTAATCAGGATGGGTCACTACCATTATTAATTAAGAGTAAGTTCCTTGAAGGCATCTTCTTTGAGCATTGTGATTGCATTAAGGCTAGACCATCCCTTGGGTCCACTCCTAATGGCATCCCTATTCATCTTAGAACTTAGTGAAGTTAAGTTTCTAAGAATGAATCAAATTGAAACAAGTATAGGTATGCATATGCATATCTTTCACAATCAAATACAAAAGATAAATTGAAATCAAAATTAAAACCAAAATCAAAATCAAAATCTTGGATTTGAACCCGAAGCTTATGCTTGTATATCGGTCAATGCCAATGTTTATGTACTCTAGATCCACTACACATATTGGGGTCCACCTAATTTTTTTGGATGAGGTTTACATCAAATTGAAATAGTAGGATGTTCTAATTTCAAATAAGAATCTCTAATTTGGTGCTTAAGACACTATCCTAGTGCCCTAAGGAATCTTCCTTGGGTTTATTAGGTGAGACCCACCTAGCCAAAAGTCAACTCATCAAAAATTTGAAACTAATTCAAATTCAATTCAAAATTGAATTTTAATCAAAACTCAATCAATCATCAATTCAAGATGATTGAATTCAAAATTAAAAAGGTTTAAATTAAAATCCAACACTTTGAATTCAACTACTTGGATTGGATTTCAATTTAACAATCCAAGTCAAATGGATTCAAACCCAATCTCAAATCCATTTGAGATTAATTTGGGCATGTCATACATTAATTCAAAACTAGGATTATAATGTCAAAAATCATAAAATAATAAAAAAATGAATTTTTAAAATCCAAAAGAAAAATGGGAAGAAGGAAAAAGAAAATTCCCCTCTTCCCATGCAAAGCCATCCCACCTCTTATGGATGGCTGCCTTCAAGTGAAGGCCACCCAAGCAAGCAAACCAAAAAGGATTTTACTTCTCCAAGGGAAGAAGAAAAAATAAAAAGAGAAGAAGAGGAAGCAAAGCATGGATTAGCCAAGAGGGAAACCAAGAAGAAAAGCTCTCCTATCCTCCATAAATCCACATCCAAGCATGCTCACAAGCTTCCAAGCATACTCACAAGCCTCCAAACAATCCTATCATCCTAGCTGGCCAAGGAGGATGAGAAAAATGGGTAGAGGCTCACAGCCAAAGTGAGATTTCACACCTAAACCCTTCCTCTAGCCAAATGAAAATTGAACCAAACCTAATAAAATTGAATTGAAACTTTAGGAAAATGAAATTAAGGTTGAAACACACCTAATAAAATTTTTTCATAATTTATTTTACTGTATTTTATGAAAATTAAAATTTTAAATCCTAAACTCTATATTTAATTAAATAAATTAAATTTAAACAAATTAATTCATGAAAATAATTCAAATGACCTTAAATCAGCTTAATAAACTCTAGTGAACATTAAATCATTAATAAAACTTATCTGAATTTAATGATTCACAAATTGGCTTAATTAATCAATTAAATGAATTAATTAAATCAAATAATCAATTAACACATAATTAAATCATAATAAATCAACCAAATGTCCAAAAAATATGAATGAACCCTCATTGGAAACATATTTCAGAAAGGCATCAATAAAAAATGAAACTCCACTTGGCATAAAAATTTGAAATCCAATTGATCTTTGGATTAGGAATTATTGAATTTCCAAATTCTTAGGTCAATATTAATCAATAATAAATAAGAAAATTCATTAATTCATTTAATTATGAATTAACTTGTGCTAATCTCAATCAAACATCATAAACTGAGGTAGTTTTCAAATAGCCAAAGAATTTAACCAATTGCATACTTAAGGATTAATGAAACTAATAAATCATAGTAAGAGTAATTAAACCTTAAGTTAATTGGATTAATGTAAAACTTAATGAATCTTTACATTTCCAATGAATCAAATCAAATGAATGCAAACCTTAACCTAAGTGCTTTAGGTTAACCTAAATTACACTAAATGAAATCAACATGATTTAATCCAAATGATTAATATAAACCAAATGACCTAATTCAAAAATCCAAATCAAATCAAATAAATTCAAATTAAATAAAAATAAATAAAATCAAAAAATGTAAATTAACTTAGATTATGTTTACTATGTTATGCTTTTCTTTCAATTCAATAATGTGAGTGATATCATTTAAAGGGGTCTACTTAGAGATGTCTGTTGTTGTTTAGGCCGTATGTAGGACATTCTTTTTTTCTATTTTATAGGGTTAAAGTGTCTTGTTTTTTAAAATGATAAAATTGTTTGTTTGCATGTTGAAATATAACATTTTGGGCTTGTTGTGCTAATATGAATGCGGATGATTGTAATAAACTAAATTTTCTATTAATTAAACTTAAAATTGAAAAATAAAAATAAATACAACTCAAAATTCATAAACTAAAGTTAGGAATGTTAAATAATTAAATTGAAATCATGAAATCATATTGTTTCCATTTCTTGAAGGGCAACCACCCATTAAATAAGCATCTATATTAGGACAACCCAGAAATACCTTATTATTGATTTGGTTTAAATATTTCTAATTCTTGACATTAGCATAAATAACCCATGGCTAAAATAAATTTTGAGTCAAAATTTATAAAATCTAAAAAATATGCATTAATTAAATGCATCTTCATACACTTACATGATTTTAAAAATAAATGATCAGGTTCATAGATTTTTATTAAAAATACAAAAACCATCTTGCATTCATGAGACTTGCATCATGAATTTAAAATGTACTTAATGGTGTTGAAGCCCTCTAGGAGATTATAAGTCAAAAGAGTGATATTCCCTCAATTGAGAGGAATAATTGATAATTAAAAGATAGAACTAGATTGAACATTAATGCGTTAGAAGCACCTATAGACTAGGTTCTAAAGCATCCTTTTCGGGAATAAGTATTCAACCCTTCACATTTCTACAGTCTTGTGCTGTTAGAATCTAAGTTCTAGATTTTTAAGAAAATATCAACTTGAAATCTAAATTTAATTCCAAATTTAAAGACCAATTATAGGATAGTTGAAGTGTCTACTAGGCATCCCAGTATTGATAGCCATTTCTTACTTCATCCCAATTGGCCTCGAAAAGAACTCTCTCCAATTTGAACCAATCCCAATTGAAAATTCCAAAAAATCAATTCTTTGAAAACCACCTTAGAAAAATAATAACTTATTTCTTTAATCGAGAGTATTCTTAGGAAGAGACCCTTCTTAAGATGTAATTAACTATAGAGGCTTGCCTCTATAGGGAACCATGAACCCAGTTTCAAATAAACCCAATTATACTTTTCCATGTAGTTATGGGGAAAAATCTCGGGTACATGAAAGACCTATTAGCCTTAGGAGTCTTTTATTGAAATGATCAAATCCATTATAAGAAAACATATTTTCCTTCTAAGATAATATGCTTATTCCTTAATGATGTATTTGATCATCTAAATAATAAATTCCTAAACTCTATGTGGTGTCATAAATTTTCTCCACACACTACATGGAGAATGATAAAATAATTAGAAATTTCATCCTTCACTAAAAATCATTAGATTAATAATCAAAATATCAATAGATAGAAGAAACTTTGATTAGAATGACAAGCCATTTAATTGTTGTTGAGTCAATATTTGTTAGTGCATAGTAACCCAGTAGTGGAGGATGCCATTTTCTAGATTGGAAATTTTAGTTGATACTTTTTGCTACTATAAATATTTAGAGGGATTTTGAACACAAAGTAGAAATTCTCTAATTTTCCATATGACTTCATGGGCACTTGTTCATGATAAATCAATTTTTTTAACTAGTAGATTGATAAGAATAAATTAAGAGAAAGTTTATGAACTTTCAAAATTATCAGAAGTAAACTTGCTTAAATGGTTCAACTTTTATGTTGATTCGCTACTCTCCTAAAGTGAAGAATTTAAGAAAAATAGCTCCTGAATTAGTAAAGTATTGGAGGCACAATAATTTAGAAAAATCTTGGGTATTAGAGTTATCTTCAAGCATATGAAAAATAATATTGTTGACTCCAAAAATTCACATCCGACCTTGTTGACCTCACTTTTGAAGTGAAGATTCAGTCTTCCCATCATAGGTATAGGAGTCTTCTAGACACTAAGAGCTCCTTAGTAATGAGACACTTCTAGTGGCTAAGTGAACACTTAACCTAAACCAAGAGACTTTAAGAGGGTTTGCCATAGGATTAGGCTAAGCCTTAGGACCCAAGGTGACTTGCCCATCTTAAGTAAACAAGCTCATGCCTACCTCCTTAGTCGAAACCCAGATTAAGCCTAAATTTAATGGAACTCAACAAAAATCTAAATCAAACATATTTGAATTGAAATATAAATTCAGTTGAGCTTGGGTTGAGGTAATTAGGTTGATTAATTCAATTAACCCGTTTAAGCTCAAAATCACTTAAGTCTAAATAAAATTTAATTAAATCAAAATTAAACCAAATTCAATCAAACCAAAAGTATAGAATCAATGCATGAATATAAATGAACTCAAAAATAAATTCAAACGAGGTTCAAAGTGGCAAATAGATCATTTGACCTAGAGCCGACTCATGTGGGCCCCACAAAGTCAAAAGTTAAACTATCAAAATATAACCAAATTGAACCACTCCAAGAATTCAAAATCATCAAATGAAAATGTTTAAATATAATTCTAAACAAATCTTAATCAAAAGAGGTCTTAAGTGGGTTGATTTGACCTCTTAACTCAAATAATAAACTTCATTAAGTCAAATCCAAATCAAATAAAAAAAAATTAATCTAAATCAAACATTCAAAATCAATTGAAACTCATAAATGAACATAATACAACCTTTCCATGGATTTAATTTAACCAATTTGGACATTTGAATTAATTTCCAATTTAAACTATTTGAGTTAAAATGAATCAATTTGAGTTAAAAAAAAATCAATCAAATCAAGCATAAACCAATTAAAATTAATCAAATGAAAATATCATAAATGAATAATCAAACGTAAATGAAATTAAAATTCAATTCTAAAATGGCTAATTGAGTTAAGGGAGCTAACTTAATTCATTTAGGTCAAAAGAATTAAAACTTAATCCAAATTAAATGAAACCAACTGAGCATAAATATTACAAATGATCAATAAGATATAATTAAAATCAAATCTAAATTATCGAGTGAGTAATCATGGTAGAGTAATCATTTTGACTTGTTTGAGTCAGATATATTAATCCTAGCATAAACTAAATCAAAACCCCATAAAATTTGAATCAATTGGCCTCCAAATCATTTATTGAACAATCAACATTGATCAAAATTCAAATCCAAATGTTAATTAATCAAATAAATTTAATACAAACTAACTTAAATCAATCCAAAGTAAATTAAAAGATGGTATGGAAGCCATGTGAAGGGGGAAGAAATATAAAGCACTCATGCATGAAGACAACCACTCTCCAACTCCTCCCCACTCCTTCACTAAATGAAGCTGATCTTACAGCCCAAAATGAAGACTTTGGGAGAAAAAAATCCAAAGTTTCCAATCACCCATGGCCAAACAACCACCTCCCATCACCATTAATGATGATTTTCAGCCACCATTAAGAAGGAAGGAGAAGAGACCCCATAGGGATCTGATTCTACATTAGTCACTCTCCACAAGTTTCCCTTAGCAAGAAGAACCCATTCCTCATTCCTTTTGGATGTGAAACGACCCAAATTGAGCGGATTTCTATGATATGCGACAGAGGTTAATGGTTATATTGTTCCAAGGCAAGGCAAGAGTCCAGATTCATTCCAAAGCTTCGTCTTACATTCAGGAGCATGTTCGAATCAAGTTGGGAAAAACCATCCCCGGTGAGGTAATTTTAAAATCTAGGTGGCCATAGGATCTCTTGTTTGTGACAATGTTTGCATGATTTTAGGAATTTATATTAGATATCCCTTGCACTTTCCATTTTATATGATGCTAATGTGAAAATAGGCAATTTCTGGCGAGATTTATGCAAAAATTTAGTCCGAAAGGACCCCTCGGCGCTTGGTTCACCTATTTCGGGGAACATAAAGCAGTAGCCATCTGATCCCCTGTTAATATGGATAGGCGACTGAGATTAGAAGGGATCTGGATTTGATTTTGGCCTTTAGATGGCGGGATCTGATCTAGACCGTCCAATCAAAAATGTGATTTTATGCTCATTTTTCATGTGGAACCCACATCACCCGACCGCGTGGAACCATGTGGTCTCATCACCACCGCGTGGCACTGACTAGTATAAGTAGGAAAAAGAGATTTTTTTGATTTTAAAAATTAGTTAAAATGTCTAAAACTTCCAAAGTTCATAAAAAAATAAAAATACTCATAAAAAATAAAAATAATGGCTCATTCGATTCATCTTTTCGAGAGGAATCCAATAAGCCCAAAATCCTCAATTTCTATTAGGTATTTTGATTTTAATTTAACTTTTAGTTAAAAAAAATTCATTAATAAATTTAAAAATACAAATCAGATTAATCTGAAATTCTTAGAGATTGAAATTGAGGATAAAATACTCCTATCATAATAATTTCAACTCAGAATAACTTATGGATTGAGAGATATTAAGCTTTAAAGCTCAAATTATCTATTTTAGTAAAATAGATTAATAAAATTCATGAAAATTATAAAAATTTATCAAAATGGTTTGAAAACATTTTAATTAACATCAAAGATATAAAAATTTAAAATAATAATAATAATCATTAATAAGGTTAATTAAGATGTAATTATTCCTTTATTTTAACTTAAACTAAATTAATTATGATTGATCTTTAATTAGGTTAATCATCTAAGCTAAACACTTAATAAAACCAATTACAATAGATTAAATTTTTAGTTAATGAAAAACTTAATTAAAATTAGCAATTGAATAAACTAAAAAAGTAATCAATCACTAAACCAATCTTAAATGAATCAACCTTTTAATCAAATCAATCATGATTAATTGAACTAATCATTAATTGGATTTTGTTTATGTTAAATCAATTAAGTAAGATGGACATCTAATAAGCCAATAAATAAATATTCAATTAGGATTAATTTAAGTGATCATTCAGTAAATTAAACTATTTAATTAAGCCATTAATCAAATTAATTGCTTAATAAGATGAAGACTTAATTAATCACCAATCTTAGGCTTATCTAATCAAATTAAATCAAATAAAGTTAAGGTAAACTTAGTCAAATCAATATATAACTAAATCAGATATAATTCAATCTATTTGGAATAAGATGACTAATTAATCATTAAATATATAAACCTAATAACTAAATTAAACATGAACTCATAATTAAAGTATTAAATGAAATTCAATGAACATAATAAATGAATGAAGTCAAATGAAACCCAAATTATAATCAAGCCTAATTGAAGAAAAACAAACAATTAATTCACTTAATCTAAACAAATAGTAATAATAATAATAATAATTCTTTAGTCAATCAAATTTAAGTGAAATACTTAATTAAATCTATTAAATCAAATCAATCACATGTGGATAATTAAGTCATCAACTTTTAATTAAATACATCTTTAATTAACCTAATAATTTAAAATTGAATTACTTTTAATTAAAGCTCATTAATTAAACATCTAATTAACATAAATTTATTTTGAATAAAGTAACCCATCATTTTAATAAATGAAATTGATTCAGATAAATCATGTTAAAACTAATTCTTAAATCAAGCTTAAATCAAACACTTAATTAAATTTATTTTTCAAATTTTAATTAACATAATGATAATTAATCAGATCTTTAATTAATCTATAATTAATTTAATAACATCTCTTAATTAAGCTAATTATATAATTAAGTTAATCATATTGAACCTAAGTAAATCCATAAACTAATAAAGCTAATAAAATCAAATTAAATTAAATTAAAATAGACTTTCATCAATTTAATACATAATCAAATTGAATCTAATACAACCTACTTAAATAAGATGAGTTAATTAACTATTAAATGTATGAATTTAATAATTAAATCAAAACATAAACTCTTACTTAAATATTAACCAAATTCTAATAAACATGATAGATGAATGAGATTAAATGAAATTTTAATCATAAATAATCAAACTTAATTAAAATTAAAGCGAACTTTCAACTCATTTAATTCAATCGAACTATAAATAAATGAACTATAATCAAATCAAATAAATATAAAAGTAAATCTAAGCTCTAAAGTCATCAAATCATATCCAAATTCCAATCAATATCAAAATAAGTTAAACAAAAATAAAACTCAAATAAAACAAACTATTGAACTAAGATAAGAGATTAATCATCAAACTTAAAAAATAATCTATATATAGACTAAATGCTAAATTCAATAAATTAAACCCTTAATTAAAATTCAAATAAATGAACACATTAAAGTTTAATTAAATTAAGGTTAAGTAAATTAAAGTATATTCACTAATCTAAACCAAACCTAAATGAAATAATAGGATCAACAAATTTAAACAACACCGAAATAATATTAATCATAATCTTAAATTGAAACCTAAGAGAAAAGAGTTAGATATTAATTTAAAGGATATTGAATTATCAAAATTTAATTAAATCAAAACATCTAATCCAAAATTAATCAATCAAAATATATAAAATTAAACAAATTTAAACTTTATAATTTAAATCAAATCAAATAGACATTAATCAAATCAAATAAATTACACAAATTCAAATGGGCTAATTAAGATACTTAAGGACCTTAGTTAGACTTTTTAGGATGAAGATTTAGGAGTTAGGATGTAGATGTTGACCTCACTTTTGGAGTGAGCTCTCAACCTCCTCTTCTTAGACTTAGGAATATTCTAGACACTAAGACTTCTTTAGTCATAAGATACTTCTAGTGATTAAGTGAACACTTAACCTAAGCCTAGAGACTTAGAAGAGTTAATTATAGGATTAAGCTATGCCTAAGGACTTATGGGAAATCACTTAACCTATCGCCTAATCCCAATTCATGTGCACCTTCTTAAATCCAATCAAAATCTTAAACCAAATCTCAAATTCAAATCCAAATTCCAAATCAAATGATAGAAATCTATGATCAAGTCCAAATTTAAAATCCTTCCTAAACCCTATGATTGAATTACATGGATTTAGCTCTAATAAAATCCAATTCAATCCAAGTTCAATTGATTTTCTTAAAGATCAATTCAATCGCCCAATTACTTACCAAATTCAAGTTCAAATTTAACTCCAAAGGATTGAAACCCAAGATCAAATCTAAGCTCCAAATCCCTCTTGAGCCATATGAATTGATTCCATGAACTTAGCCAAATCATCACACAATTCAATTAAAATTTGATTGATTTCTTCATAAATAAATCATATCTTCAATCATCTTCACAAATATGAACAAAATCTACACTTAAATCATCATAACTAAATCAAAGTAAATCAAATTCTCTTCCAAGCCCTTTAAACCTACCCTCATGAGCTTAGCCAATTTGCCTTCAAATCACTTCAAGCTCAATTGATTTTAATATAAGTCAATTGTACCTTCAATTATCTTCCCAAGTATAAATGAAATCTACATTTAAATTATCAAAACTAAATCCAAAACCAAATCAAAACACAATCTAAGCTCTTTGAGCCAATTCTTTGGACTCAGCCAAATCCTATCCAAATCAAGTCAAAACCAATAGATTTTCGCTTGAATCATTCATTACTTCAATTATCTATCCAAATATAAATGAAATCTACAATAATCAAACCAAACCAAGGTCTACCCAAGTCAAGCCCAACTTAGCGCTTTTGGCTTGAAAATTCCAAGTGAACCAAAACCTATTGAAGTCCAAATTGATTGTAGTTGGATTTATATTTCAATCTTAAACTCATATATAGATTCAACTAAATCTAAATCAAGCCAATTGACCCACTTAGGCTCACTTGACCCAAGGTGACCAAAAGAACCCATTTGAGCGAAGTTCTAATCCAACCCAAATTGGATTAAACCAAGCCCATCCAAACCTTATACCATGACCAATAACCACCCTAGGGTGACTAATTGCCATGAATTGGGTCAAACCAAGTCAACTTGGCCATTTGACCAAGTCAACCTTTAGCCCACATGAACCCAAACTAGCCAAAACTCATCCTACACCAAATTAATTGAAACCATTGATTCATACCAACCCATGATCAATGATTAAACATGACTTGACCATCAATTGAGCCAAACCAAACCCAATTGGATCTTTGACCAAATTTGACCCAAATTGGCCTAAAGGGCCAAGTTGAGTCAAATCATGATCTAACCCAAATTGATTACAATCAATGGCTCAAGTTCATTCCAAATTCATTGTTGAACTTGACCATGGCTATAATTGAACCCAATTTGGCAAATTGAACCCAAATTGACCCACATAGCCCAAATTGATTGGCTTTAATCTAAATTAAATCCAAATTAAATCAAACCAAAGCCTGCAATCCTCTCTAATCGACCAATTGAACATGAATCAACACCCAACCCAAGCTAATTTGACAAATTTAGTCAAATTGGTCAACTTGACCTATTTGACCCATTTGATTCTAAATGAGCCAAAATTAAACTCAGGACAAATTACTTGAAACCACTTGAACCAAAACTCTTCAAATCATCATTTGAACCTAACCCGATCCTTGGTTTGACCCAATCTGACCAATTGGTCAACTTAATGGCCCAAATGACCTAAATTGAGCCAAAGCCTTTGAAACTAACTCATGGGACCTTAGGACCTGACCAAACCTGGCCCAAACCTGATCCAAACCCATCTTAGGTCAGCCCAAAAACAAACCCAAACCCAAACCCAATGGAATGTCCTTTGGATATGCCACCCAACATAGGATTCTCCCCAAAATAGCAAAGTCCATTATCCTATCACCCTTGGCAGCCATCAAGCACCCAATTTGGGGTCTGGCCTAGCCACCTAGCCCACCCTAAGTGGGCTAGGCTTGGCATGGACCAAAAGGAGCTGAGTTAACTTACCTCCCTTCAAATCGAGCACCCAAAGGATCCAAGGAGAGCCATCAGTCGATCACATGCCTTGAGCCACCTCCCAAGCCTTCCTCCACTCAAAATGAGCCAAGTGGACTTGATGGAAACAACTCTGGCACTCTGGCGGCTGCTGGCTGACCAAAAGATGGGAGATGATCTCATCCGTCCATCACAGCCAATTGGGGGATATACCCCCTCAATTTGCACTGGAAAATGCACCATTTGATTCTTCCGAGCTTCAAAGAGAGAGTTTCAAAACTCTTTAGCAAGCTCCCAAGCATTCCCAAAGCCTCCCTCATCTGATTTCCTCACTCCTGAGCGTATCTAAAATAGGGGAGCCACCCCTTCATGCTAATTTCTTTAATTCTCCACTTGGATATAATTGCTTCTTCACAGACCATCTCCTTGACTTATCGAAGCTAAACGAATCATTCCCGAGGCTTCCTGACCATCGGAGCAAGGAGTTTGACTAAAGTCGAGCCTCCAAAGCATGAATCTTGGCCTCCCGAGCAATCCACTTGGAATCAACCCAATTGCCACTCAACAGGGCTTCGTCTCTACTAGACGAAGCTACATCAAGGAAGCCATCAGCCTTAGCTCTGGTGAGATAATTCCATGAAAATTGACCCCTAGGTTAATTTTAGTTGGTCTTTATGAAGAAAATTTCCATTGCATGCGATCTTAGCCGTTGGATCCTCTTGGATCCTTCACACAAATGGTGTGGAGTTCATTTGGAGTGGATTCAAGCTCGGGTGAGCTTGAATCATGCGGGCCATTGTGGACTTCGCCTCTCATCTCGGGAAGAGAGATCACCATCTGTGCTGTGTGATCAGAATGGACGATTATGATTAAATCATGTTAGATCCATCCATCTGATATATTATTAATTGCAGGATTAATCATGGTCGTCTGATCTTAGATCGAACTGGGCACAAGAAACTGCATCCCGTCATCGGTTGACTCAGACGTGACGGTGATAACTTAAAGAGCCAATCCCGCAACACCATGTGGAAAGCACGCTGTGTCAGTGCGCCACGTAGCGCCGACAAGATTAAGGCATAATTAGGCCTAAATAATCTATTTTTTAGGTTGTAACTTCATAAATTCATAACAAATTATAGAAAAAAATTCAAAAATTGCAAATAAATACTCATTTTGAAGGTATTTCAAAAAAGAATTTATTAAAAATATTCTTAATTAATTTTGAATAATAATTAGAGTTTAATTAGGGTTTCATTAAAAATTAATTAGCATACTTACTCCCTAATTAATTAATTAATTAACCCCAAATTTTTTGAGATTATTTAAGGGGATGACCTCTGCCTCCCCTAATTTTCTTGGGATTTATTAGTTAATTAATTAGAGAAATTAGCCAATTAAACTTTAATTACTCTTGTAATTTAATTAAGGGTTAATTAATCACATGAACAATAAACTAATTAATTAATTAGGCTCATCTGTCACTCTTTAATAGTGAGGGGACTTAGGGATTAAATTGGGGTCTCTTTCCTAATCTTTTCCCTAAGTCTGCTTCATTTGGAGGATAATCAATCCATGTAGCAATTAAGTTTAAATTTAATTAAGTGATTAGTGATATCATCAACCAAATTAAAATCCAAAACACATCAGAACTTAATTAATTCATGGGTAGATCTTTAGGTGTTTAATAACCTAAAGATACTTAAGGAAATTATGGTTAACCCACATGTGTGGGAAAGCCAGAAAAGTACTTAATTAAGTCCCTTAATCAAATTAATGTATAATTATGAGCCAATTGCATTAGGCCCTTTCATTCCATTGGATGATTGCAATGTTATTTTTTATTCATATCATTTTGGCCCATAATTATTTATCTTATTACCTTAAGGTGGCATATATAAGGGTTAATTAATGAATTTAATTCATATCATAACCTAATTAGCCCATAAAATCAACCTAATTACATTCCATTAAATCAAATCAATTCACAAACATGGGATGGGTTTAGGATTAGTAAACTCATTTTCACATTTTTAAATCAAATCAAAATATGAAATTAAAAGTGACATTTAAGAAGCTTTGGTTTATTTTAAAGAATTTTATTTAGTATGATTGTCCTTAGGAATTAATTTGATTGAATGAATCACATGTTTGTATTTGATTATTCCTCTTAAATCATGCTAAATATTGAATATTATTTGATTTCATGCATACATATCTTTCAAAAGTAATGAAATGAAATTTCATTTATGTAAAGCTTGCATGCATTTATTTTTATTTAATATATGTGTGGCTATTATCACTATTAAATCCAAATATATTCTCTAAAAGTTTATAAATAGATGATAACATGTGTAGTGATGGTAATTATAGATACATAAAAAGTGCATGTGCTTATTGCTTAGGTATGTGAAGTAAAGCTTTCTTTTCCTTAATTCATGTGTAGTATTATTTGTATTTGAATGTTAATAAGTATGTAGTATGGAAATCCTCAGAATATGAGGCTTTAGGTAGCCCCAAGTAGGTCATTTTATTACCTCACTTCCATGGTTTAACAACGACATGTTGATTTCATTTACATGTATCTCTACATTAGAATTTAGATAGAGCTTTAAATCATATACCTAAATAATCTAATTAAAGAAAATATAATCTTTGCATGATTTTTCATTCCCTTAACTATGAGTACATGTGTATGTATTTAAGAAAAGCAAACATATAGTATGGACATCCCGGGAACACGAGGCTTTAGCTTGCCCCAAGGAGGTCATTTGATTAGCTCACTTCCTTGGCATAACAATGACACATATTTACTTATGTCTTTTATGCATGTATGTGTACATTTAGTTAGGGAATGATAATCTTCCTTTTTATAAAAATCACATGCATTCATAATTTTTTAAGCCATTGAATAATTGATCATGTGATTGAAATCCCTCTTTCTTATGATTCATAAATGCAAATCTACATAAGTTTGAATGCAAGTGGGTGTATAGTTTGGACATCCTGGGAACATGAGGTTTTAGCTAGCCCCAAGGAGGTCTTTTGATTACCTCACTTCCCTAGTTAATAATGGGCCATGCAATTTCATCCTTATGTATTTTTGTATAAGAATTTGGATAGAGCTTTAAATTAATATGATGAAATAATTTAATTAAATAAAATATGAATTCCAAAATCATACATTCATCATCTAAGTGTGCTAAAATATGTTGCATATATAGGTACAGTTAGGATTTAATCATATGCATGTTACATGTGATGGAAAGGAATGATTGAACATATGTCATGTGATAGTAATTCAATTAGATTAATCTTAAGATGCCTTTCATATTGAATGAAATTATTTAAGGTGAACCTAAACTTAAGATCAATTTAAAATGTATAATAAGCCATTCACTAAAGAGAACTAAATCAAATTAATATGCTTTAAAAGTGGCTTAAGGTAGGGATAAAAGAGGGTAATCCTCTTTTCTTCTCTTTATAACACTTAGTTGCTAAGTGTAATCATATAAAGCAAAAGAAAACATAAATTAAAATTCTCAAATCAATTAAACCACTTAAAGTGAAACCAAACTTTCATGTTAAATTGAATTCTTCATACTTAGAAAATTACAACACTAATAGCGAGACATACCATAAAAGCCTTAATACACACACATTAGAGTTAAGTCACCACTTCTAGCTCTATGTAAAGGTAGTGCATGATGTGATTTATTATTCTAGACTCAATGTTAGGGTGTATATTTTGTAGATTGGATGCTAGGCTGTGATTAGCCTAATCATATTTTATGCAAGAGATTGTGCTTAAGGGGTCACTTAAAAATAAATATAAATGCTCTCTTTATAGGTTGCATACACTCCTAAGCATAATCCAAGTTAGGATAGGTGGGCTTGGTTACCTATGTGCAAGGTGCTAAGTCCAAAAAATATATATAATTGCTTGAGATTATATGTATATTTAGCTAATCTCTATTTTAGATGTAGTTAGATTTTATTTTTCTATTTTTTAATGTAATTTTGCATTATGAATTAGGATTAGTGCTATGGGCATTTAGGATGAGTATTAGCCAGAAGGCTTAGTCCTTGGGTGCCATGTGATGCCTTGAAGCCTACCAAATCAAAGGAAGAAAGATATACAGAAATAAAGATTGAAGACATGAAGATTTGAAAACCCACCATCATTCATTTATTTGTAAATTTGTAATTATTCTTTTATGTTTCAGGTTGTATAAGGGTAGAGCTTGGCTACCCATCTTTTTTTGGGGTTGTATGATGGTACCCAACCGCACTGACCTTATGGTGTTTATTTTTGGTTCGATATGTATGTGTGTGTATATAGGGGGGGACACTACAAAGATATGAGGATGCACTTATTAAGGTGATCATGTATGAAATCAAAGAATAGTGCACTATCTTAGAAGATAGAAATCACTACCCTGCAATGAACTTAATCACCAAATAAGGACTCTTAAGGCATGATGGGTCTTCGAATGTATGAGAGATTTTTTCCTTACTTTACATGGATGAATAAAGTAGGGTTTATTTAAACTGGGTTCTAAAGTTTGCTATGAGGGCAAGCCCCCATAGTTAATTACATCATAAGGAAGGTGAATTCCTTAGGAATACTCTCGATTAAAGTAGACAATTATTATCTCCAAAGAATTCAAAGATAGTACTATCAATAAATTGGTTATATTTGGAAGTCAAATAAGATAGATCAAAAGGAAAGACTTATTATCGAAGCTAAGGGGAAATGAGTAGGGGATGCTCATGATACTAGGAAACCAAGTGAGCATCCCAAACTATCCCATAGTTGGGCTTTATATATTTGAAATTGAGGAGAATTATATATTTGAGTTGAAATTTTATTAGAAATCTAGGACTTATAATTCCACAATACAAGATTGTGGAAATGCCTAAGAGGTGAGGATTTATGCTTATAGCCCCAAAGGGAAATAACAAACCCAGATTCTAAATCTATTGAGCTTTGGTGAGGGCCAAAGCACGACCTAAATCTAAGGCAAAAGTGGGTATATTGTTTACCTCCACAAGATAGAGTAAACTCCTGACTGTTGGACTTATAATTGCTTGTAGTGGTCGCCAGCTAACTTCTCCTACATTTTAAAATCATGTGGTCAAGTCATATGCTTTGCAAGATGGCTAGGTTGTTATTATTTAGAGAAAAACTAAAGTCCTTAAACCTACTCCCTAAGAGACTAGAGTATGAGTGGTATGAATAATGACTTAGTCTAATGCAAACCTTATCAAATTTTATTTAATTTTAGACTCTTTATTTTGACATAGGCTATAGGATTTTATATGTAAATACAAAGTTGATTATGATCAAAGAGAAAGAGTTGATTATAGCCATCAAAAATCCTCTCATAGTGAAATAATAAGATATGGATTATATTAAGCATACAACATCGGGTTGTTAAATATTTTATTTAATATTTATGTGAGGTTATATTTTAAGTTATTATGAGTTATAAAAGAGCCTAATCGCATCCAGGCCATAGAACAATCACCAATCATAAATAAATTATGAAGAGACATGTTTTTTTCTAATGCACAAGCTAAACAAAATATCAAACAATTTTATAAAACTAACACAAAAAAATAAGAGGCCAGTGCGGTTGGGTACTGTCGTGCAACCCAAAAAAGAAATGGGTAGCCGAGCTCTACCCTTGTACAACCCGATAATGTAAAAGAATAATTACAAATTACAAAATGATAAGTGTTATGGGGGATCTTCAAGTCTTCATGCTCCCTCCATTCCTTCATTTGATTTCTTCCAATGGATTTGGTAGGCTTCTAGGCATCAGATGGTGCCCGAAGATTAAACCTTCTGGCCAATGTTCATCCTTAATCCCCATAACACTTAACCAAATTCTTAATGCACAATTACATTAAAAGAATGGAAAAGTAAATCTAACTACACCTGCAAAATAAGTGTTACCTAAATAAACCATACAACCCAAGCAGTTATATGAATAATTTGGACTTAGCACCCTGTACATGGGTAACTAAGTCCACCTGTCCTAATGTAGATTATGCTTAGGGGTTAAGCAACTTGCGTAACAAAATATTTATATAATCAAATCCAAAATCACAACCCTTCTTAAGCCCTTTTATTTCATCTTATGGACTTAGCCTTAACTAAATTCAAATCAATCCAAATACAATTGACTTTTTCCAAGATCAATTTAATCCCAAAATCATTTGCCAAACCTACAATCATCAAGCCAAACTAAAATCAACCCAATTTAGCCCATCTAACTTGAAATGTTCAAATGAGCCAAAACTCATTTGAACCCAAACCAATTACAATTGAATTTATATTTCAATCTCAAATCCATATATAAGCTCAACTAAATCAAACCCAACTCAAAATTAAGCCAACTAAACCTAATTGGCTCGCTTGACCCAAAGTGACCAATTTAACCTATATGAATCAAAATCAAATTCAATTCAAATCAAAGTGAATTAAGCCAATCCAAACTTCATGTCACGATTGTTGATCATCCTTAGTTAATCAATTATCATGAATTAGGTCAAACCAAGTCAACCTAGCCCATTGACCAAGTCAACTCTTTAACCCATATGAACCCAAATTAGCGAAATTCTAACATAAACCAAATTGATTGCAACCAATGGCTCAAGTTTATTCTAAATTGATTATTAAACTCGACCAAAGCCATAATTCAACCCAATTTGAATAATTGGTCAACCTAACCCAACTTAGCCCAAATTGACCTAAAGGATCAAATTGGCCAAAATCCAAATTGAATACAAATTAAACCAAATTGATTGAAACCAATACACTCCAAATGGTCATTTGAACTTGATCCAACCCTTGGTTTGACCTAATTTGACCAATTAGTCAACCTAACCCGATTTGACCCAATTTGGCCTAAATGGGTCAAATTACCCAAATTAAACCAAATGAACTCCAAATGACATGAAATTTAGTCAACTCAATTTGGACTCATTTCAAATCTGCTCAAATCAAATCCAATACTAAATGACCACTTTGCCCTTGGGTCAAGGGCATCCCATGAGAAAAGACACTTGCCCAAATGATCATTTCTCATCCATGGCCACTTGACACTCATCCATTGGTCTACCTAAGTACCAAGGACACTGATTATTTGACCCAAGAGGTGGTTGGGGCATCCATGATTCATGTGGAGGTGAATTCACCTTGCCTCTTCCATTGGAGCACTTAGCATGAAGGACTTCCACTTCCCCTTGCTAGGACACCCATTTGTCCTTCATGACAAGCACTTCACATGCCTTAGCCAACCAAAACGAGCCACCTATGATGATTCCCTTCCATTCCCAACCACCCCAAGCCAGAGACACCCATTTGGAGCCAAAAATTAAAAATGAAAGGGGATTTTCGGCCAAAACCAAAGCATAGAAAATAAAGACCATTATTCTCATCCTATTCCCCTCATATTCATCCTCATAGATCTCCCAAACCAACCAACAAAGATTTCCACTTGATTTTTGAGCAAAAACTACTAAAATCAAGTTGATTTTGGTGAGGAAGAGATGACCACCGGTAGACACATCATTTCAAAGTGAAGGTGAAGGTCTAGGCTCATTCGAAGGCTTCTTTCCCCACTCAGAGTGCGGGATCATCGTCATCAAAATCATCCACGGAGGTAACTTTCAAGAACCGTAGTCAGCTTTAGGATTTCTTATTTTGTGACAATTTTCATGCGATTCTAGGAATTTTCTTAGAAAACCCTTGTATTTTTTATTATATTTAGTCCCAATACGGATATAGAAGTCTTCTGATATGAATCGACGTGAAAATGACTCCATTGAGATGAAATTTCACTTATATTTTACAAAGAAAAAAAACCCCCAAAGCCCTCGAATTACTGTTCAGCCAGCCGAGATGCACAACAACCGTTAGATCCCACGATTTGTGGGATCGGACGGCTTAGATCATGTGGAGTGTTTTTTGCCCCATCTGGATTAGATCTAGATCGTCAATCAAATTGAACAATCACGATCCCACATCCCTTTCTTGTTCATCGCTTTCCTTCGCGTACATCGGCCACGTACGGTTGTCGTGCCACTTGCCATGCGAGACTGCATGGCTCAATCATGCGGTGCTGCATTGCCCCATCAATGGTGACTTGGTTAAGCAAGAAATTAGAGTATTTTCTTATTTTAAAATTTATTTAAATATCCTAAAACATCAAAAATTCATAGAAAAAAATACTTAACTAAAAATTTTAAACAAGGGCTCGTTGGATTCATTTTTCAGAGATGAATCCAACAAATTGAAAATCCCCAAATTTGATTCGATATTTTGGGCTTAATTTGAGTTTTAGTAAAAATAAAATTTCATTAATTAAACTAAAAATGCTTATCAGATTAAATTAAAATTTTTAAGGATTAAAATTGGAGTTAGAATACACCTATCATAAAAATTTCAAGTCAAAACAATTTTTGGATTAGAAGATATTGCATTCTGAAGTTCAAATGGTAAAAATAAATTAATGGACTTTATAAAAATCTTGAAAAATCACTTAAATCAACTAAAACTTTGAAAAATCATAACAAATCATAAAAAAATAAAAATAGAAATAAATACTTATTTTATAAGTATTTGAGAAGAGATTAATTTAAAATTAATCCTAATTTATTTTGAATAGTAATTAAGGCTTAATTTGAGTTTAATTAAAAAGTTAATTAGCTTAATTACTCTTTAATTACTCATGTAATTAATTCCAAACTTTTGAGATTGATTAATGGGATGACCTTAGCCTCCCATAATTTTCTTGAGATTTATTACTTAGTTAATTAGAGAAATTGTTTGTCTTAGCCTTAATTAATTTCTTAATTAATTAGATGATTAATTAAAATGCTAAATTGTGAGGAAACTATTAATTAATCTTGCTAATGATTGTGGAATAGTGAATGGGCATGAGGAATGAGATTGGGACCTCTTTCCCATTCTTTTCCCTAAGTTCATTTCACTTGACTTGAAACTAATTAATTTGGGATTAATTAATGGTTTAATTCATTAATTAAAATGGCTTAATTAATCAAATTAAAATCATAATCATTTTAGCACTCATTTAATTAATTTTCTTGGGTAGATCTTTAGGTTTTTAATAACCTAAAGCTATTTAAAGAAATTATGGCTAACCTACATGTGTGGGGAAGCCATAAGAGTACTTAATTAAGTTCTTTAATATAATTAACCACTAATTGTGATCCAATTGCATTAGGCCTTTTATTTCTTAAAGTCATCACTGATTTAAATTCCAATTAATGTGCATATCATGTTGGCTCATAATTAATTGGTTAATTACTTTAAGGTAACATAGGTAAGGGTTAATTAATTGATTTAACTCATATCACAACTTAATTAATCCATAAAATTCACCTAATTATTTTTTCATTGAATCAAATTAATTAACAAACATGGGAATGGGTTAGGAGCAGCGAATGATTGAATCTTCTCTTTTCTCTAAATCAGATCAAACATCCAAAATAACTTAATAAGAAGCTTTGATTTATTTTAAATAAGCTAATTTAATATGATTGTCTTTAAGAATTAGTTGGATTGAATAAAATTATATGCTTGTGTCTCTTTATTTCTTTCCAATCATATTAAAATGTTGTATGCCACTTGTAATCATGCATTCATCCTTTTCAAAAATTAATTAAATGAAATGATTTCCTTTATGTCAAGTTGCATGTGTTGGCTTAAATTAAAATATGTGTGGCTATTATCACTATTAAATAGAAAATTATTTTAAAAGTTTATTGTGGTGAAAAATTTCCACATAGATATAGAGAGTTGCCTTCAAATCTATCTAGTTGAAAGGAGAGGCAAAACTATATGTGGAAATTCATCTTTTTATGATGCCACGTAGATCTGCAGATGTACTTATTCAGGTGATCGAGTACGTCATCAAGGAAATAGTGTACTATCTCGAAAGATAGAAGTCACTACCCTTTAATGGACCTAATCACCTCAATAAGGACTCCTGAGGATGATGGGTCTCCATATGTACAGAAGATTCTTCCCCTACTTTATATGAAAAAGTAAAGCAGGATTTATTTTAAACTGAGTTCGTTAAGTTCCATACAAGGGCAAGCCCCCATAGTTAATTACATCCTAAGAAATGTAGATTCCTTAAGAAAACTCTCGATTAAGATAAATGATCATTGTCTCTGAAGATTTCAATAGGAAGGACTATCAATTGATTAGTTTATTTTTTAAAGATCAATTGGGATTGATCAAAGAGAGATTTATTATCGAAGCCAAAATGAGAATAAGTAGGAGATGCTCACAATGCTAGGAAACCTAGTGAGCATCTCAAACTATCTTATAGTTGGGCTTTAAGTTTTTGAAATTGATTTAGTTTGTTTGAGTTGACTTTTTATTAGAAATCTAGGACTTATGATTCCTTAGCACAAGATTAAGAAAATGCCTAAGAGGTGAGGAATTATGCTTATGACCCACAAAGGGGAGAAGCAACCTCAGAACCTAAATCTAGGGAGCTTTGGCGAGGGCCAGAAGTGCAACCTAAATCTAAGGTAAAAATGGGTAATTGGTTTGCCTCCACAAGAGAGGACAAACCACCTGATAGTTTGGACTTACAACCGCCTGGGGGTGACCACCAACTAACTCCTCTTATGATTTTAAATTCATGTAGGCAAGTTTTTATGCTTATGCAAGATAGTTACACTATTTTTATTTAGAAAGAGACTAAGTCCTTAAATTCACTCCCTAAAGAAATTAGATCATGTAAAGGGGCATGCTTCAAATGACCTAAATCTAATGCAATTCAAATTTTATTTTTTATTTTCATTTTGGACAATCATTTTGACTCAGGCTAATAGGATTTTTATGCCTAATGCATGATAAATAAAGATTATGGGCCAAAATTAGCGAGAAGGGAGGAGGTGAGTTTTCTCCACGGCTCTCAAAGGTTAACCTGAGTTCTCTGGAAAAGGTGGAAGCCTTCCAATCAAGAGTGAAATAAGATGCATTTATGCATGATATTTTTAAGAAATAGTCATCCAGCTAAGGGGTTGCTAATTCTTTTATCTTGATTTAAACCTAAGCTTTAGGTGAGGTTATGAGTTGTTTAATTTGTATTTGAATTATTAAGTTGGGTAAAAGATTTATTTTTCCCTAAAGAGCCTAATCCTCATCCAAGCCAAACATAAAGCAAGGAAGAAACTAGGAAAATCATGCCACTTAATGCAAAAGCTAAACAAATCATCAAATAATTTATAAAGAAAATCACAAAAAGAATAAATGGCCATTTGTAGTCGGGCACCACCGCACAAACCCAAAAATATCAAATTGGGTAGCCGAGCTCTACCCTAATATAGCCCGGATTACAGATGAATTAATGGAATTTGTTGTTATGGGGGTCTTCAAGCTTTATTCTTCCTTCTTCTTTTCTTCACTCTTCTTTTCTTTTCTTCTTTCTTCTTTTGGTTCTTTCTTTTGGATGGTTAGAAGGTGGATGCTCTAAGGCTTCACATGGTGCATAAGATAGAATCGTATGACTAATGTTCATCGTAATCCCCATAACAATCATTCCAAAATCCTAAATATACAAAGTTTTGTATGAAAAGGAAAAGAGAAATCTAACTAACACCTGTAAAAATAAAGGTTAGTTAAATCACACCACAAAAATCTCAAGAATATATATTGGACTTATCACCCCACCCATGGGTGACTAAGTCCACCTGGCCTATGGATTATACAAAGGGGTATAAGCACCTGCAAGCAAGAAGCAGTTATATATTTTTTTATGATTGCGCCCCTTAAGCACAATCCCTGAAAGAATAGTTAGACTAAGCGTCCTACCATTCATTCTATGAGCATACACACTAACATCTAGTCTAAAACATATATCACAAAATAAAATATAATATCAAACTATGCACCAGCCTAACCTAAGGCTAGAAGTGGTGACTTAGGCTAATGTGTGTGCTTTGAAGGCTTATGTGGTATGCTTAGCTTAGGACTTTAGGTTCAAATTTTCTAAGTGTGTAGGACGTGTTCAACTTAGGGGAGATTTTTTATTTTTGTTTAAATGTTTTGGGTTTATTTTATTTCATGTTTTAATTTGGTTTAAGTGAAAGCTATAATTAATTACTAAGTTATGAAGAAAGGGAAAGAGAAGAGAACTTCTCTTTCCTTCCCTAACCTTAAGTAATTTTTAAGGTAAGCTCACATTTTAATTTCATTTAGGTAAATGTTTTGATTACATCTTTGATTAATCCTAAGTTTAGATAAACTCTAAACAAACCTATTCAAAAAGAAAGGCATTTTAAGGTTAAATAAAATGAATCAAAATTCACATAACACAGATTACTTCATTTCTTTCCCAACATATATAACATGCATATGAATAGACCCTAAGCATATCTATACATGAAAATGAGAGTAATTAACATACTTTATGATGCATGCTAAGTAATCTATTTAAGAAAATTTAGAAGTTAAACATGTATGATTTTCTTAAGTAGAAAAGGTTTTCCTTATCCAAAATTTCACATACATACATGAAAGTAAGAAAGGCATAAGTGAGTACAACGCTATTGTTAACTAGAAGTGTAAGGTACAAGACCTACTTAGGGCTACTTAAAACCTCTCGTCAGGGGTTACTTCTTTTTTATACACACATGCATATAAAAGAAATGATGTGGAAAAGGAATATGCAAAAGTTGTTTGATAGATTTGTTTTCTTTATGCAATTTATTCATGCAAGTGTAGGCAATCTTTTTTAGATGATAGTGTAGGGATGGATAGGGTATAGACTTAAGTAAGTGTTGGGTTCTTTTCAAATGAACCCAACAACTTTCCAACTCCTTTTCAAAAGTATGCTAACATTAGAAAGAAAGAATGGCTACACTAAACATGTCTTTATAATCTATCACATGCAAGCTTATAATTAAAACATAACTAGCATACTTTAACATTTGGTATTTGATTTATAAGTTTTGAAAATAATTTTGATTTAGTAGTGATAATAGCCACTCATATTTTACTTTAGCCAACACATGCACATTTGACATAAAGTAAATAATTTCATTTTTAAAATTTAAAACATGAAATTATGAATGCAAGAATCACATGACATACAACTTAACATGTTAGGAATGATTCAAAGCAATGAAATCATGTAAAAAATCTCACTTTACTTAAATCCTAAAGACATTCTTAAGGAATAAGAAAATTTAGAATAAATCAAAGTGAATTTCAAAATAATTTTTTGTTTAGTTTGAAGTTTGATTTAATTTTGAAAAGGTGAGATGAGTTTGCTGTTCCTAACCCATTCCCACATGTGTTTGAGATTTTTGTTTAATTTTTAAGCAATTAGATCCATTTTTATGTGTTGATTAGGTTAGGGTATGAATTAAGTGGCTTAATTAACCTTAACACCTAGAAAAATTAACTTAATTAACCCTTACCTACACCACCTTAGAAAAATTAACTAAGTAATTATGAGATAATGAGATGACATAAATCCCACAAGGAATTTAAATTTGTAATGCACCTAATAATGAAAAGGCTTAATGTAATTCGGTACACAATTAAAAGTTAATTAAGCAAAAGGGTTTAGCTTAAGTACTTTTAAAACACCCTTTCATACTTATGAAAGGGGTTTTAATTTTCTTAATTAAACTTAGGCTATTAAACACCTAAGCATCTACCCAAGGTAGATTAATTAAGTTTTGGAACTTTTTAAATTTTTGAAAATTGATTAAAGGGATGATTAATGAGTTAACCCTTAATTAAGAAGGGATTAAAGGGAGAAAAGAGGGTTTAGGGAATAGCTTAGGGGAAATGCCCCAAAATTATTCCATAAACCCCTTACTCATTGGATCTGACCTTAATCAAATATAATCATAGCGTAAATCTACTAATCACACCTTAATTATCCTTAATTAGATGAAAGGGGTAATAGGGAATGAAATAGAAATTTCCCCAATTAATCCCTCAATAAATCTCAAGAAAATTAGGGGAGGCAGAGTTTATCGCCTAAAATAAACCCTAAAAATTTGAGATTAATTGATTACTTAATTAAGGAATAATTAACTAATTAATATTCTTAAAGAAACCTAAATTTAGAGAAAATGCTAATTCAAAATCTATTGAAAATATTTTTAAAATATTCTAGATGAAATTATCTTTTCATAGAATTTTTCCTTTTATTTTTTTGATTTTTCTATGAAGAGTTATGAAATTTTGAAGTTCTAAGAATTAATTAGGAATTAATTAGGTAATTAACTAATCCCTACTTAATCCTCAGCTCACGGTGTGACGCGTGGCGGCAGTCGTCAGCGTGCTTTACAAGCGTTGTGCCATGAGGGTGTGACTTAAATGTCACATCCCAAATGGCGGCGGTGGCGCGCGCACTAATATCCTCGGTCGTCCGATCAAAGATCAGACGACTAAGGATTCATTTGCAGTTTAAAACAAATAAAGGATTTACTAAACATGTCAAATAATCTTAGCCATCCATCTAAAATGTACGAATGGACGGTTGAGATGAGCCAAGTTCTTCCCTGAGGATCAATGGGAACCGTCCATGATCTAAGGGGAGATCTGAGCCTGATCTAACATAGAATCATACAAGACTCAACCCACACCATCTAGAGAAATAGAGCGGCCAATCCAATGGTGGATTTCACATGCCATGAATATTTCTTTCACAAAGGACCAACACCTATTAAGCTAAGTGGTCAAAAAATTACATACCTCAAGGTGAGCTCGATGAGGTAAGTGGTGGAGAGCCCTATTGAAATTCTTAGGCCTTGAGATTGAGTGGATCAATGGAAAGACCAACTCCTCCTTCCTCGAGCTTCATCTTTGATCCAATTGAGCTCTTCCTTGTCATGAGAACTTCAATCAGAGGTTGGGCAAGTTCAACTTGACCCTCTGATAGAGTGTGCAAGAGGAATTGGATTAAGATCAAGTGTAGATGAAGTTGTCAATGGTGATCTCCCTATTTTGCAGCAAGAATTAGAATTCAAATCCTATCTAAGAAGCTTAGGAAGGCTCTGAGATGGTTGCTCTGGGTTCCTAAGCCTCAATCGACAATGAGTGAACTGAAATTTCATTGAATAAGGGGGAGTATATCTCCCCCTATGGCAATCGGATGGTCGAACCATCCTTTGCCATTTTAATTTAATTGACTAGATTGGAGAGGTTGTTTTGATGGTTTTGAGAGTGCACATGGTCGGTTTGATCCCTTGAGTGGAATTCCAACTTCCCATGTGTTAAAATTAAGCATAGGAGGGAATTTGAAAACTTATTTTCAAGCTATGTGATCGGGTTTGGTCTAGGGACCAAATAGGCTGACCCAAACCCATTGGGTTGGGTGCACCACTCATCACTAAGCCCCCTTGAGTTTTTAGGAAAGTCTCAACTGATTGTGAAGAGTGTATGACCAAAATACTCATGGGATAGGCCAAAATTTGTCTATGGCCTAGGAGTAGGATGGTTATTTTGATATTTTTTAATTTGGGTATGTTTAGTATGTGGAGAAAATAGGTTTGGCCAAGTTTCATTGGATTTGGAATCCATTTGATAGGGGCTCTGTTGACCCATTTTTAGGTCAAAATGGGTCAACTTGGTCAAGTTGACCAATAGGTCAAATTGGGTCAAACCAAGGGTTGGGTCAAGTTCATATGACCATTTGAAATGTTTTGGTGCCTTTGGTTTGGTTCAATTTGGTATATGTTTGGTTTTGGCTCATATGACTTCATTTAGGTCAAATGGGTCAAGTTAACCTATTTGACCCATTTGACCTATTTGAGGTAGGTCAAGGGTAGGTTTGGTTAGTCATATGGAGTGAATTGGTGTCTTTGTTTCTAATCAATTTGGGTTAGGTTCAATTTTGGCTCAAGATGACCCAGGGGTCATGTTGGTCAATGGGCTAGTTGGGTCTAGTTGGCCAATTGATGCTTTGGTCAAGTTCAACAAGTGATTTGGAATGAACTTGACCTAATAATTTGGATCAATTTGGCTTAGATCAAGTTCTGACACATTTTGACCTTTTAGGTCAAGTTGGGTCAACTTAGGTCAAGTGGCCAATTGGGCTAGGTTAGGCTCAAATGTTGGCTTGGTCAAGTTCACACATAACTCATGAGTGAACTTAGATCAATGGTTTATATCAATTTGGCCTATGATGGAATTTATCTAAGGTTTCATTTTGGGTTAAGTGTTGACTTGATCAACCCTTAGGTTTGACTTGGTTTGACCCAATTTGATTGATTGATCATCCCATGATGATTGTTGATCATGATGAGAGACAAAAAATGAGTTTGGTTCAATCCAATTTGCTTAGGATCAAAAGTTGGCTCATAAGGGTACTTTAGGTCACTTTGGGTCAAGTGAGCCTAAGTGGGTCAAATGGGTTGGTCAAAGCTTGATTTGAAGTTGGTTGATCTTGTATATGGACTCATGATTGAAATATAAATCTATTTACAAGTGATTTGAAGTCAAATGGGTTTTGATCCATTTGAAAATTTCATATTCAAAGGAAGAATATGAAGAGGTTTTTGGGTTTTGATTGATTGATTGAAGTTTGGATTTATATATGAGCTCATGATTGTAGGATTGATTGAACCATGAGAGAAAATCAAGGGTTTGGCTTGATTTGAAAGTGTTTTGGCTAAGTTCAAGATTTTGGCTTGAAAGGCCTAGATTTGATTTTGAATGGATTTGAGTTTGATTTTTGGAATTGATTTTGCTTGTTTGAATTTATATTTCATTTATATATGCAAATATAATTGAGAATATAAATTGATCATGAGAAAATTTCAAGAATTTGAAGTGGTTTAATCATGATTTAGGATAAATCCATTAAAGAGAATTTAAAGGATTTAAGGAAATTTTTAATTTGAAATTTAATTTTTGAACTGGATTGGATTGATCTATATTTATATTTAATTTATATAAGAGAATATAAATGAGAATACAAATAAGTTTTGAGAAAATCCCATGAGTTTGAACTAGTTTGATCAAAGTTTAGGTTAAATCCATTAAATTAGAATTTTAAGGATTTTAAATTTGGAATTTAATTTTTGAGTTGGATTTGATTGATTTATATTTATATTTCATTTATGTATGAGAGTATAAATGTGAATATAAATAAGTTTTGAGAAAATCCCATGACTTTGAATGGGTTTGATCATGGTTTATGATTAATTTTGGCTAAGTCCTTTAATGGAAAATTAAAGGGACTTAAGAAAATTTCATGAATTTTTTTTGAATTTTGAATTTGATTTGATTGATTTGAATTTATATTTCATTTATATATGTGAACATAAATGAAAATATAAATGGATCATGAGAAAATCTTAAATATTTGATTTGAATCATGATTTTGGTTAAGTCCTTAAGAGAAAATTAAGGACTTAGGCAAATTTTGGACTTGGAAATTTTTAATAGATTTTGATCATGGGTTTCAATCATAGATTTCAATCATGGAATTGATTTAGATTTGGAGAAAATCAAATAGAATTGATTCAGAGTTTTGACTAGAGAGAAGGAAAGGTGAGGAATGGTGCAAGCTAAGGGTAGGCAATTTCCTAACACCCCTAAGGCATGACCTAATCCTATGGCTAAACTTTCTAAGTCTCTAGGCTAGGTTGAGTGTCCATCTAATCACTAGATGTGTCTTAAGACTAAGGAACTCTTAAAGTCTAAGAGAAATCCTATGTCTAAGATGTAGGTGTTGAGACCTCATTCTAAAAATGAGGTCAACATATATGAATCAACTATAACACATGGAGAAATGATAATTATGAATATTTATAAGCTTGTATGTGCTTACAATTTAGAACATGTGATATGAAGTTCTCTTTTCTTTAATCTTCATGAATTTACATAAGGATATGAATATTAATAAGTGTATAGTTCATTTGAAAAGGACATAACACTTGCTTGGGTTTATTCTTATGTATATTTATGTTAGAATTTAGATATAATTTTAGCTCACATGTGTAAATAAATCAAAATATAATTCTTGCATGGTTTACATTCTTACAGTTGTTTGTACACTCACGAGTATTTAAGAATAGCAGGTATATCTAGTCTGGACACCCGAGAATGCATGGCTTTAATTAGCCCCAAGGAGGTTCCTACCTCATTCTCATGGTCAAATAATGGCAAAGTACTTGCTTATAACTTTTATACACTTGTGTGTACATTTCGATAATGAATGAAAACCTCACCTTATTCCATATGCATAATTCAAAACAAAAAATACAATTTTTTGCTTGATTTCCATTCTTATAGTTGTTTATACATCAACATGTATTTAAGAATAGCAGGTATATCTAGTTTGGACACCCGGGGATGCACGGCTTTAGGTAGCCTCAAGGAGGTTCCTATCTCGTTCTCCTGATCAAACAATGACAAAGTACTTGCTTAGAACTTTCATACATTTGAATGTGTATTTAGCTAATGATGGGGATCCACTTTTTCTATAAAAATCATTCATGCATCTTGCATTTAAATGTGTCAAAAATATATTGTATGCATAGATATGTTTAGGACTTAATCATATGCATGCTACATATGATGGAAAGAAATGAACAAACATGTGTTATGTGATAGTAATTAACTCCAATTAATCTTAAGATGCCTTTCTTATTAAATGAAATTATTTAAAGTGAACCTAAACTTAGGATTAATTAAAATATGTAATAAGCCATTCATTAAAGAGAATTGATTAATTAATATGCTTTAGATGTAGTTTAAAGTAAGGATGAAAGAGGGTAATCCTCTTTCTTCTCTTTATAATACTTAGAGATTAAGTGTAGGTCATATGAAACAATACAAGTCATAAATTAAAACTTGCCAATCAATTAAAACAATTGAAGTGAACCACCATTTAAATTGAATCTTTCTACAATTAGAAAATCTTAACTTCTAAAGCCTAGTTAGGACATACCACACAAGCCTTAACACACACATTATAATTAAGTCACCACTTCTAGCTTTATGTTAGGGCGGTGTATGATTTGATGTATATTTTATTTTATGATGTATTATTTTAGACTGGATGTTAGGGTGTATATTTCGTAGGCTGGATGTTAGGCCGTGGTTAGGGGCCACTAAAACATAAATATAAATGCTCTGTTTGCAGGTTGCTTAAGCCCCTAAGCATAATCCAAGTTATGACAGGTGGGCTTGGTTACCCATGTGCAGGGTGCTAAGTCCAAATTATAAATATAATTGCATGGGTGGAATGTATATTTAGCTAACCTCTATTTTACAGGTGTAGTTAGATTTACTCTTTCCATTTAAATGTAATTTTGCAATTAGGAATTAAGATTAGTGCTATGGATGAATTAGGATGAGCATTGGCTAGAAGACTATGTCTTATGTGCCATGTGATGCCTTGAAGTGAGCCAAATCAAAGAAGTAAAGAGGAGGAAAGAATACATGAAAATTTGAAGAAGATGAAGACCCCAATAGCATGTATTCATCTCTAATTGTAATTATTCTTTTGTAATTTGGGTTATATAAGGGTAGAGCTCGGCTACCCATTTCTCTTTTCGGGTTGTACGACAGTACCTGACCGCATCAGCTTGTTATTCTTTTACGTTGGATTTATAAATTGTGTCATGTTTTGTTTATAATTACACAATATAAATGGTATGTCTTTTCCCAGTTTCTTCATATATGGTGATTTAATGTGTGGCATGGATCCAATTAGGCTCTTAGAAAAAATAAATTTTTCCCAACTATAACTCATAATTAAAATTATAAATAACTCATAACCTCACATAAAGCCTAGGCATTAAATCAAGATAATTAAAAGATTTTAGTTAGTTGGATGTTGTATGCTTAATATCATGGATAACATCTTGAATCACTCTTGTAAAATGAGGGCCTCCGTTCTTGCACATATGAGAACCGCTTGACCTGTGAGAGCAGCTCTTACTGATGGAGCTTCACCTTGTTCTCTCTTGATTTGACCAATAACTCATTTCAACATGCATTTAGGCATACAAAATCCTAAAGCCTTTGTTAAAATGAAGTGTCAAAAAATAAATAAAATTTGAAAAGATTTGCATTATACTAAGTCATTACTCATACCACTCATGCTCTAGTCTCTTAGGAGTGGGTTTAAGGACCTTAGTTTTCTATCTAATAATAAAAACCTAACCATCTTGCAAAATATATGACTTGAACACATAGTTTTAAAGCATAGGAGGAGTTAGCTGGCTGCCACTCCAGGCGATTATAAGCCCAGCAGTCGAGTGATTTACCCTCTCTTATGAAGGTAAACCATATACCCATCTTCACTTAGACTTAGGTCGTGCTTTGGCTTATGCCAAAGCACTCTAGATTTACGATCTGAGGTAGCTATTTCCTTCAGGCTACTTCTTAGGTATTTTCACAACCTTGTGTTGTGAGATTATAAGTCCTAGCTTTCTAATAAAATTTCAATTGAAACATATAATTCTCCTCATTTTCAAACATATAAAGCCCAATGATAGGATAGGCTGTAATGCTTACTAGGTTTCCTAGTATCATGAACATTCCCTATTCATCTTGCTTTGGCTTCGATAATAAGTCTTTTCTTTTTGATCTATCTTGATTGATTTTTCAAACATAGCCAATTTATTGATAGTACTATCTTTGAAATCTTTGGAGACAATAATTGCCTATTTTAATCGAGAGTACTCCTAAAGAACTCATCTTCCTTAGGATGTAATTAACTATGAGGGCTTGCACCTATAGGGAACTTTAGAACCTGATTTAAATAAACCCTATTTTATACATCCATATAAAGTAGGGGAAAAATCTCTGGTATATTCGAAGACCCATCATGATTTAGGAGTCCTTATTAGGTGATTAGGTCCATTGTAGGATAGTGATTTATATCTTTTGAGATAGTGCACCATTTCTTGATGTCACATCTGATCACCTCAATATGTACACCATCAGATCTATGTGGTGTCTCCCATACACATAATCGAAAGTAAACACTACACCACTATGCGCTTAGATTTAGGTCAAGCTTCTAGCTTGTTCTAAAGTTCTCTAGATTTAGGATACGAAGTAGCTATTTTCTTAATTCTACAAGCATAAATCCTCACCTCTTAGGCATTTCTATAAACTTATGTTGTTGGATTATAAGCCATAGCAATCTAATGAAATTTCAACTCAAATAAAATAATTCTCTTCAACTTTAAATATATAAGGCCCAATTATAAGATAAATTGGAATGCTCACTAGGCTTCCTAGTATCATGAATATTTCCTACTCATCTCCTTTAACTTCCAAAATAAGTCTCTCCATTTGATCTATCCTGATTGATTTTCTAAATATAGCTAATCCTTTGACAATCTAACCTTGAAATCTTTGGAGACCCTAATTATCTACTTTAATCGAGAGTATTCCTAAAGAATTCACCTTCCTTAGGATGTAATTAACTATGGAGGCTTGCTTCATAGGGAACTAAGGAACCTGGCTTAAAATAAACCCTACTTTACTTTTCCATGTAAAGTAGGGGTGTTGTGTTTATTTTTGGATGTGGGACACGATGTAGATCTTAGGGGTACTTATTGAAGTGATCGGGTACTACATTAAGGTATGACACACTATTTAAAAAGATGAAAATAATTATCCTATAATGCACCTAATCACCAAATAAGAACTCCTAAAGCATGACGGGTCTTTGAATATGCTAGAGATTTTTCCTCTACTTTACATGGAAAAGTAAAGCAGGGTTTATTTTAAGCCGGGTTCATTAAGTGCCCATATGGAGGCAAGCCTCCATAGTTAATTACATCCAAAAGAAAGTGAATTTTTTAGGAATACTCTTGATTAAAATAGAAATTAAAATCTCCAAAGATTTCAAGGCTAGACTATCAATAAATTGGTTGTATTGGAAAATTAAGTGGAATTGTTCAAGGAGAATACTTATTTCTAGAAGCCAAAAGGGAATACATAGGAAAGGCTCATGATACTAGGAAACCTATTGAGCATTCCAATCTATTCTATGGTTGGGATTTATGTATTTGAAATTGAAAATAATTATTTGTTTGAGTTGAAATCTTATTAGATTGCTATGGCCTATAATCCATCAACACAAGATTGTGAAAATGCCTAAGAGGTGAGGATTTATGCTTATAGCCCAAAGGAAATAGCTAAATCAGATCTTAAATCTAGGGAGCTTTGGCATAAGCTAAAGCTCAACTTAAATCTAAGCGAAGATGGGTATCAAGGTTACCTTCACAAAAGAGAGTAAACCACCTGACTGCTGGGCTTACAACCTCCTGGAATGGCTGCCAGTTAACACCTCATATGATTCAAAACCATGTAGTTCAGTATTATGAAAGTGCAAGATAGCTAGGCTGTTATTTAATTTGAAAGAAACTAAAGTCCTTAAACCCACTCCCTAAGAGACTAGAGCATGAGTGGAATGAGCAATGACTTAATCTACAAATGCAAATCTTTTCAAATTTTATTTGATTTTTGACACTTCATTTTGACAAAGGCCATAGAATTTCTTATGCCTAAATGCATGTTGAAAACTGGTCATGGGCTAAGTCAGCTAGAAGAAGGTGTTCACCACCACAAGGGATGCCCTCACTAGTCAAACATTCCCCTATCATGCAAGGATGGAGATCCTTCATGTTCAAGAGAGGAAGAATATGCATGCATGTTGTGAGACATTCAACCATTCACCTAAGGGGTTGCTAAATTTTTTAATTATCTTATTTAATGCCTAAGATTTAGGGTGAGGTTATATGTTGTAGAAAATTTATTTTTTAAGTGCCTAATTGCATCCAGGCCATACATTCAAACATCAAACATTGATGAAACTAAGAAAAATATGCCATTTCTATTGCACAGACTAAACACAACATCAAATAATTTTATAACACTAGTGTAGAAGAATAAACACCGGTGCGGTAAGGTACCACCCTATAACCTGAAAAGAAAATGGGTAGCTGAGCTCTACTCTTATACAACCTGGTATATAAAATAATAATCACAATTTACAAATGATAAATGCTATGGGGGCATCTTCAAATCTCCAAGTGTTCATGTCTCCTTCATTTCTTCATATCTTTTTTCCTTTGATTTGGTAGACTTCAAGGCATCACATGGCACCCCAAGACTAAGTCTTCTAGCCAATGCTCATCCTTAACCCTCATAGGACTAATCCTAATTCTTAATTTAAAATTACATTAAAAATAAGAAAACTAAATCTAACTACACCTACAAAATAGAGTTTAGCTAAACATACATATAACCCAAGCAATTATATTTATAATTTGGACTTAATACCTTGTATATGGGTAACCAAGCCCACTTGTCCTAACTTGAATTATATTTACGGGCTTAAGCAACCTACAAAGAGAGCATTTACATTTATTTTTTTTTTAAGCATAATCCCTAAAAAAAATTTAATCCTACCATCTATGAAGCATATACCCTAACATCTAGTCTAAAAGAATACATCATAAAATAAAATATACATCACACCATGCACCATCCTAACATAAAGCTAGAAGTGGTGGCTTAATCTAATGTGTGTGTATTAAGGCTTGTGTGGTATGTCCTAATTAGGCATTATGGTTAAGATCTTCTAAGTGTGAAAGGATGTTTAGTCATAAGAGGTTGATTCAACTTTAGGTGATTTAATTGATTTGATAATTTTACTTAGTGTTTTATTTTGTTTCATATGCCTTACACTTAGTAACTAAGTGTTATAAAGAGAGGAAAGAGAATTGCTCTGTTTCATCCCTACCTGAAGCCACTTTTTAAAGCATGTTAATTTAATTTATTTTCTTTAGTGAATGGCTTATTACACATTTTAAATTAATCCTAAGTTTAGGTTCACTTTAAATAATTCCATTCAATATGAAAGGCATCTTAAGATTACTTTGATTGAATTACTATCTCATGATATATATTTAATCATTCCTTTCTATCACATGTAACATGCATATGATTAAATCCTAAGTCTACCTACACATATAATATATTTTAGCACACTTAAATGATGGATGTGAACATGTACATTTAAAGTTTATATTTTTTATTTGATTGAATTATTTCATTATATTAATTTAAAGCTCTACCCAAATTCTTATAAAAAAAAACATAAGGATCAAATTACATTACATTATTAAACCAGAAAGTGAGATAAAGGTTAGCTAAAACCTGTATTTGGATGTCCAAACTATATCCTTGGGGTTAAAATTATCGAACCAATTTGATATGCACATGAATTGGAATTTAAATCAGCAATGACCCTGAAATAAATATCAATTGACTCATGAATTGATATAATTAAGAAATAAGAAACTTAATTAAGTACTCTTATAATTCTCTTACACATGTGGGCTAATTATAATTTCCTTAAGATTTTCTTAGGTTATTGAACACCTAAGAGTCTACCCAAAAAACTTAATTAGATGGGTTCTAGAATAACTATGATTTCAATTTGATTAATTAAGGCATTTTAATTAATGACTTAAACCATTAATAATTCCCAAATTAATTAATTTCCACTCAAATGAAATGAACTTAGGGTAAAAAATAGGAAATAGGTTTCAATCTTGTTCCCCATGCTTATTCACTGTTATGCAATGATTGAAAAGTTTAATTAATGGTTTCCTTACTATTTGGCATGTTAATTAATCACCTAATTAATTAAAAAAATAATTAAGGCTAAGATAACCAATTTTCCTAATTAACCAAGAAATAAATCTCAAAAAAATTATGGGAGGCAAGGGTCATCCCATTAATCAACCTCAAAAAGTTTAGAATTAATTACTTGAGTAATTAGAGAGTAATGAAGTTAATTAAGTTTTCAATTAAACCCAAATTAAGCCTTAATTATTATTCAAAATAAATTCATAATATTTTTATTAAATTATCCTCTAAAATACTTTTAAAATTAATATTTATTTGCATTTGTAGAATTTTTCTATGATTTTTTATGATTTTCCAAAGTTTCAACTGATTTAAATGATTTTTCACAATTTTTATAAGGTCTATTAATTTATTTTTGTTAAAATAGACCATTTGAGATTCAAAATGCAATATCTCCCAATCCAAAAATTCTTTTGACTTGAAATTTTTATGGTAGGTGTACTTTAACTTTGGTTTTAACCTTTGAAAATTTTAAATCAATCTATTATGTATTTTCAGTTTAATTAATGAAATTTGATATTCACTAAAACTCAAATTAAGCATACAATATTTAATATAATTTGGAGATTTTGGGTTTGTTATATTCCTATCAGAAAGCCGCATCCAACAAGCCCTTATTTATAGTTTTTGGTTGAGTATTTTATTTTCTATAAATTTTTGAAGTTCCAGGTGATTTAAATAATTTTTAAAATTAGAAATACAGAATTTCCTACTTAACACATTTAACACTGCACGACGCTGACATGGTGCCATGTGGCACTTTGTGATTTGATCGTGCAAATTTGCGTGACACGTGGTGCCACATCAACAGACGAGCGGGAATGCACGCGGGAACAGGGATCACGACGTGCGGATCAGATCAGATGGTCCAGATTGATCTAAGTGATCTGATGAGCTGAAATGGGCAAATCTGCCATTAATCTTAGCCGTCCGTCTCCCTAAATAAGAGATTAGATGGCTGCTACTCCGCGTGATTTTAAGGCGATGAAAACAGCGGGTGGATGAACAATAACCAAATGAAAAAAAGTGATTTTTTACAAAATCTCATCCGAATGGGCTCATTTTTGCGACGATCTTCACCGAAAAACTTTTTGATTCAGATGGAGATGATGTAAAATGAAAAAAAAAATGTAAGGGTAATCTAAGAGAAATTCCTAAATTTGCGCATACATTACCACAAACAAAGCTCGTTAAGGCCAGCTAAAGTTTGATGAAATTACCTCGCCAGGGATGATTTTTGACTGTGATAAAGATCTGAGTGAGCTCCTGGGTGTGAGAGGAAGCCTTAGAATAAGTTTGAACCTTTGCTTTGCTTTGGAACATCGTGATCACCAACCTTCACTGCACCCTCGCTGAAATCTGCTTAGCTTTGATATTTTTCAGTCCAAATGGCTCGAAGAAAGTGGGAATGGATGTCCTTTGCTTGGGGAAGCTCTTTGGAGCTGAATAATGGTAGGAGAAAGAATTTGGAGGCTTCAATTTTTATCTTTTTGGGATGGCCAAAAAGCACCATTAAAGGTTTTGGGGAGATGGTTGGGAGGTGATGGCTTGATTGGGAACTTTGGATTTAGCTCTAAAGTCTTCTTTTGGGGCTATGGAGTTAGTCCTCATTTAATGTAGGTGATGGGGAGAGTGGACTTTGCCATAAATGGATGGAATCCAATGTGGGGGAGGATCCATGAGAGATTTTATTGGGTTGGGCTAATTTTGGGCTGATCCCAAGTGATTTTGGGTTGGGTTTGATCTGCTCCCAAGATGCCATGGGTTGGTTTCAAAGGATTTGGCTCAAATTGGGTCATTTGGGTCACATTGGGTCATGTTAGGTTAGGTTGATGAATTGGTCAAATTGGGTCAAACCAAAGCTTAGGTTAGGTTCAAATGATGATTTGAAGTGTTTTGGTGTGATCAATTTGATTTAATTTGACATATAATTAATTTTGGCTCATTTGGAATCAAATGGGTCAAATGGGTTAAGTTGACCAATTTGACCAAAATTGGCCAAATTGGTTTGGGTTATGGGTTGATTCAAGTTCAATTGGTTAATTGAATATGAATGTAGCCTTTGATTTGGTTTAATTTGGATTAAATTTGGATTTAGGCTTTAGGTCAATTTCGGCTAAGTGGATCAATTGGGATAGGTTGGTTCCAATTGATCAAATTAGAGCTTTGGTTCAGTTCAACAATGAACTTCAAATGAACTTGAGCCATTGGTTGTAATCAATTTGGGTTGGATCATGATTTGATCCATTTTGGCCTTCTAGGCTAATTTGGGTCAACTCAGGTTAAAGGGCCAATTAGGTTTGGTTTGGTTTGGTTCAAGTGATGGTCAAGTCATATTCAAACATTGATCATGAGTTGATGTGAATCAATGGTTTCAACCAATTTGGTGTAGGATGAGTTTTGGCTAGTTTTGGTTCATTTAGGCTAAAGGGTTGACTTGATCAAATGAGCAAGTTGACTTAGTTTGACCCAATTCATGGCAATTAGTCATCTTAGGGTATCAATGGTCATGTTATGAGGCTTGGATGGGCTTTGTTCAATTGAATTTGTGTTGGATTAGAACTTGGCTCAAAAGGGTCCTTTAGGTCATTTTAGGTCAAGTGAGCCTAAGTGGGTTAATGGGCTTGGTTTTGACTTGATTTAATTTTAGTTGAACTTATATATGAGCCTAGGATTGAAATATAAATTCAACTGCAATCAATTTGGAGTCCAATGGATTTTGGTTCATTTAAAATTTTTAAGTCAAAAGGGCTAAGTTGGGCTTGGCTTGGGTTGACTTGAATTTGGTTTGATGATTATAGGTTTTATTTATATTTAAATAGGTGATCGAAGAAATGATTAATTCAAGAGAAAATTCATTGATTTTGACTTGATTTGTATATGATTTGGCTAAGTTCAAAAGATTGGTTCAAAGGGCTTAGATTATGTTTTGATTTGATTTTGGTTTATTTGATTTTATTCATTTGAATGTAGATTTCATTTATATTTGATTAGACAATCAATGGAACAATTGATTTATAAAAAAATTAGTTGAGTTTGAAGTGATTTGAAGACAAATTTGGCTAAGGCTAAGTCCTTAAGATAAAATCATAGGGTTTAGGAAGGTTTTTGAATTTGGATTTGATCATAGATTTCAATCATTTGATTCAAAATTTGGATTTGAATTTGATATTTGGTTTGTGATTTTTATTTTAATTGGATTTAAGAAGGTGCATATGGATTGGGTTTAGGCTACATGATAGGTGATTTCTTTAAGTCTTAAGGCATACCCTAATCCTATGATTAACCCTTCTAAGTCTCTAGGCTTAGGTTAAGTGTTCACCTAATCACTAGAAGTATCTTATGACTAAAGAGCTCTTAGTATCTAGAAGAGTCCTAAGTCTAAGAAGAGAAGGTTGAGAGCTCACTCCAAAAGTGAGGTCAATTAAAGGACCCCCAATAGGCGTGGTGTAACTAACAAGGCACATCGCACATATTGGCGTTGACCGCAATGATCAACAACATCCAAAAGATTGTAAACACTAATAGAAATGGTTTATACCTAGACCCAAAAGGCAGAAAGAATCATGAGCTTAGTGCAATGCTGCTCTCTTTAATGCAAGGGCATAAGAGGGCCAGAAGAAATCCATTGGGAATCAAGTACATGAACCTTCCGTTAGAGAGGCAGGTTCAAGGTATCCACAGGGGATATAGATTTGAGTTTGATTATGAATATGATTAAGTTGGGTGTGTATCCATTGGGGATAAGAATCTATAACCCATTGGGGATCAAGATCAAATTAATTTTTTATTTAATTTATTTTAATTGATGTGGATGCTTATCTGCTAGGGATATGGATTTGAATTCGTTAAAGATTGGAAATGTGAACCTTCCACTAGGGAAGCAGCTTCGGGCTATCTGCTGGGGATAAGAGCTTGATTGGATTTCTTATGGCTCCACTGGGGAGAATGATTTTTGAATAAATGGTACATCCACTGGGGATATAAGCCTGGTTGAATTTGTTAGGTTTAGATTTTGATTTAGTCTCCATTGGGGAGACTAATCTGATTTGCACCTCATTGGGGAGAAGTTTGGTTTGTTCAATATGTTTAATTTGACTCTACTGGGGAGGTTGGTTTTGAATTTGGTTTGTTACTGAATCCTGTTAGTGTATGATGGATGCACTGAGAAGGGGCAATGTTGAGCTTGTCCTATCTCATATTTACTGATCCAAAGGGGTAGTCTACCAGCCACTTGATAGTACTCTCCAACCTAAGAGTTGCCTTTTGGTGTGCAATAACTGTGCTAGGAAGAAAGCGTAGCAGACTTAGAACTTCCAAAGCAGGGAACAACCGCTGGGGTGACCTATTGATGGTGCAACAAATCAAACCCGATCTAAGGCAACTATTGAGTGAGTGTTGCTTGGGATCTTACCTCAACTCAAGAATAGTCCTTATGATTAATTTGATTTTAATTTCATTTAATTTGATGTGATTTGATTTAATTTAATTTGGTGTGTTATGTTATGGACCCTGTTGGTGTGCGATGGACTCACTGAGAAGGGGCTATGTCAGCCTTGGCCTATCTTAGATTTACTGATCCAAAAGGGGTAGTTTACCAGCCACATGGTAGGACTATACGACTTAAGGGGTTGCCTTTCGGTAGGCAACGACTATGCTAAAGAGAAAGCGTAGCAGACTTACATCTTTCGAAGCATTGAACAACTATTGGGGTGACCTGTTGATGACACAATAAATAAAACTTGACCTAAGGTGACTACTGAGTGAATTTCACTGGGGACTTATGTCAGCTCGAGAGTAGTCAGGATTAATTTCATTTGATGGATCTCATTGGTGTGGGATGGACCGCACTGAGAAGGGGCTATGTCGGCCTTGGCCTATCTCAGATTTATCGATCCAAAAGGGTAGTCTATCGGTCGAAGGGTAAGACTATCCGACCTAAGGGATGCCTTTCTATGTGCAACAGTTGTACTAGGAAGAAAGTATAGCAGACTTATATCTTCCCGAGTAGGGACCAGCCGTCGGAGTGACCCATTGGTGTACAACAGATTGAACTTGACCTAGGGCTGTCCGTCAGTGTGCAATTGTCGTGCTGGAAAGAATGCATAGCAGGCTTACATCTTCCAAAGCAAGAACGACCATTGGGGTGACCTGTCAGTGGCACAACAAGTCAAGCCCAACCTAAGGGTGACGATCGAGGGAGTGCTGCTAGGGACTTATCTCAACTCAAAGGTAGTTTGATGATTCCTATAGGGAGTGTTTCTGACACTGCCCTAAAGATAAGATGCCTGCTTGGGAAACGCACCACTGGGGGCATTAATTCCTAATTCAAAAGCAAAAATATATTTTGTTTGTTTGTTATCATGGACCCTGTTGGTGTGTGAGGGACCACACTGAGAAGGAATGCCTGCTCATTCTGGACCAATGGAGAATCTACACATCTGTTGAACAGAATCTCCAACCACATGGGTGGTTACTAGGAAAGGGGGACTATCCAATCTGAAAGTAACTTGGGTAGTGTCTAAATAGGGTCACAAAGGATGTGAGCCAAGTAGAGTGCCCGCAAGGGAGGTGTCACTAGGGGCGTTATCCTGAACCCTGAAGAAGGTGGCCAACTGAAAGAGAAAGCATAACAGTCTTACATATGCCAATAGTGGTGTATCCACCGGGTGGGTCTCTATAGCCAACCAACCTAAGGTACCGTCGGTGTGACGGTCTGCAGAAGGCGTGTAGACTTACATCTCCCTAAAGCAGAACTGACTGCCAAGATAGTTTGTGTTCAGCTTGACTGGTGCTATCCATCCTGGGACTACCCGTCGGTGTGCAATGATTATACTTAAGAATAAAGCGTAGCAGACTTACATCTTCCAAAATAAGGATCAACCGCTGGGGAGACCCATTGACGGTATAATATATCAAACCTGACCTAAGGGTGACTACTAAGTAGAGTGTCACAAAGAAGGACTGGATCCAGACTTGTAGTAGTCAGGAGGAAAGGAGCCACTGGGGGATTTACTCTAATCCTCTACTTGACCAAGTTAGTCCACGATGGCTAGTTTAATAAGAATGCGTATGCGGTGGAAATATTTTTATAATTTATTTTATTTTTATCTATGAGTTAAATGAAAATAAAATAAACTATTTAAATACTACGTAGATCCACAGATGTACTTATTAAGGTGATCAGGTATGACATTGAGGAATGGTGTACTATCTCGAAAGATAGAAGTCACCATCCTACAATGGACCTAATCACCTAATAAGGACTCCTAAGGATGATGGGTCTTCGAATGTATCAAAGATTCTTCCCCTACTTTACATGGAAAAGTAAAGTAGGGTTTATTTTAAATCGGGTTCATTAACTTCCCTATGGAGGCAAGCCCCCATAGTTAATTACATCATAAGGAATGAGATTCCTTAAGAATACTCTCGATTAAGGTAAATGATCCTTATCTCCAAAGATTTCAAAGATAGGACTATCAATCAATTGGTTATTTTTGGAAAATAAAGTGGGATTTGAGCAAAAGGAGAGAGTTATTATCAAAACCAAAGAGAGATGAGTAGGGGATGCTGATGATACTAGGAAGCTTAGTGAGCATCCCAAACTATCCTATGGTTAGGCTTTACATTTTTGAAATTGAGTGGAATTATTTATTTGAGTTGAATTTTTATTAGAAATCTAGGGCTTATAATTCCATAACACAAGATTGTAGAAATATCTAAGAGATGAGGATTTATGCTTATAGCCCCAAAGGGAATTAACACCTTAGATCTTAAATCTAGGGAGCCCTGGCGAGGGCCAAATCACAACCTAAATCTATGACGAAAATGGGTATATGTATTATCTTCACAAGAGAGGATGAACCACCCGATTGTTGGATTTACAACTACCTAGAGTGGCATCCAGCTAACTCCTCCTATGATTTTAAATACATGTAGGCAAGTCTTATACTTTGCAAGATGGCTAAGCTATTGTTTATTTAGAACAGAGACTAAGTCGTTAAACTCACTCTCTAAGAGACTAGATCATGAGGGGGCATGACTTCATGACTTAATCTAATGCAAATTTTGTCAAGTTTTATTTTTGAATTTTGGATATTTTTATTTGACACAGGCTATAGGATTCCATATGCCTAATGCATGAGAAAATCAATTATGGGCCAAAACCAGAAAGAAGAAGATGTGTTTCCACCATAGCTCTCAAAGGTCAAGCCATTTTTTTTGGCAAAGGTGGAAGCCCTCCATTGGCAAAAGTGGGACAATATGATTTATGCATGATATGAGACATACAACATCCAGCTAAGGGGTTGCTAAATTTTTTATTGTCTTGATTTCTGTCTTAAGCTTTAGGTGAGGTTAAGAATTGTTTATTTTTAATTTTGAGTTGATTAATTGGACATAAAATTTTTTTTTTCCTAGGAGCCTAATCACATCCAGGCCATTCAACAATCATCAAATAATTAAGAAACTAGAAAAATTATGCCATCTTAATTATGCAATCTTAAACAAAACATCAATCAATTTATAAAATTAATGCAAAATAATAAGAGGCCTGATGTGGTCGGGTTCTACCGCACAACCCAAAAAAGAAAAATGGGTAGTTGAGCTCTACCCTTATACAACCCGGGTTACAAATGAATAATTATAATTATGAAATGATATGTGTTATGGGGGACTTCATTCTTCATCCTTCATTCTCCACTCCTTATCCTTCATTCTTTCATTTTGATTTGTTCCATTTCTTTCTTTCTTTTAGTTTGACTTGGGATGTAGTTTGCTCCAATGCCTCACATGGTATATAAGACATGGTCTTATAATCAATGTTCACCTTAGTTCCCATAACAATCCTAATGCAAAAATTACATTAAAATGAAGCAAAGTAAATTTAACTGCACCTACAAAATAAATGTTAGCTAAACACACCATACAACCCAAGCAGTTATAGAAATAATTTGGACTTAGTATCCCACACATGGATAACCAAGCCCACCTTTCCTAGTTTGGATTATGCTTAGGGGTATAAGCAACGCACAACAAAGCATTTTTATATTTTTATTATAGCGCACCTTAAGCACAATCCCCTGCAGAAGACATGATTAGGCTAAGATCATCCTATCATCCAGTCTACACACTTACACCCTAACATTCAGTCTAAAATATTACACCCTAAAACAAAATCATGCATCAAACCATGCATCGCCCTAACATAAAGCTAAAAGTGGTGACTTAGTTTAATGTGTGTGCCATTTAAGGCTTATGTGGCTTGACCTAGCTAGGCTTTAAGGTTGGAATTTTCTAAGTGTGAGAAGTTTAATTTAGATGGTGGTTTCATTTTAAGTGATTTAGTTGGCTTGTCAATTTTATTTGGTGATTTGATTTGGTTTGAATGAACCTACACTTGGCAACTAAATGTTATGAAGAGAAGAAAAGAGAAGAGAGTTCTTTCAACTCTACCTTAAAACATTTCTAAGGTAGATTCACTAATGAATTTCCTTTAGTGAATGATTTATTATGTATTTTAATTAATCCTAAGTTTAGATTATTTCTAAATAGTCCTATCCAATAAGAAAGGCCTCTTAGGATTAGTTAGGGTAGATTACTATCACATAACATACACCCATTCATTTATTTCCACCATATATACCATGTATATGAATAATCCTAAGCATACATATACAAGCAATGCAAATCTTAGCACACTTTATGAAGAATTCAAAGAGATGTGATTTGAAAATTTGGATATTCCATTCATGCATGTCTTTGTTATGTAGAAAAGAGGGATTCTTTTATCCATTAGCTAAATGCACATCCATATGTATAAAAGTTGTAAGAGAGTACGACACCATTGTTTACTACACTAGGGGCCTAAGGTAAAAGACCTACTTGGAGCTACTTAAAGCCTCGCAGCCCCGGGATGTCCAGACTGATATACCACTTTTCTTAAATACATGTAAATGTATAAAAAGAACCAAATGGATAAAGAATCATGCAAGAGATTATGTTTGATTTGGTTGTAAGATTTACATGTGTAATATGAAGGTCCTTCCTAAGTCTTAATACAGAGATGCATAGGAATAAATTTAGGCAAGTGTTGTGTTCTTTTCAAATGAACTATACACTTGCAAATCCTATTTGAATCCATGTTAAGGGAAGGAAAGAGAACTTCATAATACACATCTTATGCTATCATCACATGCAAGCTTATAAATATTTATAACTAGCATCACTTCATTTATAATCTTTGATTTATAAGTTTTGAAAAATAATTTGTGATTTAATATTGATAATAGCCACTCATATTCTAAATTTTAGCCAACACATGCAATTTTACATAAAAGGAAACATTTTCTTTAATTAATTGTTAAAGGAAATGAATGCATGATTTCATATGGCAAACAATATTTAACATGATTGGAAAGAAATAAAAGAATGTAAGTACATGACTTCATTCACCCCAATTAATTTCTGAGGACAGTCTTATAAAATAAGATCATTTAAAATGAAAAAAAAATTCTTTAAGGAGATTTTTATTTTTGAATTTGATTTGACTTAAGAAATGTAAAAAGGGCTTGCTAGTCCTAACCCATTCCCCTATGTGTGAATTGGTTTGGTTTAATTTAGAATAATTAAGTTGATTTTATGTTTTGATTAGGTTAAGGTGTGAATTAAATCCATTAATTACCCCTTACCTATACCACTTTAACATAATTATCCAAGTAATTGTGAGCCAACATATGATATGCAACCACATGGAAATTAAATTAGCAATGCACTTAAAAATAAAGGGGCCTAATGCAATTTGCTTACAATTATTGGTTAATTAAGCTAAAGGGTTTAATTAAGTACTTTTATAACCCCCCTACACATGTAGTTTGATTATAATTTTCTTTAGAATTATCTTAGGTTATTGAACACCTAAGAATTTACCCCCAGAATTGAGTGATTAAGTTCTTGAATGATTTGGTTTTGAGTTTGATTAATTAAATTATTTAATAAAGTGATTAAGCCATTAATTAGTTACAAATTGATTAAGTGTTATTCAAATGAAATAAACTTAGGAGAAAAGATTAGAAAAGAGGTCATAATCTCTTTCCCTATGTCTATTCATTATTCCATGATGATTAATAAGCTTAATTAATGAATTTATCACAGTTTAACATATTAATTAATCATTCAATTAATTAAGAAAGTGATTAAGAATGATACAAGCAATTCCCCTAATTAATCAATCAATAAATTCCAAGAAAATCATGGGAGGCAGAGGTCATCCCACTAATTAATCTCAAAAAGTTTAGAGTTAATTGCTAAATTAATTAGAGAGTAATCAACTTAATTACAGTTCCAATAAAACCCAAATTGAGTCAAAATCACTTTTCAAAATTAATTAATTTTAATTTTCTATTATTTTCCTCTGAATTATCTATAAAATGAGTGTTTATTTGTATTGTTTGGTTTTTTAAGATTAATTATGAATTTTGGAAGTTTCACCATTAAAATCAAATTAATTAAGCCTAATAAAACACCTAATCCCGTCGGGCCACGTGGTGGCTGACGTGGCACGCTGACGTGGCACGCTTTCCATGCAGTGTGATGGGATAAGTTATTTAAGTTGTCAAATTCATGAGTCAGTCGCTGGATGTGTCTTCTCTGCGTCCGATCTAAGATCGCAATCTCAGTTTAGGAATGAATTAGTGGTGATCTAGTGTGATCTGATTATAGCTGTCCATTCCAATCACACGGAATAGATGGCGTATGATCCTTCTCCTTTGCGAGCAATGAGAGACGAACATCATTCATCTTTCCTCATTCAATTCAAGCTCACCCAATCTTAGATTGGGATCAAAATGATCGCACACCTTCAGAAGAAAGGGGGATGCACATCCAATAGTCAAGATTGCATGGGATGAGAATTCCCTTCGAAAAGGACCAACCAAAATTTTTTATGGCTACGATTTCAAGCAATTACCTCACTAGAGGCTATCACCGATGCTTCCAACGGAGGAGGTAGCTTCGTCCAGTAGAGACGAAGCCCTGTTGAAGGAGTTCAACCTTGGTTTGAAGTAGTTTGCTCAGTTGACCAAGATCCCCTTCAATGGTGATCGACCATGGCTTGGAGACTTGGGAAATGATTTGATTGAGCTCGACGAGGTCTAAGGATGGTGTATGCAAGGTTAATTTGATTTTGGTTGAGAATTGAATGAGTTGGGTTTGGAATTTACCTCCCCTATTTTGTCTTAGAGTAAAACTAAAAATGGAAAATGTGGAGCTCAAAAATGGCTTGGAAAAGCTTAGGGAGGCTTCTATTCAACCTCTCTAGCTTTGAGGAAATGATTGCTTATTATTTAAGTGAGAATGGGAGGGGGGTATATCTCCCCCTCCTTGGATCCGACGATGAGAGGATGATTTTCCATTTTGGCTTAATGGCTTGAATAAGAGGCACGGTTTGAGTTGCAAAACATCCCACATGGGTCATTTTGGGTAGTGGAGTGAGGGAGAGTGATTGCCCATGTGAGTGGTGAGTGGATTTGGTGATCCAAGTGTTCAAATGCCATTAAGGAGGTCAATTTGGCCTTGCCTTCGGTCATGGACAACCCAAGCTCATTGGGTCATGTTTACCACCTTCCTTGGTTCCCATGTGGACCAATAGAAGGATGCCAAGTGGACTTGAGAAAGAAATGACCAAATTCCAAGTGAATTTGGTCATAGGATACCTTTTGACCTAAGGGCAAAGTGGTTATTTGCTATGATATTGATTTGGATAGATTTGAAATGATTTGAAAATGGGTTGGGCCAAATTTCAAGTGATTTGGAGTTCATTTGATTTGATTTGGCTAAATTTGACCCATTTAGGTCCAGTTGGATCAAATTGGGTTAGGTTGACCAATTGGTCAAATTAGGTCAAACCATGGGTTAGGTCAAGTTCAAATGATCATTTGGAGCCTATGGGTATCATTGGTTTGGTTTAGATTTGGTTTTGGTTCCTTTAGATTCATTTGGGTGAAATGGGTCAAGTTGACCAATTTGACCCATTTGACCCAATTGGGTTGGGTCATGGGTTGGTTTAGGCTTGGTTGAATATTTGAAATGTATTGCAAGCTTTGGTTTCAATCAATTTTGATTTTTTTTGATTTCAAGTTGATTTGACCTTTCAGGTCAAGTTGAGTTCATGGTTAATTGGGCTTGGTTGGGTCTAATTTGTCAATTGAAGTTTTGGTCAAGTTCAACAATCACTTTGGAATGAATTTGATCCATTAGTTGCAATCAATTTGGCTTAAATCAAGATTTGACCCATTTTGACTTTTTAGGTTAATTTGGGTCAACTTAGGTCAAATGGCCAATTAGGCTTGGTTTGGCTCAATTGATGGCTTGATCATGTTCAATCAATGAAAATGGATTGGTTCAGATCAATGGTTTCAATGAATTTGGCTTATAGTGAATTTTGGCTTATTTTGGTTTTAATTTGGGCTAAGTGTTGACTTCATCAAAGGATAGATTTGACTTTGGTTTGACCCAATTTGAGTGATTAATCATTCTAGGATGATTGTTGATCATAATGTGAGGCTTAGATGGGCTCAGTTCAATCCAATTTGGGTTAGATTAGAATTTGGCTCAAAAAGGTCCTTTAGGTCACTTTGGGTCAAGTGAGCCTAAATGGGTCAATTGGCTTGATCAATGCTTGATTCAAGTTTGGTTGAACTCACATATGGAGTTATGATGGAAATATAAATCCAATTCTAAGTGGTTTGGAGTCAAATGGGTTTTGGTTCATTTGACAATTTCAAGTCAAACGGATGAACATTGGTTTTACTTTGGTTAGTTTGATTTTGGTTTGGTGATTGTAGTTTATGTTTATATTTGGGCATGTGATTGAAGGAGTGATTATTTGAAGAGAAAATCCAAGGTTTTGGACTGATTTGAGAATGATTTGGCTAGGTTCAAGGATTTGGCTTGAAAGGGTATAAATTAGATTTTGGTTAACTTTGGATTTAGTTTTGGTTATTTGAATTTATACTTCATTTATATTTATGAATATAAATGAAAATATGAATGGGTTATGAGAAAATTATTTGAGTTTGGAGTGATTTGGATTTGGTTTGGGCTAAGTCCATAAGATGAAATCAAAGGGCTTAGGAAAGATTTTGGGATTTGAATTCAATCATGGGTTTCAATCATTTAATTTGGATTTGATTCATGATTTGAATTTTGGAATTTGGATTTGAATTTGGATTTGAACATGGATTTGAATTTAAAGTTTGATTTTAAAGAAGGAAGTAAGGATTTGGTTCAAGCCATAGGGTAGGCAAGTTTTCCTAAACCATTAAGGCATAACTTAGTCCTATGACTAACTCTTCTAAGTCTCTAGGGTTAGGTTAAGTGTTCACCTAATCACTAGAGGTGTCTTAAGACTAAGGAACTCTTAGTGTCTAGAGGAGTCCTTTATGTAAGATGAAGAAGTTGAAAGCTCACTCAAAAAGTGAGGTCAACAAAGGGCGCCCAATAGGTGTGGTGTGACTGACAAGGCATACCGCATGTATTGGTATTGACCGAGATGATCAACAACGTCCGAACAATGGGAAGCACTAACAAAAATTATCTACTCCTGGTCCCGTGGTGTAGAAGTAATCAAGATCTTAGTGCAATGCAACTCTACTTAAGTCAAAGACATAAGAGAGCGAAGGAGGAATCCAGTAGGGATTGAGTATGTGAGCCTTCAACTAGGGGAAAAGGTTCAAGTTATCCACTGAGGATAAGAGATTATGAAATCCACTGGAGGATTAGAATTTTGGAATCCACTAGGGACAAAAGGTGTGAACCCTCCGCCATGGGAGTAGGTTCAGGTTGGATTGAATTGATTTCACTGAGAGATATTGGAAAGATTTGCATCTCACCAAGGAGAAGCTGATTGATTTGATTGTTTAATTTGACTCCACTAGGGAGGTTGGTTAGATTTGCATCTCACTAGGGAGAAGCTGATCGATTTGATTATTTAATTTGACTCCACTGGGGAGGAGGGTTGGTTTCGCTTCAAATTTTGAATTTTGAATTTTGAGATGGACCGTCGTTGATGGACCTCGAGGCCATGTTGGCCTCAACAACATTTACTAATCGAAAGGGACAGTCTACCAACCACATAGTAGGACTATCCAACCAAAGGGGTTGCCTTTCGGTGTATAGCGGCTGTACTAGGAAGAAAGCATAGCAGACTTACATCTTTCAAAGTAGGGATTAGTCGCTGGGGTAATCTGTTGGTGACATAATGAATCGAATCCAACCTTAGGCTGACTACTGAGTGAATGCTGCTAGGGGACTTAAATCAGCTCAAAGATAGTCAAAATTAGTTTTATTTTTTAATTATATTTGATAGATCATGTCAGTTTGAGATGGACCGCACTGAGTAGGGGTCATGTCGACCTTGGTCTAACTTCATATTTACCGATTTAAAGGGATTAGTTTCTCGACCGAAGGGGAGAACTATCCAACCAAAGGGGCACCTTTCGGTTTGAACTGGCCAATTCAGTGAAGAAAGCATGAGGACTCACATCTTCCTATATAAAAGATCATTGGGGTGACTTAGCAAGGTAACATGTTAACCCGACCTAGGGCTGCTTGTAGGTTTGCGACAGTCATGCTAGAAAGAATGGATAGTAGACTTAAATCTTTTAGAGTGAAATGATCATTGGGGCAACCTGTTTATGGAAAAATAGATTGAACCTGACCTAAGGGCGACTAGTGAGAGAGTGCCGACCCGGGGACTTATCTCCACTCAAGAGTAGTCAGGCAATTCCTATAGGGAGTTTTGCTGACACTACCTTAAAGATAGGATGCCTACTTGGGAAAGGGGCTGCTGGGTGCTTGAATTCCTAATCCATAAGTGAATAAATTTGTTTGTTTATTTGTCATGGACCCTGTTGGTTTGCAAGGGATCATACTGAGAAGGAGCTTATATCAACCTAGAACTATCTCAAATTTACTGGTCCAAGGGAGGATATGTGCATTTGATAAATAAATTCTCCAACCACAGGGGTGGCTACTAGGAAAGGGGGATTGTCCAATCTAAGAGTAACCCGGGTAGTGTCTAAATGGGGTCGCAAAGGACGTGATCCAAGTAGAATGCTTGTAGAGGAGGGGCCACTAAGGGCTTTATCCAAAATCCTAAAGAAGATAATGTCTATAGGTATTCGGTGGCCAACTCAAGGAGAAGACGCGGGGACTTATATCTGCCAAGAGTGGTGTATCCACCGAGTGAGTCGCTGTCAGCATAACGAACATCAACCAACCTAAGGTTCCCATCGATTTATGATAATCAGCCCAGGAAGAAAGCATCAGGGTCTCACATCTTCCTACAATAAAACTGATTGGGATAGTCTGTCTTCGGCTCAACAGGTGCTATCCGACCTAGGGCGACTATTGAGTGAATGCTACTGGGGGACTTATCCTAAACCTCAAATATATTCGACCTAGTTAGTGTATGATGGCTAGCTCAAGAAGAAAGCATGTAGGCTTACATCTTCTTAAACAAAGTCAACATGAGGTTTCCTTACTGACTACGTAGTGAGGTTTACCAAACTAACAAAGCGCTCATCGATTTGCAATGGTCAGGTAAGGAAGAAAGCAAAGGGACTCACATCTGTTGGACAAGTGACCATTGGGGTGATAGGCTAGCAAGGTAGCATGTCAGCTTGACTTAGAGCAGCTAATGAGTGAGTGCCACAGGGGGCTTGCTTTCACATCAAAATAGCCTAAGATAAAAGATATGTGTTTGTGCTTGTGTTAGAGGGAATAGGATGCCATTATAGTTCTCTTACACCTACCCTAAACACACTTAAGAGTTGATGAAATGGTGTCACGAATGGCAGTTGTGATCCCACCAAGAAAGGATTTTGCTTGGGTTCTCTTACACCTAACTTAGCCATGCTAGTCAAAATAGGATGCCTCTTGGGTTCTCTTACACCTACTCTAGTAGCACTGAGGAATAATGTTTAATTTGTGTTTGTGTTGTGAAAGAAGGATATGATGCCTCTTGGGTTTTCTTACACCTTTCCTAAACACATCGTGGCAAACAAGAAAATAATGCTTCGAAAGAAGAGAATATCTTGATGAATTGGAATGGAACTTTTGAAGATAGTTATTTTCAAACATGATTTTATGGGTAGTATTTCTTCAAATAGACCCCATTAATTGGAAGCATCGGGCATTCCCCTTTACAATTAATAAGTTGATAAGATCCTCCTTGGTAGGCTTTTTCTATGACCAAAGGGCCTTCCTAAGTGGGTTCAAACTTGCCTCCCATCTTTCGACGGGCAATAATTGGTCTCCTTAGAAATAAAATAAGCTCTCCTACTTGAAAGGCTCTAGGGCAGACTAGCTTGTTGTGTGCTTGAATCATCTTGGCTTTGTACAACTCGAGGTTCTGGCATGCCCGTAGGCATCTCTCCTCTAAACTTTTGAGCTCTTCTAATCGCAACTTAGAGTTCTGCTCTGTAGTGATTTTACTACCCATTGCCATCCTTAGTGATGGGTGTTAAACTTCTAATGGTAGAATGGCTTCAGACCCATACACTAAGGAGAACGGGTAGATTAGGTTGGAGTTCTATATGTGATGTGGTATGCCCACAAGGCTTCAATTAGCTACTCATGCCACTATCGCTTATTATCATCAAGTGTTTTTTTTTAGTATATGGATGGGAGTTTTGTTGAATACTTCTGCTAGGCCATTCTCCCTTGGATAGTAGATAGTGGGGTATCTCCAATCTATACAGTGTCTCCTGGCAAAGCTGTAGATTTTGGTGCTTTTGAATGCAGTACCATTATCATATATAATTTGTTGAGGCACCCCAAACCTATATATGATATAGTTTCTGAAAAATTGGAGCACATGATGTGACCTCTCTGAGTGGGATTACCTCCGCCCACTTGGAAAAGTATTCTTTGGCAGCTAGGATGAATTGATGACCCTTAGAATAAGAAGGATTAATCAAACTCATTATGTTAGTACCCCAACACTCGAATGGCCATGAGTTCAATGTAGGGTGTAGAATGTTGGGTGGTTGGTGAAAGAATACACCGTGTATCTGACACTGATGGAATCTCCTAGCTACATCCATGCAGTCCATAATCATCAAAGGCCAATAATATCCTAGTCTCTTGATCTTGGCTTTCATCTTCAGACCGGATTGATGTGCTCCGCATAGATCAAAATGTACGATCATGATCTTACGAGCTTCGTGTTTGCCGAAACAACATAACCACATTTGATCGAAAGACCATCAGTACAAGGTGCCATCCACGAGTGCATAGGAGAGAGCTCTCTGCTTCATCTGATGGGCTTGTGATTTCTCTTGAGGTAGTTTGCCTCTATTCAAGTAATCTATGAATGGTTGCCTCCAGTCCAACTCCTCATCCTTTTTGGCAACGGTAACCTCCCCTTCAAGAAAATGTCTCTCGATGAGTTGATCATCAATATGGGATATGACTTATCTATTTGGACCCTTATTGGAATGGACTCATCTTTCAGACATGCCAATTCCTTGGCAAGTTTGGAGAGCGCATCTGCTACTGCGTTCTCTCCTCGAAGAATCTTGTAGATAGTGACCTCAGGGATTTAGGCCACTAGCTTCATGGTGTACTCATTATAAGCTTAGGTTAGAACCTTGTGACAATGCGGTTGATGACCAGTTGAGAATCCCCATAGATGTTGATGCTTTTGACACACACTATAATAGCTAACTCCAGACTAACAATCAAAGCCTCATACTCGGCTTCATTGTTAGTTCATGGATTGGAGAGATGGTATGAGAATCTCATCACATCGCGGTCTAGAGTTAAAAGGATGATTCCTACTCCTGCCTTTCTTGAAAGAGTAGATCATGGCTCTTCTCCTTTTTTGAAAGGAAGCTGCACCATCAAAATACATCTCCCAATGGCAAATGCTAGTGTCCCCTAAGTTCAAGATTTATTCATTGGGGAGGTCATCATTAAGCAGGGAATCAGCAGGAAGTGGGTGTGCGGCTAGAAATTTACTCGTGCTTGTCCTTTCACAGCACATAGGGGTATGAATGTAATATCAAACTTTAAGAGAATCATGGACCAACGTGCAACTGTCTAGATAATGTTGTCCATGTGATGAGATACTACAGTGAATTGGTTCTTAAAATCAAGTTCACCTTATGAGAAAGCATGTAGTGCCATAACTTTTGGGATGCAAAGATTAAAGCTAGGCAATGTTTCTCAAATGGTGGGTAGTTTGCTTCAGCAGGGATCAAATGGTGACTGAGATAGTAGAGAACATTCTCCTTCCCTTCATCATTGGTTTGGGCTAATAAAATGCCAAGGGAGTCATCCAATGCAGTAATGTAGAGGATAAATGGCTTGCCCGACATAGGGGTTGCTAGAACTGGCAGCTTCACCAAATACTATTTTATGTCTTCAAAAGCATGCTGACACTTGTCATCCTATTTGAACTTAACATCCTTTTTGACAAGTGTTGAAAATGTTTTGCATCTCCCCAATAGATCAGAGATAAAGCGCCTTATATATGCCAACCGCCCTAGGAACAATCTGAGTTGAGTTAGAATTTTAGGGGTGACATTTCTAAGATAGCTTTGATTTTTTCTGGGTCTATCTCTATTCCCCGATGTCGAACAACAAACCCAATGAACTTTCCTGATGCTACTCCGAATGCACACTTTAAGGGATTTATTTTGAGATTGAATTATCTTAATCGTTCGAAAACTGCTCTCAAGTTAAAGAGATGGTCTCCCTTTTCTTTACTTTTGATAACTAGATCGTCGATGTAGCATTCTACTTGATGATGAATGAGTTCATCGAAAATTTGAGTCATGGCCTGCTGGTAAGTAGCACCAGCATTTTTAAGATTGAAGGGCATGACCTTATAACAATAGATTTCAATCGGGGTTCGATAAGAAGTATTCCTCTCATCCTCAGGGGCCATTTTGATTTGGTTGTAGCCAGGTGACCCATCCATGAAGGAGAATATTGCATGAGATGAGGCAATGTCCACCATTAACTCTAGCTTAGGAAGTGAAAATTCAACCTTAGGACATGCCTTATTTAAGTATTTGAAATCGATGCATATGCGAATTTAACCATTCTTCTTCTTAACTAGGATGACACTAGCTAACCAGGTAGGATATTTTATTCTCGATGAAGCCAAAGATCGATCGCTTTCTTCACTTCGTAAATAATTGTTTGATTTCTAATCGCATGCATCTAGGAGTTTGCTTGATAGGATTAGCGTTAGGGTCTATTACTAGTTTGTGGACTGCTACATCAAGAGATAATCCAGACATCTCTTCATAGCTCCATGCAAAGCAGTCCTTAAACTCAGTCAATAGCCTAACTAAGTTAATGGTTTTTTCTTCATTCAATAGAGAACTGATGTATGTGGGGCGTGGATCTTCTTCTATCCTGAGGTTGATTTCTTTGAGCTTGTCGATGGTTGAATTAATGTCTTCCTTAAATTTTGGAGGTGCATCTTTGATTTGAAGATCATCAGGATTATTTGAAGTTTCTAAACACACCTCCTCATAAGAGTTAGTGTGGTTTGAGAAGATCCTATCAGACTCTAGATGATTGGTGACAACAAACCAGTAACGATCATCGTCGACTTGACCCACTATACCGAATTCTAGTCCTGGTCTTGATTGTGCATCCATGCCTTTGCTATCCCACGGCTTCTTGAAATATTCTAACCTGTGCCTAAACCATGTGTAAGAAATCAAACCTTTCTTTTCAAGATTATGAACATAAGGCGAGTACCAATCAAAAGTTAATTCCATTAAATCTTTATATGAATTATCATCAAGATCTACATTTACTTCTGGACTTGAGGATGATGATCCCAATAGGAATCTCCTTGGCTTGACATCCATGGAAGATCTAGGGGCTTCCTTAACTACTAAACCCTCAACTTTTTGAGAAGAAAGTGGGGTTAGAGCTAAAGTTCCCAACTGCTGCCTAATGGTTTTACATAATCTAGATTCAAATATATTCATACTTTGCTTGGACGCCTAGTCTTTGTCATTGTCTGGCTCGAGTGTCACCTCCAATGAAACCCGTTGAGAGGGGTTGGTTGGTGTGCTAATCACATGAGACTCATCCTCCGAGTTGGATTCTAAGTCTATGTGAATAGCAGGAGTACTCCTGTGAACTGGAACATAGCTCCTATTGACTAGCTGCCCACCAGAGGATCTTCCACCTCTAGAACTGCCTCTGTATTTACCTCTACCTCTGCCTAGTGGAGGTCGAGTCATCCTACCCATATATCCATATGGTGGAATAAATTATGGGTGGAATGTGACATGCGGCTCTACCTCTTCCTTGGTGTCTCTTTCTCGCGCACTTGAACTTTCTTTTCTCTTTTCTTTTTCTTTTTCTTTTTCTTTTTCATCTTTTTCTTTTCCTTTTATATTTAAATTTTGGCCAAGTTTGCAAGAATAGACATTTTTATTTTGAGAAAGATAAAAGGTCACATCCTTATATATCTCGACCTCTCTAACTGAAAATGGCTTTTCATCTCCTTTGACATAGTATTCGATTCCATCTCTTGGAACCTTGATCCACTGATGAAGGGAGGATGGAACTATCTCATTCTAGTGTTTCCAAAGCCTACCGAGCAAAGCAGTGAATGATGTATTTGAATCAATTATATAGAACTTGGTTTCATATTTCCGGGTAGCACTGGAGCCTAAAGCCCTCTCGCCCTATTCATTGAATCCTCTCAACATCATCAAATCTCCTCGGAGTTCAGAGATGTCAATCCTCAGATAGACAAGGGTTTTTAGGCTCATAATGGTCACCGATGCACCTGGATCAACCAATATCCTAGAAATTACAAATCTGCCCATATCCACCGTGATGTAGAGGGGATGGTTGTGATCCATATCCCACAAAAGAAGGTCTTCATTGGTGAATGTGACTCCATGGGCCTCTCCTGAATAATGTGCCTCTTCTCCAACAACGGTCATCTAGGCTAAGCATATTTCTAGATCAAGAAGGGCCTTCATTAATTATTCCCTCATCTCTTCGGATAAGATAAGGGCATCATATATGCTTAATTTAGCTGGCAACTTTCTCAGGTGAATGAGGACATTATAATCAACTTTGGGCTGATCCTCCACAAGCATATCCATTGACCTCATTTTTAGGATGAGCTCTCAACCTCTCCATCTTATACATAGGACTCCTCTTAGACATTAAGAGATCCTTAGTCTTAAGACACATCTAGTGATTAGGTGGGCACTCAACCTAGCCCTAGAGACTTAGAAGGGTTAGCCATAAGAATAGGTCATGCCTTAAGGGTGTTAGGAAAAATTAGCCTACCCTTAGCTTGAACCATTCCTCACTTCCTTCCTTCAAGTCAATCTAATTGATTTTCTCAAACTCCAAATCAATCTTATTTGATTTTCTCCAAACTCAAATCAATATCACATGATTGAAATCCATGATTGAATTCTAAGTTGAAATTCCAAATTTCAAATCTTGCCTAAGTCTTTTGATTCCCCTTCATGGACTTAGCCAAAATCATATTCAAATCAATTAAAATTCATAAAATTTTTCCATAACCCATTTATATTCTCATTTATATTCATATATATAAATGAAATATAAATTCAAGTCAATCAAACTAAATCTAAAAGTCAAATCCAAAATTCCAAATCTTTCCAAAGTCACTTTGATTTTCTCTTAAGGACTTAGCCTAGATCATATTCAAATGACTTCAAATCCTTGAAATTTTTTGTTAACCCATTTATATTCACATATATAAATAAAATTTAAATTCAAACAACCAAAACCAATTCGAAAACTCAAACTCAAACTCATTCAAAATCCAACCTAAGCCTTTCAAGTCAAAATCTTGAACTTAGCCAAATTAACTTCAAATCAATCCAAACTCTTGATTTTCCTTCATGATTCAATCAATCCTTCAATCATGAATCCAAATATAAATACAAACTTTAATCACTTAACCAAAAATCAATTCCAAAATCAAGCCAAAATCCATTTAATGTTCACCCTTTGAACTTGAAATTGTCAAATGAATCAAAACCCATTTGACTTCAAACCACTTGCAAATGGATTTATATTTCAATCATAAGTCCATATACAAGTTCAATCAAACTCAAATCAAGGTTTGACCAAGCCATTTGACCCATTTAGGCTCACTTGACCCAAAGTGACCTAAAGTACCCTTCATGAGCCAAATTCTAATCCTAACCAAATTGGATTGAACTAAGCCCATCTATGCTTCTCATCATGATCAACAATCATCATGGGATGATCAATCAATTAAATTGGGTCAAACCAAGTCAAACCTAAGGGTTGACCAAGTCAACACTTAGCCAAAATGAAATATAATATAGCCAAAATCCACTATAGGCCAAATTGATTGAAACCATTGATCTAATTTTATTCATGAAAATGTTTGAACTTGACCAAGTCACCATTTGAGCCTAACCTAGCCCAATTGGCCACTTGACTCAAGTTGACCCAACTTGACCTAATAAGTCAAAATGTGTCAAACTTGACGGCCAAATTGTTGATTGAAACCAATGGGTCAAGTTCATTCCAAATCACTTGTTGAACTTGACCAAAGCCTCAATTGGCCAACTAGACATATCCTAGTCCAGTTGACCTTGAACCCAACTTGACCTAAAGGGTCATATTGAGCCAAATTCAAACTTAACCAAAATTGATTGGAAACAAAGATACCAATCCACTTCATATGACTAACCAAACCTAAACCTACCCATGACCTAGCTCAAACAGGTCAAATGGGTCAAATTGGTCAACTTGATCCATTTGACCTTAATGAAGTCATATGAACCAAAATCAAACTAAACCAAATTTAATCAAACCAAAGTTACCAAAATATTTCAAATGGTGATATGAACTTGGCCCAACCCTTGGTTTGACCCAATTTGACCATTTGGTCAACTTGACCCAAGTTGACCCATTTTGACCTAAATGGGTCTACATGAGCCAAACCATACCAAATAAACTCCAAATCTAATAAAACTTGGCCAAACCTATTTTCTCAATATACTAAACATATCCAAATTCAAAAGTCAGCCAAATGACCATTTTACCCCTAGGACAAAGGGAAAATTTTGGCCAATTCCACTTTGAATTTGGTCAAATCCTCTTCAAACTCACTTGGCAATCTCCTAGTAGATCAAGTGAACACTATGGAGGGTGGTGCACCCAACCCAATGGGTTTGGGTTAGCCCAACCTGAGCCAATGGCCAAACTGAGCACATGCTTTGAAATGGCCACATAGGAATCTTCCTTACACTCAATCGAAGAACATGGGGAGTTCACCATTCCACTCCCTAGCCAAAAATGAATCACATGGCACCTCTAGTAGCTCAAACAACCCACTGAATCAAGATAATTAGATCAAAATGGCAAGCCCATGCTCAACCATCGATTGCCAAAGGGGGAGATATACTCCCCCTAATTCACTCTCATTCCAAGTTTCCCTAGTTTGATTGAGTGTTAGGAACAAATCCACTGCAGTATCTCATGACATGGCTAATGCTATCTGGACGTTTGGAACACTGGTCCTTGATACTTTCACAGTTTGACATTACATTCGTGCCTCTCTGCGCGATAAAAGGATAGGAACTAGTGAATTTCTTAGTAGCACACCCACTTCTTACTGATTCTTCGCATAGAAATGATCTCCCTGATGAACAAATCATGAACTTAGGGGAGGCCGAAAACCAATGATGGGAGATGTATTTTGATAGTGTAGCTTCTTTTCACAAAGGGGAAGCGCCATAATCTATTCTCTCAGGAAAGACAGAGGTAGGAATAGTTCTCCTAACTTCATACCGTAATGTGATAAGATTCTCATACTACCTATCCAACCCATGCACCAACAACGAAGCTGAGTATGAGGCTTTGATTGTAGATTTGAAGTTATTCATCACAATCAGTGTTAAGAGCATCAAAATTATTGGGGATTCTCAATTGGTCATCAATTATATTGCTGGGACTTACAAGGTTCTCAAACCCAAGCTTCACCATTACCACGAGTATACCATGAAATTATTGACCCAAATTCCTGAAGTCACCATCTACAAGGTTCCCTGTGCAAAGAACACAGTAGCAGATGCCTTGGCCAAACTTGCCAAAGAATTGGCATGTCTGAAAGATGAGTTCATTTTAATAAGGATCCAAAATAGACAAGTCTTATCCCTTATTGATGCTAAACTCATCAAGAGAATTTATCTTGAAGGGGAGGTTGACGTTGCCAAAATGGACAAGGAGCTGGATTGGAGGCAATTTTTCATAGATTACTTGAACACCGGTAAACTTCCTCAAGAGAAATCACAAGCCCATCAGATGAAATAGAGAGCTCTCTCCTACGCTCTTGTTGATGGCACCCTATACCGATGGTCCTTTGACCAAATGTGGTTATGTTGTTTAGAAAACACGAAGCCTGTGGCATTATAACTGAGGTACACTTAGGTTTATGTGGAGCTCATCAATCTGGTCGAAAGATGAAGACAAAGATCAAAAGACTTGGATAGTATGGATGTAGCTTGAAGATGCCATCAGTGTTAGGTGCACGGTGTGGTCCTCCATCAACCATCTAATATTCTACATTCTACATTAGCTTCATGGCCATTTGAGTGTTGGGGTACCGACATTGTAGGTCTGATCGATCCTCCTTCTTCCAAGGGCATCGATTCATCTTAGCTACCACCGACTACTTTTCTAAGTGGGCGGAAGCCATCCCACTCAGAGAGGTCATAGCTCACCATGTGCTTCAATTTTTTAGGAACCATTTCATATATAGGTTCGAGGTGCCTCAAAAAATTATATCGATAATGGTAATGCATTCAAAAGCAAGAAGATCAATAGCTTTTCCATAAGACACGGTATAGATTGGAGATACTCTACCATCTACTATCTCAGAGCAAATGGCTTAGCAGAAGCATTCAACAAAACTCTCATCCAGATATTGAAGAAGACTCTTGATGATAATAAATGATAGTGGAACGAGTAGTTGGTTGAAGCTTTGTGGGCCTACCACACCACATACCGAACTCCAACTCAATCTACCCCATTTTCCTTAGTGTATGGGTCATAAGTCATTCTTTCTTTAGAAGTTCAACTCCCATCACTAAGGTAACATTGGGTAATAAGATCAAAGCAGAATGCAAAGTTGTGGTTAGAAGAGCTCAAAGATTTGGAGGAGAGTTGCCTACGGGCGTGCCAGAACCTCGAGTTGTACAAGGTCAAAATGATTCAAGCTTACAACAAGCTGGTCCACCCTAGGTCTTTCTGAGTAGGAGAACTTGTGTTTGTCCTAAGGAGACAAATTGTTGTCCATCGAAAGATGGGAGGCAAGTTTGAACACTCTTGGGAAGGCCCCTATGCTATAGAGAAGGCCTACCAAAGAGGATCATATTAGCTCATCGATTGTAAAGGGGAACACCCGATGCTTCCAATTAATGGGCTCTACCTAAAGAAATATTACCCATGAAATAAATCATGTTTGAAAATAATTATTAATAAAAAGAACAAAAATTTGATTCCATTTCATCAAAATCTTCTCTTCTTTCGAAGCGTTGTTTGTTTGTCTTGCGAATCTGATATAACATATTTAGGGTAGGTGTAAGAGTCCCCCAGAGGCATCCTATATCTCTTTCATAACATAAGTGCAATCTCTTGATGCTACTAGAATATGTGTGAGAGAACCCAAGGGGCATCCTATTTTGATTAGCACATCTAAGTTAGGTGTAAGAGAACCCAACCACATCCTTTCTTAGTGGGAATTCCTAGTTGCCATCCGTGGCACCATTTCATCAAACTCCGCAGTGTGTTTAAGATAGGTGTGAGATAACACAAGAGGCATCCTATTCCTGTTAACACATACACAAAACAAACATGAATCTTTTATCTTAGGCTACTTTGATGTAGGAACAAGCCCCTGTGGCACTCACTCATTAGCTGCTCTAAGTCGAGTCTACATGCTACCTTGTTAGTAAGTCATCCTAGTGATCATTTGTTGGAGGATGTGAGTCCCCACACTTTCTTCCTATCTTGATCATTGTAAACCAACGAGTGCCTTATTAGTATGGTAGGCTTCACTACCTAGCCAGTAAGCTACCTCATGTTAACTTTGCTTAAGGAGATGTGAGTCCTCATGCTTTCTTCTTGAACTAGCCATCATGCACTAACTATGTTGAGTATATTTGAGGTTTAGGATAAGTCCCCCAGAGGCTCCTTTCCTCTTGACTATGTTTGAGTTGATATAATTCCTCCAATGGTATTCACTTAGTAGTCGACCTAAGTCAGATGGGACCTATCGAGCCGAAGATAAACTATCCCAGCAATCATTTATGCTACAGGAGGATGTGAGTCCCTGAGCTTTCTTCCTAGGCTGATTGTTGCAAAATGACGGGCACCTTAGGTTGGTTGATGTTCACTATGCTGATAGTGACTCAATCGGTGAGTACACCACTCTTGGTTGATGTGAGTCCCTGAGGTTTCTCCTTGAGTTGGACACCGAATACCTATTAGATACATGACTAGCCATGTCATCTTCTCCAGGGTGTTGGATTAAGTCCTTTAGCAGCCCCATACCCTGCGGGCATTCTATTTGGATCACGTCCATCGCGACCCCATTTAGAGACTACCCAGGTTACTTTTGGATTGGACATTCCCCCATTTCCTAGTAGCCACCCCTATGATTGGAGAATTTGTTCAGCGGGTATGCAAATCTTCCCTTGGTTCAAGAATCAGATAGGTCTAGACATATTCCTTCTCGGTTGATCCTCAAACCAACAGGGTCCATGATAAAATAAACTAAACAAACAAATTAATTAATTCTCTTGTAGATTAGAAATTCAAGCTCCCAAAGGGACCCTTTTCCTAACCAGACATCCTATCTTTAGGCTGTGAGAACTCTAAAATTGCGACTACGAGTTGAGATAAATCCTGGTACTCACTGTAGTCACCCCAGTCGTTCAATCTATTTTTCCACAAGTAGGTTAGCCCAATAGTTATTATGCTTTGGAAGATGTAAGACTATGACGCCTTCTTTCTAACATGACAGTCACAAACTATCGGGCAACCCTAGGTCGGGTTCGATTTGTTGCCCAAAGCAACCGATCACCCCAGTGGTCTTTTATAGTGGAAGATGTGAGTCCCCGAGCTTTCTTCCATTGGATTGATCATTACAAACTAAAAGGCACTTCTTTGGTCATATAGTTCTCCCATTGGCCGGGAAGCTACTCCCTTGGAAGAATCAGATAGTCTGATATGAGCTCCTTCTCAGTTTGATCCATCGCAAACCAATAGAATCCATTAAAATAAACTAAAAAAAATGAAATTTACCTTTGACTATCCTTGAGCTGATTTAAGTTCCCCAGTAACATTCACTCAAATAGTCAGCATTAGGTCGGGTTCAATTTATTGCCTAAAGAAGCCGATCACCCCAGTGGTTCCTTGTTTCTAGAAGATGTAAGTCCCTGTGCTTTCTCCTTAAGACTTGACCATTATAAACCAAAAGGAACCCCCTTGGTTGGGTAGTTCTACCTTATGGTTAGTAGACTACTCCCTTTGAATTAGTAAATCTGAGTTAGGTCTAGGCCTCCATGGTCCCTACTTAGTGGAGTTAATTGCAAACCGATGGGATCCATCATAATAAAAAAAAATCTAAAAATAAAATCTACCTTTGACTATCTTTGAGTTGATTTAAGTCCCCCAGCGGTATTCACTCAATAGTCAGCCCTAGGTTGGGTCCAATCTGTTTCCTTGCCAATATATTACTAGAACTGGTCTCTACATTGGAGGATGTAAGTCTACTATGCTTTCTTCCTAGTATAGCTGTTGTATACTGAAAGGCATCCCTTTGGTTTGCTAGTCCTACTATGTGTTTCATAGACTACCCATTTAATGGTAAATCTGAGTTAGGATTAGGCCTCCATGGCTCCTACTCAGTGCAATCTATCGCAAACCAACAGGGTCTATTTCAAAATCCAAAATCTAAAAATATGAAACAAACAAATCTAATAAAAAAAGAAACAAAATAATTAATCAATCTAAATCAAATCTTTTGTTTCTCCTCAGTAAGATGCAAGTCTTTCTAGTCCACCAACAAATCTAGAATTCTAATCCCTCAGTGGATTTCACAACCCTTCCCTTGTGGATGACTTGGACTTGCCTCCTTAGTGGAGAGTTCACTTCTCTATCCCCAGTGGAGCCTAATTAAACAAACAACAAATTAGAACAAATTCAACCCTCTTCCTCAGCAGAATTCAAACAAATCTGTTTCTCTTAAGTGAGACTCATATCAAATCAAACCTCTCATCCCTTTGTAGATGATTTGAACCTGGTTCCCTAGTGGAAGGTTCACTTACTCTATCCCTTAGTGGATTCCTCCCTCTCTCTTATGTCTTGGACATTGGTAGAGCCACATTGCACTAAGTTCTGGATTCTTTCTACACCTTGGGTAGATTGTTTCTGTAGCTTGTGACCTTGATATTGATCATTTCGGTCAACACCAATACGCACGGTGTTCCTTGTCATTCACACCACACCTATTGGGCGCCCTTTGTTGACCTCATTTTTAGGATGAGCTCTCAACCCTCCATCTTAGACATAAGACTCTTAGACATTAAGAGATCCTTTGTCTTAAGACACATCTAGTGATTAGGTGGATACTCAACCTAGCCCTAGAGACTTAGAAGGGTTAGCCATAGGAATAGGTCATGCCTTAGGGGTGTTAAGAAAAATTTGCCTACCCTTAGCTTGAACCATTACTCACTTCCTTCCTTCAAGTCAAATTCCAAATTAATCCTAATTCATTTTCTCAAACTCCAAATCAATCTTATTTGATTTTCTCCAAACTCAAATCAATATCACATGATTGAAACACATGATTGAATTCCAAGTTGAAATTCCAAATTCCAAATCTTGTCGAAGTCCTTTGATTCCCCTTCATGGACATAGCCAAAATCATATTCAAATCAATTTAAATTCCTGAAAATTTTCCATAACCCATTTATATTCTCATTTATATTCACATATATAAATGAAATATAAATTCTAATCAATCAAACTAAATCTAAAAGTCAAATCCAAAATTCCAAATCTTTCCTAAGCCACTTTAATTTTCTCTTAAGGACTTAGCCTAGATCATATTCAAATCACTTCAAATCCTTGAATTCTTCTCATAATCCATTTATATTCTCATTTATATTCACATATATAAATGAAATATAAATTCAAACAACTAAAACCCAAAACTCAAACTCAAACTCATTCAAAATCCAACCTAAGCCTTTCAAGTCAAAATCTTGAACTTAGCCAAATCAACTTCAAATCAAGCCAAACTCTTGATTTTCCTTCATGATTCAATCAATCCTTCAATCATGAATCCAAATATAAATACAAACTTCAATCACTTAACCAAAAATCAATTCCAAAGTCAAGCCAATATCCATTTCATGTTCACCCTTTGAACTTGAAATTATTAAATGAATCAAAACCCATTTGACTTCAAACCACTTGCAAATGGATTTATATTTCAATCATAAGTCCATATACAAGTTCAATCAAACTCAAATCAAGCTTTGACCAAGCCATTTGACCCACTTAGGCTCACTTGACCTAAAGTGACCTAAAGTACCCTTATGAGCCAAATTTTAATCCTAACCAAATTGGATTGAACTAAGCTCATCTATGCCTCTCATCATGATCAACAATCATCATGAGATGATCAATCAATCAAATTGGGTCAAACCAAGTCAAACCTAAGGGTTGACCAAGTCAACACTTAGTCAAAATAAAACTTAGCACAACCAAAATCCACCATAGGCCAAATTGATTGAAACCATTGACCTAATTTCATTCATGACCAATGTTTGAACTTGACCAAGTCAACATTTGAGCCTAACCTAGCCCAATTGGTCACTTGACCCAAGTTGACCCAACTTGACCTAAAAAGTTAAAATGTGTCAAAACTTGATCTAAGCCAAATTGATTGAAACTAATGGGTTAAGTTTATTCCAAATCACTTGTTGAACTTGGCCAAAGCCTCAATTGGCCAACTAGACCTAACGTAGCACAATTAACCTTGAACCAAACTTGACCTAAAGGGTCATATTGAGCCAAATTCAAACTTAACCAAAATTGATTGGAAACAAAGATACCAATCCACTTCATATGACTAACCAAACCTAAACCTACCCATGACCTAGCTCAAATAGGTCAAATGGTTCAAATTGGTCAACTTGATCCATTTGACCTAAATGAAGTCATATGAACCAAATTCAAACCTAAACCAAATTGAATCAAACAAAAGCCACCAAAATATTTCAAATGGTCATATGAACTTGAACCAACCCTTGGTTTGACCCAATTTGACCATTTGGTCAACTTGACCCAAGTTGACCCATTTTGACCTAAATGGGTCAACATGAGCCAAACCATACCAAATAAACTCCAAATCCAATGAAACTTGGCAAACCTATTTTATTAACATACCAAACATATCCAAATTCAAAAATCAGCTAAATGACTATTTTACCCCTAGGCCATAGGGTGAAGTTTGGCCAATTTCACTTGAAATTGGTCAAATCCTGTACATACTCACTTGACACTCTCCTAGTGGATCAAGTGAACATTTGGGAGGGTGGTGCACCCAACCCAATGGGTTTGGGTCAGCCCAACCTGACCCAATGGACAAACCGAGCACATGCTTTGAAATGGCCACATAAGAATCTTCCTTACACTCAATTGAAACACATGAGGAGTTCACCATTCCACTCCCTAGCCAAAAATGAATCACATGGCACTTCGAACAGCTCAAACAACCCACTGAATCAAGGCAATTGGATCAAAATGGAAAGCCCATGCTTGATCGTCCGATTTCCAAAAGGGGAGATATACTCCCCCTAATTCACTCTTATTCCAAATTTCCCTAATTCAATTGAGTGTTAGGAAGCCAAAGGAGTCATTTTTTAATGATCCCAAGCTCTCTCAAGCATTTGCCAATTCCCATTTCTCAGTTTTCACAAGGTGAAAATAGGGTAGCTCCACCAAAAGTCTATTTTACTCCACACCTAAAATCAAGCCAATTCCCTTTGCACACTCCTTCAGGGACTCTAATCGAGCTTGCCCAAGCTCTCTTTCAAGTTCTTGAAGCAAAGGAGGAGTCACCTAGACCAAAGTCGAACTCACTTGGAGGAGGAGTTGGTCCATAGGAAAAGTTACTCAACCTCAACCCCTCAAACTTTCAGCAAAGCTTCATCTCAACCAGACGAAGCTTCTCCAAGGGAATCAAGTTCCAGTGATCACCTCCGGTGAGGTTATCCATTTTTTGAGCTTTATATAGCTATGGTTTGGAGCTTTGTAAAGTGAATGTTAATCTCATAGGATCTTGACCGTTATATGTAATCTAGGTTGCATGGTGATGGTGTGGGTTAATTTTCATCCCAATCTGAGCTCAATCTAGCTCAGATCAAAGCTTCAAACATGGACAGTCCATCCGCACATTTTGGATGGATGGCTAAAATTAAAATGCAATATATTTATATTTTATCCTCTGATCCACGGCTTTAATCTCAATCATCCGATCCTTGATCAGACGGTTGAGGAGAAAGAGCGTAGCACTACCGCCACTCGGTGCTATGATGTGACATTTTAAATAACAAATTAGACGATGATGCGTGTAAAGCGCATGCCACGTCAGCTGCATGTGTTGTGCCTGTAAGATTAAGAATATAATTAAAGATTTAATAAATTCTAATTAATCACCTAAACTTCTAAAATTCATATCTCAACATAGAAAAATTAAAAATTTTTGAAATAAATTGCATTAGGAAGATAATTGAACATAGAATATTCTAAAATTTATTTTGATTAATTTTGAATATTTTTTCTCTGAGTTTGGGTTTTATTAGGAATGTTAATTCACTAATTACTCTCTAATCAATAGACTGATTAATCTTAACTTTCTTGGGTGTAATTAGAGGGATGACTTCTGCCTCTCCTAATTTTCTTGGGATTTATTGGTGGCTAAATTAGGAGAATTGCTAATTCATTCCCTAATCACTCCCTTAATGTAATTAGACTTAATTAAGTATATAATTAGTGATTTAACTCTTTGATTGAGACAATTAAGTTTTGATTAAGTGAATGTGAGGTTTAGGGAATAATTTTGGGATACTCTCCTTAAGATATTCCTTAAACCCCCTTTATTCCTTAATCTTACCTTAATTAGGGATTAATTCACTAATTATCCCCTTAATTAATTTCATAAAATTCTAAAACTTTCTAGAACTCAATTAATTCTTCTTGGGTAGATGCTTAGGTGTTCAAGAGCCCAAGTACAATTAAGGAAATCAAAATCAAAATTCAACTCATATGTGTGAGGGGTGTTTTGAAATTACTTAAGTTAAACCCCTTAGCTTAATTAATCATTAATCATGAGCTAAATTACATTTGGCCTTTTCTTCCTAGGTGCATTGTTGATTTAAATTCCTTGTGTGGTTTATTTCATCTCATTGGCTCATAATTATTTGGTTAACTATGCTAAGGTGGTGTAGGTAAGGGCTAATCAACATGCCTAATTCATACCTTAACCTAATCAAAATATAAAATGAATCTAATCACCTAAAAATTGAACAAAAATATCAAAAAAAATGTGGGAATGGGTTGGGAATAGCAAACTCACCTCACATTTTCCAAATTAAATAAACTCAAGATCAAATTAAAAAAATCAAATTAAATAAACTTTGATTTGCTTTAAGCTTTCTTATCTCATAAGATTTCCTTTAGCAATTAATTAAGGTGAATGTGCTTACATGCTTTCATTACTTTAGTTCTTTCCCAACATGCTAAATATGTGTGTCATATGATTTCATACATTCATGCTTTTCAAAAATCAAATTTAAAATAAAAATATTTCCTAAATGTCAAATTGCATGTTTTGGCTAAAGTAAGAATATGAGTGGCTATTATCACTATTAAATTTAAATTATTTCCAAAATATATGAATCAATTATCAAAACTAAAAGTGTGTTACTTATATCTTACTTATAAGCTTGCATGTGAGTAAAATATAAGGATATGCTTAGTGTGTTTTAAAGTATTATAAAATATGATCAGAATTATTTAATGATTAGTAATCATCAATCATTTGAAGTCTTACTCTTCTAGGAGACTCATTCATAAAAACTATGGAGGAATCCAAAGATGATTCACTTAAGAATGCACCTCTTGAATATGAGGAAGAGATAAAATCTACTATAGATGAATTAAAGGAGGTTAACCTAGGAACTCCTGAGAACCTAAAATTGACTTTTATTAGTTCTTTGCTGGGTCTAGAAGTTTTTGAAGAGTTAATCACTTTACTCTTTGAGTATAAAGATTGCTTTGTCTGGAGTTATAATTAAATGCCAAGTTTATCCCAGGATGTGGCTGTACACAAACTAGGAATTAAACCTGATGATATCCCAGTAAAGCAGGCTTCTAGGCGGATGCGCCTAGAAGTAGAACAACAAGTGATCATTGAAATAATGAAACTAATTAAAGATGGCTTTATACAAGAAGAACAATACCTTGATTGGGTGGCTAGCATAGTTCTAGAAAAAAGAAGAATGGTCAAATACACATCCACATTGACTTTAGAGACTTAAATAAAGCTTATCCTAAAGATGAGTTCCCTCTGCCTATACTTGAACTCATGGTTGACATAGCATCCTTGCATGAGATCTTTTCATTTATGGATAGATCATCTGGTTATAATCAAATTAAGATGTCCCCAGAAGATGAAAAACATATGGCGTTTAGAACTCCAATAGAGATTTTCTGTTACACGGTCATGCCATTTGGTCTCAAAAATGCTGGAGCTACTTATCAAAGAGCTATGAATAGAATATTCGATGACTTCATTCATATTCAAGTTGAATGTTATATTGATGATTTAGTCATTAAAAGAAAAATAAAATAAGAACATTTTTATGTTTTACGGGTCATTTTTTAGCGATTGCGCCGCTATAATTAAAGATGAATCCTCTGAAGTGTGCCTTTGGAGTGACTTCATGGAAATTCTTAGGTTCAGTGTGGCATCATGGGATAGAAATTGACCTAGAAAAGATAAAAGCTATTATAGAAATGCCGCCACCTAGAAGTCTTACACAACTAAGATCATTCTAGGGAAGGCTTGCATACCTAAGGAGATTCATATCAAATTTATCCAGAAGGTGTCAACCCTTTGAAGAATTATTGAAGAAAGATTACAAATTTATTTGGGATGAAAAAAGTTAGGGTTCCTTCAAAAATCTAAAGCAATATTTAATGAATCTTCCTATTTTGGCTTGCCCGATTCCAGGAAAGCCATTAATCCTCTATACTACGGCTATGGATAAATCTCTTGGGGCTTTATTATCCCAAACAAATGAAGAAGGGAAGGAAAATTTCCTTTACTATCTAAGTCTTAGGTTATCCCAATAGAAAAGAATTATCCTCCTATTGAGAAACATTATTTAGCCTTAGTCTTTGCCGTTCAGAAATTGAGGTATTATATGCTTTCTCATAAGGTCAACCTGATTTCAAGTGTGAATCCTTTGCAATATCTCATGACCCGTCCAACGTTGTCTGGGTGTTTAGCATGATGGTCAATAATTTTATTACAATTTGAGATCACTTATATTCCTCTTTGTGTTGTAAAAGGATAAATAGTGGAAAATTTCCTAGCACCACACCTTATGCTTGAAGGGTCTGCTTTAAATGATGATCTCCTAGATGAACATATCATAACATTAGAAGGTGACCCTAGTGCCACCTGGGAATTATACTTTGATGGTGCATCATCATCAAGAAGACATAAAGAATCAAATTCATCTGTCCCAGGGAAGGCAGGAATTGGGTTAATCTTTATAACCCCATAAAAAGGAATTATGAGATATTTATATCATTTGGCTGAGCCTTGTACAAACAATGAAGCTAAATATGAAGCTCTTGTTACTGGTTTAGAGTTGGCAATCCTTATGAAAATTAAAAATATAAAAATTTTTGGGGATTCCCAACTAATTATAAACTAAGTAAGCGTAATCTATAAGGTTTTGCATCCAAAGCTCTTCAATTATCATCAATATACAATGAAATTACTTGAAAAGATTTCATATGTAACGCTATGTAGAATATCTCCTAAGAGAATATAATAGCAGATGCTTTGGCTGAATTAGCCAAAGAAATCATATGCCTAGAAAAAGAATCAATTTCTATAGAAGTTCAAAATCAGCAGGTTTTGTCTCCTATAGATTTAGACTACATTAATAGGCAAGAAGAAATTCAAAGGATCTTACTAAAGGTCAAATAGAATGTGATTGGAGGCAACCGTTTATTAACTATTTAAGTAAAGGGAGGCTTCCTGAAAATAAATCATTAGCAAATCAAATAAAGAAACTTGCTTTATCTTATGCACTAATTAATAATGCTTTATATTGTAGGTCATTCGACCAAATGTGGCTCCACTGGTTAGACAAATCAGAAGCCCATAAGGTTGTGACTGAGATACACTCTAGATTGTGTGGAGCACACCAATCTGGGCCCACAATGAAATTAAAAATCAAGAGACTTGGGTATTATTAGCCATCGATACTAAATGACTGCATGGAGGTTGCATGTCATTGTCATCAGTGCCAAGTACATGGTGTGCTATTACATCAATCACCCAATGTATTACACCCTACAGTTGCCTCCTAGGCATTTGAGAGTTGGGGTACCGACATCATAGGGCATATTGATCCTCTTTCTTTAAAAGGACATCATTTTATTTTAGTTGCAATGGATTATTTTTCCAAATGGGCTAAAGCAGTACCACTGGAAGAGGTTAAAGTATATCATGTGTTGAAATTCTTTCAGGAAAATATCGTATATCAATTTGATATTCCTCACCAAATCATATCTGATAATGGTCCGTCCTTTAGGTCCACGAAAATAAATCACTTTGTAGCTAGACATAAAATTGATTGGAGATACTCGACCATCTATTATCCTAAGGTGAATGGATTGGCTATAGCATTTAATAAAACATTGGTAAGAATTCTGAAAAATATAGTTGATGAAAATAAGCTCCAATTGCATGAAAAGTTGGTTGAAGCCTTATGGGCCTATCAAACTACTTATAGGACACCAACTCAGTCTTCACCATATGCTTTAATTTTTGGGATTGAAGCAGTTCTTCCATTAGAAGTGCAGTTGCCTTCATTAAGAATAGTTGTTAATAATAATGTTACGATAGATCAACATCATAAGATTTGCTTGGAAGAACTAGATAATATTGAAGGAAAATGATTGAAAGCTCAACAAGACCTTGAACTATACCAATCATGTATGGTTCAGGCACATGATAGATTGGTTTGTCCTAGAACTTTCCAAGTAGGAGATTTGGTCCTGGTTCTTAGACGACCAATCCTAGCTCATCGAAGAATCGACAACAAATTCGAGCCAACATGGGAAGGACCATTTGTAGTGGAAAAAACTTATAAAGGAGGTTCTTACCAACTTATTACCTGTGATGGTGAATGTCCAATACCACCTATTAATGGACGTTACCTAAAGAAATATCATGTGTAACTTGTAACTTGTTGTCAAATAAAGATCAATAAAAATAAAAGCTTATTTCTCTTTATTGCTTTTGCTTCAACTTGTATCATTTATCTGAAATGTTGGTGTGGTGTTTATTTTGAGATGTCGGACACCACACATATCTTAGGGGGTACTTATTGAAGTGATCGGGTATGACATTAAGGAATGATGTACTATCTCGAAAGATAGGAATCACTATCCTATAATGGACCTAATCACCTAATAAGGACTCCTAAGGCATGATGGGTCTTCGAATATACCAGAAATCTTTCCCCTACTTTACATGAAAAGTAAAGTAAGGTTTATTTTAAGCTGGGTTCATTAAGTTCCCTATGGAGGCAAGCCCCTATAGTTAATTACATCTTAAGGAATGAGAATTCCTTAAGAATACTCTCGATTAAAGTAGATAATTAGGATCTCCAAAGATTTCAAGGTTAAGACTATCAAAGGATTGGCTATTTTAGGAAATCATATGGGATAGATCAAGGAGAAGACTTATTTTTGGAATCCAAAGGGAGAAAGTAGGAAATGCTCATGATATTAGGAAGCCTAGTGAGCATTCCAATCTACCATATAATTGGACATTATATTTTTGAAATTGAAGAAAGTTAATTATTTGAGTTGATATTTTATTAGATTGCTAGGGCTTATAATTCCACAACATAAGATTGTGGAAATGACTAAGAGATGAGGATTTATGCTTGTAGCCCGAAGGAAATAACTACCTCAGATTCCTAAATTAAGGAGCCTTGGTACATAACAAAGACATGACCTAAATCTAAGGCAAAAATGGGTATATGGTTTACCTCCATAAAAGAGGATAAACCACCCGACTGTTGGACTTATTACCACTTGGAGTGGCAGCCAGCTAACTCCTCCTACGCTTTAAATCCATGTAGGCAAGTCTTATGCTTTGCAAGATGGCTAGGATGTTGTTCATTTAGAAAGAGAACTAAGTCCTTAGACTCACTCCCTAAGAGACTAAAGCATGAGTGGTATGAATCCATGACTTAATCTAATACAAATTTTATCAAATTTATTTGATTCGTTTGGACTTTTTGTTTTGACACAGGCTATGGGATTTTGTATGCCTAAATGCATGAGAATTTGATTATAGGCCAAATCAAGAGAGAAAGGGGTGTTTTCCACCAAAGGCTCTCATAGGTTAAGCCTTGATTCTCTGGCAAGGATGGAAGCCCCCTCTTAACGGTGAAAGAATACATGCATGATATTATACATTCATCCATCCAAAGGGTTACTAAAAATTTTATTATCTTGATTTAATTCTTAGGCTTTTAAGTAAGGTTATGAGTTGTTAATTGGGGTAGAAAAATTAATTTTTATCCTAAGAGCCTACCGCATCCAGGCCACACATTCAAGCATCAATCATAAATAAATTATGAAAAGCATCTTTCTAATGCTAATCTAAACACAACATCAAATAATTTTATAGACTACCATAAAAGAATAAAAGGCCGCATCGGTTCAGACACCTAAAAGAGAAAAGAAAAAGTGGGTAGCCGAGCATCCTTATACAACGACAAAAATAATATATATGTTATGGGGTCGCTTTCTTCATTCTCTTTCTTTTGATTTGATTTGTTCCAAAGGCATCACAGGGCACCCCAGGGACTAAGCCTTCTGGCCACTGCTCATCCTAATCCCTCATAGCACTAATCCTAATTTCTAATGCAAAATTACATCAAAAATAGGAAAATTAAATCTAGCTACACTTGCAAAACAAATATTAGTTAAACACACCATACAACCTAAGCAGTTATATGAATAATTTGGACTTAGTACCCACACATAGGTAACCAAGCCCACCTATCCTAACATGGGTTACACTTAGGGGCTAAGCAACCTGCACAGCAAAAGCATTTATATTTTTTATTATAGCGGCTCCTTTAAGCAAAACCCCATACAGAAAATATGATTAGGCTAATGACGGCCTAACATCCAATCTACAAAATATACAGCCTAACATCCAGCCTAAAATATTACATCACAAAACAAAACACAACATCATACATACAACGCCCTAACTTAGCACTAGAAGTAGTGACTTAGAATTCTAATGTGTGTGCTTAAGGCTTGTGTAGCAAGACTTTACTAGGCTTCTTTAGTTTAAGTTCCAATTTGAAGTTTGAATTTAAATTTTACCTTTGGGTGATTTCAATCTAAATGATTTAATGATTTGCTTTTCATTTTTATTTTAGTTTTATTTGGTTGAAATGATATTTAGGTTCTCAAGAATGAAGAGTAGGATGAATTCCATCTGTAGATAGGACCCTATTCTACATCCTAATTCCTAAGAAATCTAACTAAAGTCCTTAAGTATCTTGATTAGCCCATTTCAATTTGTGTAATTCATTTGATTCAGTTTATTTGATTTGATTTAGAATTTAGAATTTGAGTTTATTTAAGTATTTGATTAATTAATTTTTTGGATTAGATTTTTAGTTTAATTGCATCTTGATAATTCAATATCCTTAATGTCTAATGGAGTTTAAGTTTGTTTAAGTTCATGTGTTTTTGGTTGATTAATTTTAGATTACGTGTTTTGATTTAATTGAATCTTGATAATTCAATATCCTTTTAAATGTTTACTTCTTTCTTTGATCATGGTTATGTGATTTAACTTTATGTTTATTTAATTTGATTGTGGTTCATTTTATTTGTAGTTTGAGATTAAATTATTAAGATTTTATTTTGATTCTAATTGGGTTTGATTCTTTGTAATTGGGATTTTATTTTTAATCACATCCATTTGTCATGTTCATCAAAGTTTGGTTTGCATTTTGATATATTGGATAGTTAATTAGTTTATTTTATTTAAGTAGGTTGAATGAGATTTGATTTGATTCTATATTAAATTGATGAGAATCTTTCTTGATTTAACTTAATTTGATTCAATTTGATTTAATTAGCTTTATTGGTCTTACGGGTTTGCTTAGGTTCAATGCGATTATGTGATTTGTTTAATTAATAAGTATATTTATGTTAATTATAAAGGTTTGTTTACTTTTTTTAATTTAGTTTCATATTTGTTTAGACAAATGATGTAATTAATGACTTAATGGTTTAGGTTTAATTTATGTTTTGATTAATATTTAATTGCATTTTGATTAACTAAGTTTAATGTAATTAATTTGATTAAGTTAATTAGTTTGTTTAAGAGGTATGATTAAATTAAATAAAGATTTGTTTAACTTTTAATTTGATTTCATGTTTATTTGAGTTAATGATGTAATTGATGAATTAATGATTGAAGTTTAAAATATGGTTTGATCATCTAATTGCATTGTTATATTTGATTAATCTTAAGTTTAATATGATTAATATAATTTACTTAATTAATTTATTTAATAGGTGTAATTAAATTAATTAGTAGATTAATTAAGTATTTAATTTGAATTAACTTTAATCTGATTTATAAAGTTAAATTTTGGTTTATTAAGATAATGGATTAATTTATTAAGTTTGCATAATTAGATGTTTGATTAATTAAGTTTGATTAAGGGTCAATTAAAATTATTAGATTAATTAAAGGTTTGTTTGATTAGAGATTAATGACTTAATGATTTAGGTTTAATTTAAGTTTTGATTAATGTTTAATTGCATCTTAATTATGTTTGATTAAGTTTAGGTTTAATATGATTAATTTAACTAACTTAATTAGTTTATTTAAGGGGTATGATTATTAAATTTAATTATGGGTTTAATTTAAGCTTAATTTTAGAGTTAACTTTAATGTGACTTATTTAAATTAATTTGATTAATTAAGATGATGGATGAATTCATTAAATTTTCATTAATTAAATGTTTGACTAATTGAGTTTGATTATTTATGATTAGGGTTTTACTTGATTTGATTTATTTATTATGTTTGTTTGATTTCATTAACATGTTCAATTTAGTTATTAGGTTGAAATATTCAATGGTTATTTAATTATCTCATTCCAAATGGATGTGAATTAATCATAGATTAATTAAGTTTGCTTTAATTTTATTTAATTTAATTCGATTAATATCAAATTATTAAAGTTTTCTAAGTTAGTTGGATTTTGAGTTTGATTTAAGATTTAATTATTTAATTGAGTTTTATTAACTTAAATAGATTTAATCATATTTAATTTAATCTCCTTTAAAGATGATATTTTTCTGATTTAAAGTTTGATTAATGATTTAATAATGATATTTGATTTTGATTTTTAATTTAATATTTGAGTTATTTTTAGATTATATTTTAATTAACTTTTTAATTGTTTAAACTCTAATCTTAAGTGCTTATTTAGGTTTCTTAAGATTCAGAAGATCAAATCATTTTTCTTAAAAGTCCTAGATGTCAATTGAAGTGATTTAGGTCATCTTGAAGATTTTTGTAAATTTCTAAATTTTTATTTAATTTATTTTATTAAAATTGATAATCTGAATTTCAAAATTTAATTTCTCCCAATCTAGAAATTTTTTTAACTTAACATTATTATTGTAGGTGGATTTTAACGTTCATTTCAATATCTGAAAATTTCAACTTAATCTGACTTATATTTTTGGCATAATTAATAAAATATGATTTTCACTAAAACCTAAATTACGCTCACAATACTCATTAAATTTTGCATATTTTGGGTTTGTTGGATTTCTCTATATAAATATATATATATATATATATATATATATATATATATATTTAAGTATTTATATATATATATATATTTATGGCGTTTTGTGGGAGAAAAATGACCGCACCTTTCTCCGGACCGTTTGATCACAGATCGGACGATCTAGATTAGATCGGATGGTCTAGATCAGATCGTGCGATCTAGAGGCCAGGATCGCGTGTCGGCGGGCGATCTAAGCCTTCCAATCACGCGAACCACGTGATCGGACGGTCTAGATCATTTTTGGTGATACGAAGCTTGGATCGCCGCTTCGGATCACGATCAGTGTCCGACCATCGAACTTCATCGGATCGAGCCGATCCGCAAACGGGATCGATGGTGGCTTTGAGCCGGCAGAACAAGATTTTCATGGGTATTTTGGAAAAAATGAAAGTTTTAAGCCAAAACTTGTCCAAATGGACCCGCTACGCCGATTAAAAAAATTATATTTTCTATTTGGTATGATTTAAAATAAAAGTGCTGGATTTTCTAAAGGAAATTCCTAGAATCGCGGGAAATTTAATACAAAATATGCAAAATCCTAAGGCCATCTACGGTTTGACGAAAGTTGCCTCACTGGGGATGATTTCTGGCGGAGGTGAAGATCCGAGGGAGATCCTATGTGTGTGAGGAAGCTTCAGAGTAATCTTTAGCCCTTGCTTCTCTTCGGAATGCCTCCTTCTCCGATGTTTACCGTCGCCTCGCTGTAAGAGTAAATTCTTATATTATTTGAGCTCAAAGTGGCTAAACGAAGTGGGGGATGGGTTCCCTTTTGCTTTGGGGAGTTTTTGGAGCTAAATAGTGGTGGGAGGAAGAGATCTCAACTCTCATCTCCCCCTCTTTTTATAATGGCCGAAAATTCAAAATATTTTTGAATTTTGTGGCTCCAAATTGATTGCCATCTAGTTGGGGTAGTTGAGATGGATGCAAGATTGATTGAGAACTTTGGATTTTTGCTCCAAAGTCCTCTCTTGCTTCCATATTATCAGATTTATTCAATTGAAATATTGGGGACATGTGATGGGGGGTTAAGTGCATGTGATGGAGGAATTAAATGAGGTTAGGTGGAATCCTATGTGGGGGAGGATTCATGAGGGATTTAAAATGGGTTGGGTTTATTTTGGGCTGATCCCAAATGGGTTTGGGTCGAATCAGCCCAATGGGTTTTGGCTTAGTTTCAAGGGATTTGACCCAATTTAGGTCATACGGGTCATTTTGGGCCAAATTGACCCATTTGATAAAAATTGGCCAAATTAGCTTGGGTTATGGGTTGATTCATGTTCAATTGATTAATTGAAGATGAATGTGGTCTTTGGTTTTAATTAATTTGGATTTAATTTTGATTTAGACCCTTGAGCCAATTTGGGCTAGTTGAGTCAAGTTGACCCAGGCTCGATTTATCAAATTGAGTTTAATTGAGCTTTGGTTAAGTTCATAATAAATTTGAAATGAACCATTATTGCAAATCAATTTGGGTTAGATCATGATTTGACGATTTGGTTCTTTAGGCCAATTTGGGTCAATTTGGATCAAATGACCAATTGGCCTTGGTTTGGCCCAATTGATTACAATTGATCATCCTAGGGTGATCAATCATGGTGTAAGATTTTGGTGAGCTTGGTTCAATCCAATTTGGGTTGGATTAAGTTGGCTCAAATGGGTCCTTTAGGTCACTTTAGGTCAAGTGCACCTAAGTGAGTCAATTAGTTTGGTTTTGGTTTGATTCAATAATTTAGTTGAACTTATATATGAGCCCTAGATTGAAATATAAGTTCAACGACAATCAATTTGGAGTCTAAGAGATTTTGGCTCATTTAAAATTTTCAAGTCAAAAGGGCTAAGTTGGGTTTGACTTGGGTTGGTTTCGATTTGGTTTGATGGTTGTAGGTTTCATTTATATTTGGGTAGATAATTGAATGAATGATTGATTCAAGAGATAATTCATTGGTTTTGACTTGATATGGATAGAATTTGGCTAAGTCCAAAATTGAAAAAGGGGTTTATTGAGTTTGGATTTGATTTTCGATATAGTTTTGGTCATTTGAATTTGGATTTCATTTATATTTGTAAATATAAATGAAGGAATAATTAATTTATAAAGAGATCAACTGAGTTTGATTTGATTTAAGGAAAGTTTTGGCTAAGCTTATGAATATGGTTCTTATGGCTTAGGAAGGGGTTTTAGGGTTTGGATTTGATTTTGGGTTTCAATCATTTGGAGTCAAATTTTAAAATTAGATTTGGAATTTGAATTTGAATTTGAGATTTGATTTGAGAATTGAGTCTGGGTTTGATTTGAGAAAGTGTATCTAGATTAGGTTTAGGCTATGGGATAGGTAATTTCCTTAAACCCTAAGGCATAGCCTAATCTTATGATTAACACTTCTAAGTCTCTAGGTTAGGTGTTCACCTAATCACTAGATGTGTCTTATGACTAAGAAAATATTAGTGTCTAGAAGAGTCCTAAGTCTAATAAGAGGAGGTTAAGAGCTCACTCCAAAAGTGAGGTCAACAAAAGGACCCCCAATAGGTGTGGTGTAACTGACAAGGCACACCGCACGTATTGGCGTTGACCAAACGATCAACAACATCCAGAAGATTGCAACAAACAATGAAAGTGATCTATACCTAGACCTGAAAGGTAGATAGAATCACGATCTTAGTGCAATGCAGCTCTCTTTATGCCAAGGGAATAAGATAGCAAGAAGGGATCCACTAGGGATTGAGTACATGAACCTTCCTCTAGGGAAACATGTTCAAGTTATCCCGTGGGGATATGGATCTGAGTTTGATTATGAAAATGATTTATTTGGGTGTGTATCCACTAGGGATAAGAATTTAATTGGATTTCTTTTATTTGTTTGATCAGACTCCACTAGGGAGGTTGGTTTAATTTGTTATGGCTCCACTAGGGAGAAGGGTTCTAGATTGAGGGCATATCCACTGGGGATATACACTCGATTGAATTTGTTTGATTTAGATCTAAACTCTGCTAGAGAGGCTAATTTGATTCATGCCTCATTGGAGAGAAATTTGGTTTATTTGAGATGTTTAATTTGACTCCACTGGGGAGGTTGGTTTCGAATTTATTTTATGGACCTGTTGGTGTACGATGGACTATACTAAGAAGGAGCCCCAGAGGCCTTGGCCTATCTTAGATTTATAAGTCTAAAGAGGTAGTCTACCTGCCATAAGGTAGGACTATCCAACCTAAGGGGTTGCCTTTTGGTGTGCAACGACTATGCTAGGAAGAAAGCAGTAAACTTATATCTTCCAAAGCAAGGAAAAGCCACTGGGGTGATCTATTGGACGAGCAACACATCGAACCCTGGCGACACTCTTGAGTGCCACCTGGGGTCTTACCTCAACTCAAGAGTAGTCCTGATGATTAATTTGATTTGATTTGATTTAATTTAATTTTATGTGTTATATTGTGGACCCGTGATGGATGGACCGAGAAGGAGCTATGTCACCTTGACCTATCTCGCATTTACAAGTCCAAAGGGGTAGTCTACCAACCACAAGGTAGACTATCCGCCTGGGGGTTGCCTTTTCGCAACGATGCATGGAAGAAGAAAGCATAGAAGACTTACATCTTCCAAAGTAGGGATCAATCGTTGGGGTGATATGTTGATGGCACAACAGATCAATCCCGACTGAGGCGACTATTTGAGAATGCCACCGTGGACTCATATCGAGAATGAATAATTACTTTAATTTTAGATGGACAATTTGTTTGATGAATCTACTAAGAAGGAGCGATCGCCTAGACCTATCTTAGGTTTACAAATCTAAAGGGATAGTCTACCAGCCGTTAGGTAGAACTAACCAACCTAAGGGTGCCTTTCTTGCAATGGTCAAGTTAGAAGAAACGAGGACTCAAATCTTTCTAAACAAGAAGAATGGCTTGCAACAAATCGGGCTGACCTAGGCTTCGGTTTGCAATGATCGTCCTGGAAAGAATGCGTAATAGTCTTATATCTTTCAAAGCAAAGACGGCCGGTAAGCTTGGTGGCACAACAAGTTGAACCCGACCTGGGAGAATGGGTGGAGTGAGTACCAACGGGATTTATCTCAACTGAGTAGTCGCAATTCATAGGGAGTTTTGACACCGCCTAAAAATAGGACACCGCTTGGGAAAGGGGTCACTAATTCTAATCCACAAGCAAATATTTTGTTTGTTTGTTTAATTTATTTTATCGTGGACCCTGTTAGTTTGTAAGGGATCAAACTGAGAAGGAGCTTATATCAGCCTAGACCTGTCTCAGATTTTTTGAACCAAGGGAGAATCGCATCCACCAATGATTCTCTAACCACAGGGTGGCTACTGAAAGGAGTCCAATCCAAAAGTAACCCGTAGTGTCTAAATGGGTTCTCAAAGGACCTGATCTAATTAGAATGCGCAGGGGAAGGGGCCACTGGGGCTTGATCTAACTTGGAGAAAATGACATAGTCATATATCACATAGGTACTGGCCAACTCATGGAAAAAGCGTGGGGACTTACATCTTCCAAGAGTGGTGTACCCGGGTGAGTCACAATAGCAACATCAACCAACCTATGGTGCCCATCGGTTTGCAATAATCAGTCTAGAAAGAAAGCATGTAGGCTTACATCTCCCTAAAGTAGAACTGACTATTGGGATAGTCTATCTTCGGCTCAACAGGAGCCATCCGACCTAGAGTGACTATTGAGTGAATGCCACTTGGGGCTTATATCGACTCAAACGTAGTCAAGAGGAAAGGAGCCTCTGGGGAACTTACCCTAAACCTCAAATATATTTGACCTAGTTAGGTCATGATGATTAGTTCAAGAAGAAAGCACAGGGACTCACATCTTCTCAAATAGGATCAACCATGAGGTACTAGGCAGCGAAGATTATGAAACTAACAAGGCGCTTGTCGATTTGCAATGGTCAAATTAGGAAGAAAGCACGGGGACTCACATCCTCCAACAAATGATTGGAGAACAAATCAAACCCAACCTAGAGCAACTAATGAGTGAGTGCCATAGGGGGCTTGCTCCCACATCAAAATAGAAAAAAAATATATATGTTTGTTTGTGTTTGATATGAAGGAATAGGATGCCACCGGGACTCTTACAAACCTGGGAAACTCAACTAGTCGAGTATGGTGGCTAGTTCAAGAAGAAAGCGTTGGGACTCACATCTTCTTAAACAAAGCCAACACAAGGTAGTTCACTAGCAGGGCAATGAAGCCTACCAAACTAATAATGCGCTCGTCAATTTGTAATGGTCAAATTAAGAAGAAAGTGAGGGGACTCACATCCTCCAATAAATGACCACTAGGGTGATCGGTTGCTTTGGACGAGCCCATTGATTGGAAGACTCGGGCGCTCTCCTTTACAATTTATGAGTTGGTAAGATCCTCCTTGGTAGGCCTTCTCTATGGCATAAGGGCCTTCCAAAGTGGGTTCAAACTTTCCTCCTATCTTTCGACGAACAACAATTGGTCTCCTTAGAACTAAAACAAGCTCTTCTACTTGAAAAGCTCTAGGATGGACCAACTTGTTATGAGCTTGAATCATCTTGGCTTTGTATAACTCGATGTTTTGGCATGCTCGTAGGCATCTCTCCTCCAAACCTTCGAGCTCTTCCAACCGTAACTTGGCATTCTGTTCCGTTGTGATTTTTCTACCCATGGCTATCCTTAGTGATGGGAGTTGGACTTCCAATGATAGAACAGCTTCAGACCCATACACTAAGGAGAAAGAAGTAGATTGAGTTGGAGTTCTATGTGGTAGGTATAAAGCTTCAACCAACTGTTCATGCTATCGTCATTTGTTATCATCTAATGTCTTCTTCAGTATTTGAATGAGGGTTTTGTTGAAAGCTTCTGCTAACCCATTTGCTCTTGGATAGTAAATGGTAGAATATCTCCAATCTATGTTGTGTCTTCGATCAAAGCTATTAATTTTAGTGCTCTTGAATGCAATACCATTATCAAATATAATTCATCGAGGCATCCCAAACCTATATATGATATGGTTCCTGAAAAACTGGAGCACATGTTGAGCTGAGACCTCTCTAACTGGGATTACCTCTGCCCATTTGAAAAAGTAGTCAGTAGCAGCTAGAATGAATCGATGACCTTTGGAAGAAGGAGGATCGGTCGGACCCACAATGTCAGTACCCCAACACTCGAATAGCCATGAGGCCAATGTAGGATGTAGGATGTTGGGAGGTTAATGTAGGACCATACCGTGTACCTGACATTGATGGCATCTCCTACGTCCATGCGATGCGTGATCATCGAAGGCCGGTATCTAGTCTCTTGATCTTGGCTTTCATCTTTGGACGGATTGATGTGCACATAACCAGTGTACCTCGATCACGATTCTACGCTTCGTGTTCGGATGTAACCACATATGATCGAAAGACTTCGGTAAGGTGCTACAAGAGTATAGGAAAGGGCTCTCACTTCACGGTGTGTGATTTCTCTTGAGGTAGTTTTCCTACATTTAAATAATCTATGAATGGTTGCCTCCAATCGGCTCCTCATCCTTTTAATGGCAACCTCCCCTTCAAGAGAATCTCTAGATGAGTTCGCATCAATAAGGGATAAGACTTGTCTATTTTGGACCCTTATTGGTAGACTCATCTTAGACATCAACTCTTTGGCAAGCTTGGCTATCGTCACTCTTTGTTCTCTCTCGAGGAATCTTGTAGATGGTAACCTTTAGATTTGGGCCAACAACTCCATAGTATACTTGTGGTAATGATGGAGCTTAGCTTTAGAACTTTATAGGACCCAGTGATTTGGTTGATGATGAGCTGAGAATCTCCAAAGATGCTGATACTCTGGATGCATAGTGTAATGGCTAACTCAGGAAAATGAGCCTCATATTGACTTCATTGTTGGTGCATGGATTGGAAGATGATATGAGAATCTCATCACATCGTGCAGGTTAGGAGAACTATTCCCCCACGCCTTCCACAGGATAGTAATGTGGTTCTTCTCCTCTTTGAGAAGGCACCATCAAAGTACATCTCCCGGTGTGAGCACTAGTACCCCTAAGTTCATGATTTGTTCATTGGGAGATCATCATTAAGCGAGAGAATCGAGGGAGTGGATGTCTTTGCTAAGAAATCCAAGTGCTTGTCCATGAAGGGGGGAATGTTATATCAAGCGAGACAAAATCATGGACCAACATGCCAACCAGTCGATAAGGTCGGTGTGTCATGAGATAGATAGTGGATTGACTAGAGAATCAAGTTCACACCTTATGAAAAGCATGTAGTGTCATAGCTTTTTTGATGCAGATTAAAAGCTAGGCGTGCTTTTCAATAGGTGGATAGTTTGCCTCGTAGGGATTAGGCGATGGTAGATAATAGAGAGTTCTCCTTCCCTTCATCATTGGTTTGAGCCAAGGGAGTCTAATGCTGTATATAATATGAGCTTGCGGGATAGGGCATTTGGAGGTGTCATCAGATATTGCTTGATGCATTTGAAAGCATGCAGACACTTATCATCCCATTTGAACTTGGCATCTTTTTTGATAAGTGCTGAGAATGGTTGGCATCTTCCTGATAAGTTGGAAATGAAGCATCTTAGATGCGCCAACCACCCTTGGAATGACCTGAGTTGTGTTAGGATTTTAGGGGGTGGCATTTCTAATATCTCTTTGATCTTTTCTGGATCGATTTCAATTTCCCGGTGTCGGACAACAAACCCAAGAAATTTTCCTGAAGCTACTCCGAATGCACACTTCATGGGGTTCATTTTGAGGTTATATTGTCTTAACCATTCGAAAACTACTCTCAAGTCAAAGAGATGGTCTTCCTTTTCTTTGCTTTTGATAACAAGATCATCGATGTAGCATTCAACTTGATGATGAATGAGTTCATCGAAGATTTGAGTCATGGCCTGCTGGTATGTGGTACCGGCATTTTTAAGGTCGAAAGGCATGACCTTATAACAATATATTCTGATCGGGGTTCGAAAGGAAGTGTTTCTTTCATCCTCTGGGGCCATCTTAATTTGGTTGTAGCAAGATGACTCATCCATAAAGGAGAATACTGCATGAGATGAAGCAATGTCCACCATTAATTCTGATATAGGAAGGTGGAATTCATCCTTAGGACATGCCTAATTTAGATCCCTAAAATCAATGCATATGCAAATTTGTCCATTCTTTTTCTTAACTGGACGACACCAACCGTATATATTTTTCTTCCCTAATAAAGCCAGCATCGATCAGTTTCTTGATTTCAGAAGTGACTTATTGTTCAATGTCTAATCACATGGGTTTAGGAGCCTGTTTGATAGGGTTAGTGTTAGGTTCTATTGCTAGTTTATGAACTGCTATGTCAGGAGATAGACCAGGCATCTCTTCATAACTCCATGCAAAGCAATCCTTAAACTCAATCAATAGCTTTATTAAATCATTGGTTTCTTTTTCATTCAATAGAGAACTGATATATGTTGGGCGTGGATCTTCTTCAATTTCTAGTTTGATTTCTTTGAGCTTGTCGATAGTTGATATGATCTCCTCTTCGAACTCTAGCGGTGCATCTTTGACTTCAAAGTCATTTGGATCATCTGAAGTTTCTAAGCACACCTCCTCATATAAGTTAGCATGATTTGAAAAGAACCTATCAGATTCCAAATGATTGGTGATGACTAAGCAGTAATCATCATCATCAATTGGACCCACTATACCGAATCCTAGTCCCGATCTTGATTATGAATGTCTGCATTTGTTGTCCCATAACCTTTCAAAGTAATCCGACCTGTGTTTAGACCAAGCATGTGGAATTAATCCTTTCTTTGCTAAATTAAGAACACTAGGTGAATACCAATCAAAAGGTAATTCTATTAAATCTTTCTATGAATCATCCTCAAGTTCTACATCACTTCTTGACTTGAGGATGATGCTCCAAGAAAGAACTTCGCACCTTTACATTTGTGGAAGACTTAGGGCTTCCTTAACTACCAAACCCTCAACTTTTGTGAGGAAAGTGGAGTTAGAGCTAAAGTTCCCAACCGATGCTTCTCTGCTTTCACATATAGACTGGATACACTTATGCTTTGCTTAGAGCATCATCAGGCTTCATTTTAACTATCACTTGCATGGGGATATCATGCGGAAGTGCTAGCTAGTGTACTAATCATATATGACTCATCATCCGAACTAGATTATAAGTCTATATAGATAGTAGGATAGCAGGGACATAACTCCTATTGGATGGCCAATAAGGAGGTCTTCTGTCTCTAGGCATGTCTCTGGATCTACCTCTTCCTCTGCCTGGTGGAGGTCGAGTCATCCTACCCATATGTTCGAATGGAGTAACGAATTGTGGGTGGAATCTAATGTTAAGCTCTACTTTCTTCTCCAAGTCTATTTCTCGCTCCCTTTTATTTTCTTTCTCATTTCCTTTTTTCTTTTCTTTTTCTTTTTCATTTTCTTTTTCTTTTTCTTTTTCCTTTTCTTTTTCTTTTATTTTTGAACTTTCACCAAGTTCACGAGAATAGACTTGTTATTTTGAGGGAGATAGTAGGTTGTGTCTTCGTATATTCCGACCTCATGAACTATGAATGGCTTAAGATCTTCTTTGATGCAGTATTCAATCCCACCTCTCATGAACTTCATGCATTGATGTAGAGAGGATGAAACCACATTGTTCTCATGTATCCACGATCTCCCAAGTAAAGCATTGAAAGATGTATCTGAGTCTATAATATGAAACTTGGCGGTAGTCTTCCAATCATCAACTTCTAATGGCAACACTATAGAGCCTAAAGCCCTCTCGCCTTGTTCATTGAATCCTCTCAACATCATCCTCTCTTTTGAAAGTTTGGAGATGTCAATCTTTAAGTAAGTGAGGGTTTTTAGACTCATAATATTCACCGATGCACCCTGGTCAACAAGAACTCTGGATATCCCGTATCTTAACATCCACCGTAATGTAAAGAGGGTGTGCTTGGTCGCTCCTAAGCAAGTCTTCATCAGAATGTAACTCCTAGAGTGTCCTCGAATCAAGCCTCCTCTCAAGAATGGCGTGGCTAAGCATATCTCCGGATCAAGGAGGGTCTTGATTATAGATTCCCTCATCTCTTTGGATAAAATTAGGGTGTCATATATACTTAACTTAGCTGGCAGCTTTCTAAGATATACTAGGATGTTGTAGTCAACCTTGGATTGATCCTCCACAAGCATATCCATGGGTGGAGCATCTTGTGGAGAGGCTATCTCTCTTTAGAACCAATGATTTGCTTACCTTATCACGAGATGCCACCAGAGGTAGAACTTTGCCACTGCGAAGGCTAACTTCAGTGACCTCTTGGAATGATAAATTTGTAGGAAGTTCTACCTTCTCATCAGGTGCACCTACAACTTCTCCTATGGGATCATCGGAGTCAGAGGACTCCAAATCAATCTCAATGGGTGAACCCGAATGATTCAGGAATAGAAAATTCATTTCTAAATCAAAGGTGGAATGATCGGAACTAGAGTCATCATTATTTTGTAGACTTGAAGAGTTTTTGAGAGGAATAAAATCTTGAGTATCAGAAGTGGACAAGATGTAAGTGAAAGCTTTTTTCATTGATTTCTTAGGATCAAGCATTTCAAGCCTCTTCTCCCAATCATAGCTTTTGGGGATAGGATCATGTCTTTAAAGACCCCTCTCCTCTCTTTAGCTAACTAAGATGGATCATGCCCTTAACAGCCCCATCTTATTAGCTAATACATGGAGCATCGCTATTCTCAAGTAAGAGTAAGTCCTCTGAAGGCATCTTCCTCGAGCATAGTAAATGCATTAGGGTTAGACCATTCTTTGGGTCCACTCCTAATAGCATTCCTCTTCATCCTTTGTCATAATGAAGTTAAGTTTCTAGGAATAAATCACACTCTAAAGCAAAGATAGGTATACATATACCTATCTTTCACAATCAAAAATAAAACAAATTTTAAATCAAAAATTAAAATTCTAAATTGGAGCCCCAAGTTTATGGTTATATGTTGATCAATCTGTCAACACCAATATGTGCAGTGTATTCTGGAAGATTCACTACACATATTGGGGGTCCATTTGTTGATCTCATTTTTGGATGAGGTTAATTTAGAATTTAGGATATCCAAATCTCAAATAGGATTTTCCTAATTCAATGCTTAGTGACCTAGGGAAGTCACCTTGGGTTGGATCTAACCTGTTTGGCTCAGGTAGGATCAACTCAAGCTTCCAATATGAATCAATTCAAATAAATCAACAAAATAAAATGGAAATTCAAAATTAAATCTAAGGTCAAATCTAGTCAACCTAAGTTTGACTCAAGTGGGACCCACTTGGTCAAAAGTCAACCACCAAAAACATGGCCAAATTAAATCATTCCAAACATTCCAAATGATTAAAAAAATATGTTTGATCATAAATATAAAGAGATTTGAATTCATTTAGTACTAAAATGGGTGAATTAGACTACTTGGTTTAAAATAGCTTAAATGGGTTTTATTGGATTCAGACCTCAATTAAATTGAAATAAACTCAAATTAATCATTTAAAATCATTTGGGAATAATAATCAAACATAATTTAATTCATCATTGGATATGATTAGGCCAAATGGATCATTTGACCCAATTGAAATCAAACATAACCCATTAACCCCACTTTGGGTCAAATGGGTTTACATCAAAATATAATTGAAATCAAATTAAAATAGTCACTCCAATTCATCCCATGCACATGATCAAGCATGATTGGAGTTCAAATCTATTCCAACTAAGTCAAATTGGTCATTTGACTTTAATTGGAACCAAATTTAATCTGTTTATGTTAAATGGGTTAATAAGAAATGCAATTCACATTCAATTAAAAAAAATGAAATGGGAAATGCAATTCACTATTAAATCAATAAATAAATCAGCAAATAAAATAAAATAAAATAATAATAATAAAAGAAATGAAGAAAAGAGGGAAGAAGGGAAATTGAATTTTCCCTCTTGCCGCATCAAGCCAAACTCCACCCCTTAACAAGAGTGGCTGCCTTCAATGCAATTAAGGCAATCAAGAAAGCTTAAAAAGTGCTTGCCATCACTCTAGCCAAAGGAGGAAAAGAAGAAAAAAAAGGGGGAAAGGAAATAAAGTGAATAGTGCTCTACCATAGTAAAGGAAGAACATATACACTACATCAAGCCAAATTGACTTCTCCAACACATTCACCACTCAAAACTGAACTCAATCGAAGCTTTTCCCACTTCCCAAGCCATTGGAAATAGTGCAAACCACCAAAGCCATTGTGTAAAAAAGTAGCTTGGTGGAGAGATCAAAAGATATGGAATTGACTCAATTCCTTCGGCTCACAATCATCATTCAAAGAATCAAAGCTCTAGGATCAATTACAAGGGCAATCGTCCAACGAATCGAGGTATGTCATTGTTGACCTCAAGATTTTCCTTAAAAGAATTTGGTTTTGATCATTTTCATAGGAAATGCAATTTTCAAGTTGATCCAACCATATAGAATCATAGGATTTCTTTCCACGATCATGTGTCACTTGGAATCATGTGATTTCGTTATCTATATCAAAAGATATTGGCAAAATAAGTTGGACGATTCTGAGCTCCCATAAGACATGAAGGAGACGAGCTCTCTGCCATCCGATCTGTGTATTTGGATTGGACAGTCCAGATCAAAGCATATGATATGATTTAATTTCCTTAAGGATCACGGGGGATGATTCGGACCATCCGATCCGCGATCGGACATTCCAGGATCGCTCGCGTTTTCAACTAGTGTGAATCATGTGGACCGTCCCACGCATGACACGCAGTCTGCCACGTCGCACGGGACCGTGTGATCAATATGCACCGTCTAATCTTTGATCAGACGGTCCGTAAGTGATCCAGCATTTTCAATTATGCTGCGTGGGATCCTCTCTACACAAAAAACAGTTAGGATTAGTTGTTTAACGGTTTAATTAATTAATTAAAATCCTAAAAACTTTAAAAAATCATATAAAATAAAAAAAAGTCAAAAATTACAAATAAAGGTTCTATGGATTCGTATTTATGAGAGGAATCCATAGAAATTAAAATCCTCAATTTTTATTGGGTAATTTTCCCTTAATTTGGGTTTAATTGAAAAATATTAAACCCTAATTATCCTCAAATTAATAATCCAATTAATTTGAAACTTTAAGGAAATGAAATTAAGCTTAAAACATACCTTAGCAAAATTGTTGGGATTTAATTCTCTAAATCCAAGGGAAATTGTAATTTCATGTGTTTAACCTTTAAATTAATTAAATTAATTACCCTTTAATGAAATAATTAGAAAACTTTAATCTAATAATCTTAAATCAACATAATGAATATTAATGAATATCAGAATACTAATTAAACCTAATCAAACCTATTTAACTCAATTAGGTAATTAAAAGGATTAAATAATTCAATTAAATGACCTGAACTTAATTAAATCATAATAAATCAACCAGTTAACCAAAAATTATGAATAAACTCTCATTAGAAAGGTATTTAGTGAAGAATAAGTGAAAAATAAAATCCCTTAATGAATCTTAATAAAATAGGCTTAATTTAAGTTTTAATGAAATAATTAGAACCTTAATTACACCCTAATTACATCTTTAATCAAACTGAAACTTTAAGGATATAAAATTGGCATGTAACCCTATTTGCCAGAAATATTTCAAATCCAAATGATCTCTAGATTAGGAGTTTTCAAATTTCTAAATCCTTAGGTCAATGTTAATCAAATATTAGGTCAATTAAATTAATTAACCTATTAAATAAAGTGATAATTCAACTAATCTCCATCAAATATTAAAAAACTATTAAGAAACTTCTCTAAATATCCTAAGTCAATTAAAGTGATCAAATTCAATCTTAGGTTAATGAAATAAAACCTTAGGTTAATAAAACTATTAATTAACTTAAACCTTAACCTTTGAATCAATAAAATTTAATGAAACCACACATCCTTAATAAATTTAAATAATGAATCTAAAACCTAGGTTAATCAAATCAAATTAAGAATAATCCATAAATAAACCTAAGATATTAATTCATATTAATAAATTTAAATCTTAAGCTTACAAATATATAATCTTAAATAACTTAAGTTAAAGTGAATAAAATCAAACTCTTTAAATTAACATAAGCCAAATCAATTGAAATCCATATAACTTAATTCAAAATGAAATAAATCAAACAAATTAAATCAAACAAAGCAATTCAAACAAATGAAATAACATAAATCAAATCCAAACATAAATAACATCAAAAGGATTAATTAAGATATTTAGGGATCTTAGTTAAATTTTTTTTGAAATCTCATTAGGATTTAGGATGTGGAATAAAGTGAGTTTCACCTAAAAATGAAATTCATTCTATTTCTTATTCTCAAAAACTTAAATATTACTTTAACCCAATAAAATGAACATAAAAATGGGAATTATATCATTAAATCATTTGAATTGAAACCACCAAATGGTAAAAATTAAACCAATTAAAACTTCAAACTTCAAACTTAAACTTAAAGGCCTAGCAAAGCCTTACCACACAAACCCCACTTCTACACACACTAGATTACTTAAGTCACAGACTCTAGATCTAGGTTAGATCGTTATGTGATTTTCTTTTAGTCTCATGTGATATGTTGTGTTGTGCTTCACATGTCTGTGTGGTGTATTGCTTTAGACTGGATGCTTGGGCTTGTTTGTTCGTTAGACTGGATGTTAGGGCATTCTTTTTAGATTTAACATTATTTTCTACAGGGGGCTGTGTTAAAGGGATCGTTGTAATAAATAAAATCATAAAATTATCGTTTGCCTATAGGTGCTGAAAATCTTTTAACATAGTCCGTAGGACAGGTGGGTCTTAGCAAGCAATTAATGCTAAGCCCGTATGTTTGTGAATTATAAACTGCTTTGTATGTTGTGTGTATTTCCTAACATCTATTTTGCACTGCTTAGGATTTCTATTTTGAATTTCAAATGTAAATTTGAGCTTAGAATTAGGTTAGGATCTATGGGGTCTAGGATTAGCAGAAGCTGACCCAACCAGGAGATGGTGCGGTGGTCCCCTGTGGAGCCCGATGGATGTCCCTGAAGAAGGAGACTTTCCTGGAAAGAAGACCCATAGATCTAAACTTATAGTTCTAGGCCAGTTGTATAAGGGCGAACTCACGCTCATTTTTCTTTCGGGTGTACAAGAGCATCTAACTGCATTGGCCTTTTTCTTATATAATTTAATTTAGCTTGATTTATTTTGGGTGCGCAATAAAAACAGTATGCTTTTCTTAGGTTTCTTTCTGTGCTATGTTTGTACTGTGATGAATGCCTGGATGTAGGCTTATAGGATAAACTAAATTTTCTACCCAATTAAATCAATCAAAACATAAAAATAAATACAACTCAAAATCTTTATAAAAAAGCCTAGGTATTAAAGCAAGATAAAATTTGTAGCAACCCCTTAGCTGGATGTTTTAACATCATGCATAATCATGTTATTTCACTCTTGATTAATGAAGGATTTTTATCCTTGCCAGAGAACCTAGGTTTGACCTTTGAGAGCCTATGATGGAAGTACACCTTCTTCTATTCTGATTTGGCCCATAATATTTTTTTAATTACATGCATTATGCATAAATTATATTCCTATGACCTAAATGAATCCTGAGTCAGAAATTATAAAAATCTAAAAAGTATGCATTAGTTAGGTACATCTTCATACCTTACATAATCTTAAGGATTAAGGAGTAAGTTTAGGTTCATAGATTTTTTTTCTAAAACTGCAACAACCCAGCCATCTTGCATTCATATGACTTAGCCTCATTGTTTTAAAATGCGCTTAGGTGGTGTTAGCTGGCGGCCTTCTCCAAGCAGGTTGTAAGTCTAAAAGAGTCAAGGATAGGTTAGTTCCCTCAAGTGAGGAGAACGTCCAATGACTCCCAAGGATAGAACTAGGTCGAACATTTGACTTGTGTTAGAAGCACCTGTAGACTAGGTTCTGAAGCATCCTTTTAGGAATAAGTCTTCAACCCTAGGCAATTTTATAGTCTTGTGCTACTAGAATCTAAGCCCTAGATGTTTAAGAAAATGATAACTTGAATTTTAAAATTAAATCCCAAATTTGAAGCCCAATTATAGGATAGATGAAATATCTACTGGGCATCCCAGTATCAATAGGCATTTCCTACTCTTTTCCATTTAACTCTTAAAAATAACTCTCTCCAATTTGGACCTCTCCCAATTGAATTTTTAAAATCAATCCTTTGAAGGCTACCTTAGTAGTCTTTAGGAATAACCACTTATTTCTTTAATCGAGAGTATTCTTAGGAAGAGACCCTTCATAAGATGTAATTAACTATAGAGGCTTGCCTTTATAGGAAACCATGATCGTGATAAAATAGACCTGCTCTACTTTTCCATGTAGTTCGGGAAAATACTCTAGTACACGAAAGACGTAGTTAGAGTCTTTTATTAAAATGATCGAATCCATTACAAGAGAGCATATTTATCTTTCGAGATAATATGCTTATTCCTTAATGCCGTATTTGGTCATCTAAATAAAATATTTCTAAACTCTATGTGGTTTCATTTCTTTTCTCTATTCCAGAGAAAACACCAACATATGTAAATAAGAGGAAGAAAATCATGCACAAATTGCATTTTTATTTGATTAAAACATTTATATATATATGAAACAAAGTCCCATCCAAATTCTAATGTAGAAATACATGTAAATGAAATCAAATAAGTAAGTGACGTTGTTAACCAGGGAAGTGAGGTAATCAAATGACCTCCTTGGGGCTAGCTAAAGTCTTGTATTCTTGGGATGTCCAGACTATATACTTATTAACATTCAAATACATATAAAATTACATAGGAATTAAGGAAAAGAAAGCTTTACTTCACATACTTAAGCTATAAGCACATGCAAACCTATATGTAATCATAACTACTATCACTCTAATTAATGTAACTGATTTATAAACTTTGGAAAAATAATTTGAATTTATTAGTGATAATAGCCACACATATATTAAGTTAAGTCAACACATGCAAGCTTAACATAAAAGAAATTTCATTTTGTTTAATTAATTTTGAAAGAGATGGATGCTTGGAATCAAATGGCACACAACATTTAACATTATTGGAAAGGAAATACTAAATATAAGCATATAATCTCATTCAATCAAACTAATTCCTAAGGACAATCATATTAAATAAAAACACTTAAAAGAAACCAAAGCTTGTTAATACCATCTTTCATTTTATGTTTTGACTTGATTTAATGAAATGAGGGAAAGTTTGTTGATCCTAAACCATTCCCATGTTTGTGGTTTAATTTAGTTTAATGAAAAAGGTAATTAAATTGATTTTATGGATTAATTAGGTTGTAATATGAGTTAAGTCCATTAATTATCTATGTTACCTTGAAGTAATTAACCAATTAATTATGAGCCAATATGATATGCACATGAATTGGAATTTAAATCAGTAATGACCCTAAGAAATAAAAGGCCTAATGCAATTGGCTCATAATTAATAGTTAATTAAGTTAAGGAACTTAATTAAGTACTCTTATAATTGTCTCACACATGTGGGCTAATTATAATTTCCTTAAGATTTTCTTAGGTTATTGAACACCTAAGAGTCTACCCAAGAAACTTAATTAGATGAGTTCTGAAATAATTATGATTTTAATTTGATTAATTAAGCTACTTTAATTAATGAATTAAACCATTAATTATTTCCAAATTAATTAATTTCCACTCAAATGAAATGAACTTATAAAACAAATTAGGAAAGATGTCCCAATCTCATTCCCCATGCTCATTCACTGTTATACAATGATTGACAAGTTTAATTAAGGGTTTCCTTACTGTTTAGCATGTTAATTAATCACCTAATTAATTTAAAAAGTAATTAAGGCTAAGATGACCAATTTCCCTAATTAACCAATAAATAAATCTCAAAAAAATAATGGGAGATAGGGGTCATCCCATTAATCAATCTCAAAAAGTTTAGAATTAATTACTTAAGTAATTAGGGAGTAATTAAGCAAATTAAATTTTAATTAAACCCAAATAAAGCCTTAATTACAGTTCAAAATAATTTGGGAACATTTTTATTAAATTCTCCTCTGAAATACCTTTGAAATGAATATTTATTTGCATTTCTATAATTTTTAATGATTTGTTATAATTTTTCAAAGTTTCAGATTTAAATAATTTTTCACAATTTTTATAAGGTCTGTTAATTTATTTTTGTTAAAATAGACCATTTCAGCTTCAGAATGCAATATCTCCCAATTCAAAAATCCTTTTGACTTGAAATTTTATGATAGGTGTATTTTAACTTTAGTTTTAACTCCAAAAAATTTCAAATCAATCTAATGTGTATTTTTGGTTTAATTAATGAAATTCCATTTTCACTAAAACTCAAATTAAGCTTAGAATATTTAATAAATTTTGAGGAATTTGATTTTGTTGGATTCCTCTAAAAATATGAATCCAATGAGCCCTTATTTATAAATTTTGGTCGACTTTTTTATTTTCTATGATTTTTTGAAGTTCTAGATGATTTAAATAATTTTTAAAATCAGAAAATCTGGAATTTCCTACTTAACACAGTTAGCACCGCACGAAGCTGACGTGGCAACACAGCGCCGCGTGATCGGATCGTACGGTTCTACATAGCGTGTGGTGCCACGCGGCACCGCGGAGTTGCATTAGCAGACGAGCAGGAATGCACGGGGGAATAGGGATCATGATGTCTGGATCGAATCGGACGGTTGAGATCGATCCGCGCGATATGATGGGCCAAAATCGGTGGATCTACCGTTAATCTCAGTCATTTGTCTCCCTGAATGGGAGATCAGACGACTGCTGCTGCACACGATTCCCACGTGACGAGAACAACGGGTGGATGAATAGTAATCGAATGAAAAAAAATGAGATTTTTAGGAAATCTGAATGAAATCTCATCCAAATGGGCTCATTTTCATAGCAATCTTCGCCAGAAAATTTTTTTGATTTGCGTGGGGATGATGTAAACTGAAAAAATGTAAGGGAATCTAAGAGAAATTCCTAAAATCACGCATACATGACCACAAACAAAGCTCCTTAAGGTTAACTAAAGTTTGATGAAATTACCTCACCGGGGATGGATTCCTACAACGATGAAGATCCGAGCGAGCTCCTAGGTGTGAGAGGAAGCCTTGGAATAAGTTTGAACCTTTGCTTTGCTTTGGAACATTGTGATCACCAACCATCATCGTACCCTCATCAAAATATGATATTTTTCAGTCCAAATGGCTCAATGAAAGTGGGTAAGGGATGTCTTTTGCTTGGGGAAGCTCTTTGGAGCTGAATAATGGCAGGAGGAAGAACTTGGAGGCTTCAATTTCTTGTCTTTTTGGGATGGACGAAAATCACCATTAAAGGTGATGGGGAGATGGTTGGGAGGTGATGGCTTGATTGGGGACTTTGGATTTAGCTCCAAAGTCTTCCTTTGGGGCTGTGGAGTCAGTCCCCATTGAATGCAAGTGATGGGAAGAGTAGACTTTGCCATAAATGGGTGGAATCCTATGTGGGGGAGGATCCATGAGAGATTTGATTAGGTTGGACTGATTTTGGGCTGATCCTAAGTTGGTTCAGGTTGGGTTTGATCAGCTCCTAAGATGTCATGGGTTAGTTTCAAAGGATTTGGCTCAATTTAGGTCATTTGGGTCACATTGGGTCATGTTGGGTTAGGTTAACGAATAGGTCAAATTGGGTCAAACCAAGGATTATGTTAGATTTAAATGATGATTTGAAGTATTTTGGTGTGATCAATTTGATTTAATTTGGCCTAGAATTGATTTTGTCTCATTTGGAATCAAATGGGTCAAATGGGTCAAGTTGACCAATTTGACCAGAATTAGCAAAATTGGCTTGGGTTATGGGTTGATTCAAGTTCAATTGGCTAATTGAAAATGAATGCAGACATTGGTTTGGTTCAACTTGAATTTAATTTGGATTTAGGCCAAACTGACCCTTTAGGTCAATTTGGGCTAAGTGGGTCAATTGGGATAAGTTGGGTCCAATTGATCAAATTGGAGCTTTGGTTAAGTTCAACAATGAACATGGAATAAACTTGAGCTATTGGTTGTAATCAATTTGAGTTGGAATATGATTTGACCCATTTTGGCCTTCTAGGCCAATTTGGGTCAACTCGGGTTAAAGGGCCAATTGGGTTTGGTTTGGCTCAAGTGATGGTCAAATCATGTTCAAACATTGATCATGGGTTGATGTGAATCAATAGTTCCAACCAATTTGGTGTAGTGTGAGTTTTGACTAGTTTTAGTTCATTTGGGCTAAAGGGTTGACTTGGTCAAATAACCAAGTTGACTTGGTCAAATGACCAAGTTGACTTGTTTGACCCAATTCATGGAAATTGGTCATCCTAAGGTGATCAATGGTCATGGTATGAGATTTGGATGGGATTGGTTCAATCTAATTTGGGTTGGATTAGAACTTGGCTCAAAAATATCCTTTAGGTCATTTTAGGTCAAGTGAGCCTTAGTGGGTCAATTGGCTTGATTTTGACTTGATTTAAGTTTAGTTGAACTTATATATGAGCCTATGATTGAAATATAAATTCAACTGCAATTAATTTGGAGTTCAATGGATTTTGGTTCATTTGAAAATTTTAAGCCAAAAGGGCTAACTTGGGCTTGGCTTGGGTTGACTTGAATTTGGTTTGATGATTGTAAGTTTCATTTATATTTAGATAGGTGATTGAAGAAATGATTGATTTAAGAGAAAATACATTGGTTTTGACTTGATTTGGATAGGATTTGGCTAAGTTCAAAGAATCGGTTTAAAGGGCTTAGATTGGGTTTTGATTTGATTTTAGTTTTTTTTGTTTTGGTCATTTGAATGTAGATTTTATTTATATTTGAGAAGATAATCAATAGGAAAATTGAGTTATGAGAAAATCAATTGAGTTTGAAGTGATTTGAAGGCAAATTTGGCTAAGGCTAAGTCCATAAGATAAAATCATAGGGCTTAGGCAAGATTTGAATTTGGATTTGATCATAGATTTCAATCATTTGATTCAGAATTTGGATTTGAATTTGAGGTTTCGTTTGCGATTTGAATTTTGCTTGGATTTAAGAAGGTGCACATGGATTAGGTTTAGGCTATAGGATAGGTGATTTCTTTAACTCCTAAGGCATAACCTAATCCTATGATTAACCCTTCTAAGTCTCTAGGCTTAGGATAAGTGTTTACCTAATTACTAGAAGTATCTTATGACTAAAGAACTCTTAGTGTCTAGAAGAGTCCTAAGTCTAAGAAGAGGAGGTTGAGAGCTCACTCCAAGTGAGGTCAACAAGGGAAAATTTTCTTGGTATATTCAAAGACCCATTTACCTTAAGAGTCTTTATTAAGTGATTGGGTCTATTATAGGGTAATGTCTCTATCTTTTGAGATAGTACATCATACCTCAATATCATACTCGATCACTTCAATAAGTACCCCCCTAAGATGTGCGTGGTGTCCCACATCCAAATTTAAACACCACAAACCTTTCAATGAAGATAGGTCAATTACTATCGATCATTTTTTTATAATGCAGATGAAATAATAGATAAGACACTGCCTAGAAATTTTGCCCTCATTTTTTGAGAATTTTAGAACTCGTTCCATATTTTCTATAGGCATAAGCATCTATAGTTAATTACCCCTCCTAATATTGAGTGAGAACTTTTGATTAAGGTTAATCATTAGATTGATAATTGCTTAACATATAGAAGTAGTAAATAGAGTTTGGATATTTATGAAATTCATTGTTAGCTTAAAGTGAATGATTGGAGTAATGATGATGCCCCTAATCAAGATCCCATAGTTTTGTCACCCTGGGCTGTCATGGTCCATGGTCTACTTAGTCATAGGAGGTAGTTGACCTAACCTAACTAAATGATCCTTGTCAATAGCTATGAGTTGCATCGTCCATGAAAACTTTGAAGACATAGGTTAATTAAGAAGATAAGTTTAAGTCCATCTTAGCTAGTAGAGAGCTTTTTTCAATATCATCATATGATTCACAACTCAAGGGGCAGAGCCATTAGAGAACATATAAGATATAATCGTGATTGTAATATATTGGGGTCATTGAGGGGCCAAGCCATCCGATCAGAGGACTTTGGTCATAATCACATTATATGTGGAGCTTACTAGCCAAACCACATGGACAGAGGATGCGGTCCACGTTCTCATTAACATGAGATTATTTGAGTGTGAATATAGAAATACACTTGACTTCATATTAACTCATTTGTTAGTTGTAATTTCTTTATCTATCATCTTCAAAAAATAGTTGCAGATAGTGGACGGAGTAGATTTTACTTTAAATTATTTAATGTTAAATTTTATTTGAATATTTTAATGTTAAGTTTAGATTTATTTAGCTTGGAATTTTTGATATGATTTAATGATGATATTCCCATTGGTTGAAATATCCATTTAACACAGTCATCATTGAGGTAGACATTGCTAACTTTGCTTATGTGCTCATACATGATCAGATATATCATTTCTGTTTGAATGCTACTTGAATCAAATTAAATATTCAACATGTTATAAATTATGTCGACTCTATCTTTCTTTGTGGAGGATTAAGTTTGTTGTTATAATTCATGATTGTATTTTTAAAATTTTAAAATGAAGAGTTTATAATTTTGAATACAAAATTTATTGGTTAGGGCTTTTGATGGTCGTATGAAAATATAAATATTAAATCATCAACACTTAATTTTCAATCAGTTTTGTCAACTCCCATTCTTATTCGTAAAAAGAGAATCAAACTGATTAAGTGAGACTTACGATATTGCCTTATAGGCAAAGCAGACCCATTCAAGAGTATGCATGTATTTTAATTTTAAATTTAGATTTTTGAAGGAGCATATATTCTTATGACATTTACTAGTCTAAGTCAATTCCACACTTTTTAGAGTCAGACTAGTCTAAATCAATTATCACTTTTATCACTTGCAACATCCTTAGACACTAAGTAAGAGTTTAGCACATGCATGCTACAATTGATTAATTTTATGAAATTTTAAGAAATTTACATGATTTGCAAGACATTTGATATTGAGCTTTGAGAAAAATTTCATAAAATGTATAAGTCATCTAAGAGCACTTGTCTGTTACTATAGGTGTTATATTTGAATTGATGCTACTTTGTTATGTATGTATATAATTTGTCTCATTATTTACACACATAGCAAGATATTAATTTCAAGCTTCTTATTACATCATAATGCATCTATAATTAGCATTTAGAAGGTCTAGTTAATTAACACATCTCAATGTAATGACTTTAAGCACCAATTTATCATAAAATATATGCATAATTTGAATCTTTAAATCATTTGCATGTACTTTAATGTGATAATAATGGATGTATAATTACTTTGAGAATCGTGTGTAGTTATGTATCTTTAATTTAGAATTATTCTATAATGAAATCATCTTAGTCAAATATTTGTGCAGATTTGAAGGCATTCAGATTGGATAGAAGGTGTGCTTCATAACACATATAGGAATCATCTAATTTTTCTCATCCTATAGAATGACTATTCAATATATTACTACTTTTTAGAAATATTCATTTAATATGATTTTGATTTTCATAAATGGTGATTAAATATCATTAAATGCTATGGCTCTTTTTTTCCCTTAGAAATAAGAGGTGGATGGCTCATTCCATCATCCACACCTATTTGAAATTTTGATTCTTTTAGTTTTCAGCTCTAAGGAAGAGTTTTGCTTGAGTGTTCTATTCTTCAAGTAAGTGTTGACCTCATTTTTGGATGAGGATAATATTAACTATAATTTTGGTAATCAGGAATCATGTGAAGTGGAACTAAGGATATGGGGTGGAGTTAAAGTGAAGTGGAACCATGATTAAAAAAAAAGAAGAGGGAGAATATGAAAGGCCAAAACACGTGCACTTGAGATCAAAACTTTTCACCCTTCCCCGTACCTCATTCCTATTCATGTAACTCCTACATAATCTAATCTACAAAGTCAAGAAAGGGAAAAAAAATAGCCACATCAAATAACATATATATATATATATATATATATATATATAAAGAGGAAGAAGAAAAATAAGAAAAATAAGAGTAAGATGGAAGCATGCAATAAAAAAAAAGCTATAGCCACCAAAGAAGATTTTGGTGCACACCAAATCCTCATCCCTGACATTTATGCAAACATGCTCATGGCCACTTGCAATCCCATTTTCAAATAAAATGATAACCTTCAATTCGCCATTAATGGTGAAATTCAGTTACCATTAAAAGGAGGAAAAAAGAAGGTTTATGTGTCCTTCTTTTAGTATTGGTTATATTTCAAAAGCTCTATTGAACAAAACCAACCCCTTCCCCACTTCTTTCCCACAGAAAATCATAAAATCCAGTGAGATTTCGGCGAAGAGGTGGCAACCGTTGGTGGAGAAGACGATTTGGAGAGAAACAAGACAAGAGAACCTTAATAGAAACTCACTTCAACTCAAGGAAACTCTTTGACATAAAAGAATCCTTCGAATGTGGGCTTTGGTGGGATAATTTCTTCAAATCTTAGAAAAAAATCCTAGGATTAATATTTTGTGACGATCTTGCACTATTTCTGAAATTTTCCAACAAAATATATTGTATACTCATCACCTAAGCCTCCCCACTCGAAATAAGGCATTTTTCGACGAAGATCACCAAAAAACATGCCGTTTTGGATGGACATAAGGCAGATTTTGTCCGAAATTGTTCAAACAACTTTGATTAAGTTCAAAACACTCTGAAAAAAATGTCTAAATCTTTTGAATCTTATTCGACTTCAAAATCATTTAATTTATGCCTAAAATATGTTATATATATATATATATATATATATATATATATATATATATATATATATATATATATATATATATATATATATTACTATAAGTGGAATAAAAAAATGTATATATACATATGTATATCAATATGTTTGAAATCACAAAATTAAGAAAATAATCAAAAATAGTCAAAGTGATCAAATTTAATAAATTATTTAATAACTTATTACTTGAAATTTAATTAGGACAATTAAATCAAGTATTAATGAATTTATAATGTAATTAATGCTTGAATCTTAATCAACTCAAACATTCAATTAAAATAAGAACTAATGAACTTAAATCAAGCACTAATTAAAAAAATCAAATATTCAATTGTATTTAATAAGATTATAAAATGATCATTAATGAAACTTAAATCTTATAAATCAAATTGAACATGAAACTTAATTAAACCACCAAAAAAATTCATAATCAAACCTTTATTAAATCTATCTTTTTTATTATTTATCGAATGAAATACTTAGCTAATGCTGATTTCTAATGAATTTAGTTAATTATCAAATCAAATTATAATTACCAAATTGATTTAAATAAGTCATATTAAAACTAATTCTTAAATCAAGCTTAAATCAAACACTTCATTAAATTTATTATCAAGTTTTAATCAACATGATAATGAATAAGCAGATCTTTAATTAATTTATAATTAATTTAGTCACACCCCTTAATCAAATTAATTACATAATTAAGTTAATCACATTAAACCTAAATAATTCTTAATTAAATTAAATTAACCAAACATCCAAGTCAAATATTATAATAACAAATTAATTTCGGTACGATAAACTAAGATAATTATTAATCAAAGTCTAACAACATCAAGTAAATCAAATTAATCATAAATATTCAATTAATTAATAATCATATTTTAATTAAGTTAATCATGATAGAATTAAGAAATTTAATTAATTTAATCATCTAAATCGAATCTTTATTAAATAAATAAGATAACTAAGTCACTATAAATCATTCAATCAATTTAGTTAATTATAGTTATCAAATTAACCTAATGAAATCTTAATTAAATATTGAAACTCAATCATATCAATCATTTGAATTCAATAAATAACAAACTAATTTGAATCTTGAATAAAAAAACTAATATTTAATTAAATAATTGAAGTGACAATTAAACTTAATTTTTATTTAAATCAAACATGTCTAATTGAACTTCAAATCATTAATCATTTAATTGAATTAATCAAGACATGTCTTTAATCAAACTATCAATTAAACCAGCCAATTGAAATTCAAAGTAATACACATCAAACAAACCAAATATAACAATCAATCTCATCATTCAATTCAAATTAATTAAATCAACCCAAATCATGTAAGAAATATATACCAAGTCAATCTTCGAATAGATCATTAAGTTAATTATTCAACCACACCTTCAACTCAATTAAATTAATTTTATCTATCTTCAATAAAATTTGAAGTAATCAAACACTAACTTAATTAAGACACTTAAAAATGACAAGTCAAACACACTTAAACTAAACATGACTATTCAATTGGCCATTAAAATTAAATTAATTGAATCAAACTAAATCATAAATTAAACATAATCAAATTCAACCAAAATGAATTACAAAAAAAAATAATAAATGAATTATAAATCCATACTTAATTGAATATAAATATATAACAAAATCTCAAAGATAATAGATATAGTATCATTTAAAAGATTTAAGAATAGGTGAATGAAATTATTAAATCAAGATAAGGATTCATCAAATCAAATAACAATGGAATTGGATCAAATAATTTAAACCATAAAAGTTAATTAAAAAGAAAGAAGAGAGTATCAAATTGATTAGATATTAATTAAAGATGATACTAAGTATATGGATTTCAAAATAAAATGGGTTTAATAGAATTAAAATATAAATACAACTTAAATTGAAATGAAACTTATCTTAATAAAATTATAAGTTAGTTAATTATGTAAATCCCTATAAAGAATTTGATAAACCCCTAAAGTAAATGAACTGAATTAAATGAATAATTGAATTGTAGATGAAATCATTCACAATATAAGCATTTAACAACTTAGGAACTTGGAATGACATAGCTTAGGTTTAACACTTAAAATATTTCATCTCTTTAGATTCCTTATGCTGATATCAATATCCCTGCATAAATAAATAAATAAGACCATATCATAAATGGCTTAATTGAGTAATCAACCTTTAATTACAATTACTCGATTATTAACCATTCTATTAAACTTAATAAAAATCAGTTGAGCTTAATGGCAATTAAGTTAACATAAACATGCTGAATCAAATAAGCTTAATGGAGACTTGAAATCATAAAATCTAAATAACAATATCAAAATAAAAAAGGGTCAAAACAAGTCATTTGAATGGTGAAGTCTAAAGATCCTTAATCAAGTTTAATAAAGAAAATAAATTAATATAAGTCTAATAAAATGAATCTAAAAAAATAAACTAATTCTAAACTTAATTTAATTAAATGAACTAAACTAATCAACTTAAAATATTTAAATACTCAAATTAAATTCAATATAAAGAATAAATATGATAATCAATCTAAAATACATGAAATAAAATAATCATAACAAATTTATTTTAAACCTTAAACAAATCAAATAAATATAAGTTAATATAAAAATCTTGGGGTTGGGTAGGAAATTGCTTAGTTCTTTCTTTGAAGAACAAAACCATGCTAGATTTCTATGACTCGGTTCACCATGAGTACATCATATAGAAAACCATGCTAGATCTTTGGATGCTAAATTTACAAAAAATAATTATTTTTAAACATTCAAAAATCTCAACTAGACTTGCCAAATAAAATACTGAATCAAATCAAAATAAATAATAATTTAATTTAATTATTTTATTTTATTTAGATAAACCAAAATTAATGACATTTAAAAATTATTTGTGCAATTTATAGCAAAGATGCTAAAGAAATCTAGAAACATAAAGTACATTATGAATTCTAAACGGTATTATTAATGAGCACATAATAAATTAATAAGAGACATCACAGTAGTTAAGTCCAAAGTTTGAATCATAAAGTTGGAACAAAATCAAAAATGTGAATTCTTTAAATGATTTTTAATTTATTAGTATTTAATCAATTTTTTTATTTTATCCAAAATTTTGATTGAATGGCCGGTCAAAAATCAAAAAGCCAAATATTGCACTAATTAAAACAAATATTCAAATCACTAATTTCAAAATCAAATCAAATCGTTTAAAAAAATTTAGTTTGATCATATTTTTTTAATTATAATAAAATGATGCATACCTCTACATGAAGGAGACATACTTAGCAATTGCTCCATAATGGGCATTTGCATATATATCACACACTTACATATTTACATATCTAAGACCTAAGCAAGAGAAGCAAATGCATGCAGTTCCAATTATCGAGGAGCAGTATAACATCAACATATTCATAATCATAGGATTTCTTTTCCACCACAGCTGAATCGGCTATAAGTTTTAATTCTGGCTTCGCATCCATATTAACTTAACAAGCATTCAAAAAAAAAAATTTCTGAATCATAAGGACTTTTGCTCGCAAACCTGCAAACTAAGAACAACAACTGATACCTGTCACCAAATAGAGGGACTTGTGATGTCAAGGAACTTCCTGTTAGGGGGAGAGCATCACATGGAAGTGATAAACAGAGATATCTTGAAAGAGGTTTAGCTCTGATATGGCTCTCAAAATACCACCAGTCGAAGCACAAATCTTGATGTCGAAAGCGATATGATTTTGAGTCAAAACCGATCGAGATCAAGCACTTAAAATATCATTGGAATCTTTGGGACATCAATTAAATCCCAAAACAACTCCCAAATATGGAGTGTTTATAGTCAAATCGAGCGTCTCGACGAGCCGGATCTAACGAGCCTAAGATCTCATAATTCCGACTTCATTTGAGCATCCAAATGCTCAAAATACATCAAATGATCGAAGGAATCATCCTGAGCCGTCCGATCGAGGGGAGTGGTACGGGCTTTACATGAATTTACAAGAATGCCCCTCATCCCATCTATAAATAGACCTTCATTCCTCACATGAGGGGAGGCCAAGTGAAGAACAAATGGAGCCAAGTGAAGAGGAGCTGAAACAAGTGAAGAAGAGGAGCCACCGCCGACGGCCAACCACCACCACACCGCCGTCGCCGATCCTTGCCGCCACACCGCCAAGCAAGGAAGAAGAGGAAGAGTCCAAGCAAGGAAGAAGAGGAAGAGCCCAGCAAGGAAGAAGAAGAAGAGTCCAAGCAAGGAAGAAAAGGAAGAGTCCGAGGAGAAGAAGAGGAAAAGCCCAAGTGAGGAGGAAGAGAGAGCTCTTCAAGATCCTCCAAGCAAGATCGCACCCCAAGCAAGATTGCACCGGCTGCCATCAACCATCGCCACCGCCACGCCGCCACTAATTGTACCTCAGATTCTCACTAAGTTACCCCAAGATCTCCACCATCAAGAATAATTACAACCCGATCATTGACATTGTTATTTCCTCTCTCATATGTAATTGTAATCGTTATCGAAGATTTTGTACTCAAAGATACATAGTGGAAGCTTTTATCGGCTAGCCCCGGTTTTTTCCCCTCTTTCGAGGTTTTCCACGTTAAAAATTCGAGTGTCTCTTGTTCGCTTTTAATTACCTGTGTGCTCGGACTTCACAACAAGGCTATGTAAACTTTCACTCTACCGCTGACCGGTTTTCAAGACGCAATGGCCACTGTGGAAGTTGATTCCCATTATTTCTTGTATGGCAATCAAGTTTTCCAACAAGATCAAAACCACCATCGAGGTGGATCATTTCAAGCTTTTAAAGAGCGCAAGCGAAGAATGAAAGCATCAAACTTTGTTCCTTGATTCAGCCGAGGCGGGAGCAACTCTTAATCTCAAAAGATAAGCAAGTCGCAACACCAATGAAAAGGCAAAGATCAATAGTCAACTCGGCTACAAGCTCATACAAATATTACCTCTTCCATGCGGGTTAGCGTCGGTAAACACTCGACTAACAACTCAGATAGGTCAAACGTCTTGGTGGACTTCCCGACCTCTTCCAGTTAAGCGTCATCGGTAAAACTCGACTAACCGATAGGTCAAAACATCCTTGTGGACTTCCGCGACCTCTTGTATGGGTTAATGTCATCGAGCAAAACTTCGACAAACAACCCGGAAAGGTCAAACGCGTCCTGGTGGACTTCTGCGATCTCATGCGGGTTAATAATCGGATAACACTCGACAAACAACCCGGATGGGTCAAAATCATGTCCGGTCTGCCATCGCTTCGTCGTCAGCCGACCATCGCCAGCAATCTTCGCCGGTCACCATCATCGTCGGTCATCCCGCCAGCTACCGGCGTCGACGGTCAAAACGTCCGGTGGACTTCTGCGATCTCTTTATGCGGGTTAATGTCATCGAGCAAAATCGACAAATAACCCGGGAAAGGTCAGCGTCCTTGGTGGACTTCCCGCGATCTCTTCCATACGGATTAATGTCATCGAGCAAAAGCTCGACAAACAACCGAAGGTCAACTTTGTACACTCGCACATGTTAATGTCATGGATAACACTCGACAACAACCGGATGGGTCAAAATCCTCGTCGTAGGTCACCACGTACTACCATCGTCGGTCATTGCCGACCATGGCAAACTTCGCCGGTCATCACCATTATCATCGTCAGCACCGATTCGCGGCGTCGATATCGACAACCATTCGATTCTCTGATGCGCATATAACCCATCCGCCGCTTACTACTTCGCGGTCCTGCCGCTAACTATCGCCCGGCAATCTCCGGTCATCCTATGTCGCCGGTCATCGCGCCGACTACGTCTCCGGTCCGCTTATGCCACGCAATCTTGCCGGTCATCGCCATTGTCGCGGTCATCCGGACTAATCGGCGCCGATCGCCGTCGCTACCTCACGGATTCAATTTGACCTCTTCCATCTGCGGGTTAGCGTCATCGGTAAAACTCGACTAACAACCGGGATAGATCAAACGTCCTTGGTGGACTTCGCGACCTCTTCCATGCGGGTTAGCGTCGCCGGTAAAAACTCGACTAACCGGGAAAGGTCAAAGGTCCTGGTGGACTTCCGGGCCTCTTCCATGCGGGTTAATGTCATCGAGCAAAACTCGACAAACAACTCGGGAAAGGTCAAAGGTCCTTGGTGGACATCCGGCCTCTTCCATACGAGGTTAGCGTCATTAATAATATTTCGACCAATAACGAAAGGTCAAAACTTTGTATCCTCTCACGGGTTAATGTCGGTATACGACCGGCAACTCGGGTAGGTCAAAACTTTTGTACTCCACAGGTTAACGTCGCCGGGTAACACTCGACAAACAACCTCGGATAGGTCAGGATCTCCGTCGGCCGTCATATCGCCGACCACCCCGTCGGCCAACCACTGCGGTCGGTCGCCACCACTGCGCCGCCGTCGCCGCCCGGCAATCTCCGGTCACCACCATCATCATCGGTCATCGCTTAACTAACGTCGGTAGCGGCCGTCAGCGTCCTTGGTGGACTTCCGCGTCTCTTCCATATGCAGTTAATTGTGACGCTCGACAAACAACCGGAAAGGTCAAACGTCCAGTGGACTTCGCGATCTCTTCCATGCGGGTTAATGTCATCGAGCAAAGCTCGACAACAAGAAAGGTCAAAACTTTGTACCCACTCGCCGAGGTTAATGTCGCCATAACCTCGACAAACCCGGATGGGTCAAAATCTCATCGTCGCCGGTCACCGCAACCATCGTCGGTCCCGCCGACCATCGCCGGCAATCTTGGCCATCACCATTGTCGCCGGTCATCCGTAGCCGATTCGCGTCGGTCATCTGACAACCATTCGCGCTGCGACCACCCTGCCGGCCGACTTATAGGTCACCCGCTTCTTACCATCGGGTCCGCCGACTTCGCAATCTCCGTGTCATATGTAGCGGTCGTGCACTGCGTCATGCGACACGCCGACCATCGCGGCATCTTCGCCGGTCGCCATGCATCGCCGGTCATCGGCGTATCGATGCCGGTCGCCACCGTCACTACCACCTCACGATTCAATTTGACCTCTTCCATACGGGTTCGCGTCATCAGTAAAACTCGACTAACCGGGGATAGATCAAAACGTCCTTGGTGGACTTCCGACCTCTTCCATCGGGTTAACGTCGAGTAAAACTCGACTAACAACCGGGAAAGGTCAAAAGGTCCTGGTGGACTTCGCGGCCTCTTCCATGCGGGTTAATGTCATCGAGCAAAACTCGACAAACAACTCGGGAAAGGTCAAAGGTCCTTGGTGGACTTCCACGGCCTCTTCCATCTGTTAGCGTCGGCGAATAACCGACCAATAACCTGAAAGGTCAAAACTTTGTACCCACCAGTTAATGTCGCCGGGTATAACCACGACAAACAACCCGGATAGGTCAAACTTTGTACCTACTCCACGAGTTAACGTCATCAGTAACACTTTGACAAACAACCTGATAGGTCAAAGATCTTCGCGTCTACCGTCGCGACCACCCGTCGGCGCCATGCGGTCGGTCACCGCCGCCGACTACCTGCCGGTTCGCCCGCCGGCCATCGCCCGGCAATCTCGCCGGTCACACCTCTGGTTATCACTCTCGCCCCTTGCAAGTCATCGCCGGCAGCGTCGTTATCCCCATCATCGAGCATCGCCGTCCAACCCCGTCTCGGTGCGCCTCAACCCGCAACCGGACGGTCCGGGAGGTAACGGAACCACGGCGTATACCGTGGGCCTTGATCGCCTTCTAACCGGACGGTCGGACGGCCGTGGGAACCACGGCGTATCGTGGGCCTTGATCGCCTCAACGGACGGTCCGGCGTGGCGATCCGGGCCACGGCGTGTCGCAGGTGTGATCACCTCTAACCCAGGCGATCCGGCGTGGCGTCGCCGGAATCACGTACCGTGGGCCTTGATCGCCGCCTAACCCGGGATCCGGCGTGGCCGGTCGCCGGAACCCACGATGTATGCGTGGCCTTGATCACCTCTAACCCGGGGCCGATCCGGCGTGGCCGTCGCCGGAACTCGGTATACCGTGGGCCTTGATCGCCTCTAACGGACTCCGGCGGTGCCGTGCGCGCCAATCGGCGTGTACCGGGCGATCACCTCTAACGACGGTCCGGCGTGGCCGGTAACTGAACCACGGCGATGCAGAGTGGCCCGATCGCCGCGAACGGCGGTCCGGCGTGCCGTGCGGAACCACACGTATAGTGCGCCTGATCACCTCAACCGGAGGTCCGAGCGCGAAACGCTGGTGATCGCCCTAACCGGACGGTCACGTGGCCGGTAGAATCCACGACGTATGCGCAGTGGGCCTTGATCGCCTCGAGCGCCTCTTGATTGCCTCCAGGACCCTCACTCAAGAAGAAAGGAGAGGGAAAGGTGCTCTCCCTCTCATCTTAGAGTATTATAACCCCCAAGGGCAAACGATAAAACGGCTCAAAAGCGGTTCAAACCGCAGTTCTCGGCCAGGGCCCTAAACATGCCAAACAGCGTATGTGTAGGCCATGACGAGATGCCAGCAAGAGAGGCCAGCGCTACGCAGTTGACCCGGAGATGTCTTCTTCGACCCGGGGCCGTCCGACCGGGGCCGTCGCTGACGGGACATCCTGCGACCCGACTCGCGACCCGGCCGTCAGCGACGACGTCAGCTGACAACGACGGCATCAGCGACGACCGTCCAGGCCCCGCATGTGACCCGACCCAGCGACCCGAACTAACCGTGACACGATTGACCGCGAACGACCCGCGATCGCTGACCGTCCTGCACAGCCAGTAGCCAAACGGGCAGCATACCATGAGCCCAGTCAAGGCGCCCGGAGTCCCAAAATGCACGAAAACTTCGTGAGTATCCAAATAGCTCCATAACCTCAAAATCTCATGCCCACATCTTCTTCCATAATCATAATTTTGTATTTTTATGATGGTTTATTCTCTTAAAATGTATGATTCATGGTCCGCGTTTGTTGAAGAATTCGTTATTTTGAGCATTTGACACATATATTTTGGATGATTTAGCTAATGTCATCCAAAATAGACCGATATGGCTCTCAAAATACCACCATAAGCACAAATCTTGATGTCAGCGATATGATTTTGAGTCAAAACCGTCGAGATCAAGCACTTAAAATATCATTGGAATCTTTGGGACATCAATTAAATCCCAAAACAACTCCCAAATATGGAGTGTTTATAGTCAAATCGAGCGTCTCGACGGCGGATCTAACGAGCCTAAGATCTCATAATTCCAACTTCATTTGGGCATCCAAATGCTCAAAATACATCAAATGATCGCGAATCGGAACCACGACGTCGCGGTGGGCCTCCTAAGGGCGATCCGACGGGGCGACCGGGCGAGGCGTAACTGAAACCACGACGTCATGGCCTTGATCGCTTCCTAACCCGGGCGATCCGACGGGCGCGCCGGACGGTAGGAACCGGAACCGCGACGTCATGGGCCTTGACCGCCTCCTAACGAACGATCCACGGGAGAACCGGACGAAGCGGAACCGGAACCACGACGTATGGGCCGATCGCCTCCTAAGACGATCCGACGGGCGAAACGGACGGGAACCGAAACCACGACGTGCATGGGCCTCGCCCTCTAAGGGCCGTCAGAGTCGCCGGAACCCACGGCTACGATGGGCCTTGATCCTCCCGATCCTCTTGATCACCCTCTTGATCACCTCCAAAGAACCTCACTCAAGAAGAAAGGGAGAAGGAAAATGTGCCTCTCATCCTGGGGTATTTATAACCACAAGCGGTAAAATCCCCTCAAAAACGGTTCAAAATGGAAAACCACCCAATTTCTAGGCCGTGCCTGTACCACAGCAGCGGCAGGTTGTGCTGCAGCGTAGCTCTAACCCGCATTCGACCGGATCATTCACCCAGATGGCCTGACCCGACAATTCTGTGGAATGGCTTACAGCGGAATGGCGACCGCGCTGAATGGCTCACCGACAATTCTGGAATGGCGGCAGATCCGCGGAATGGATGACCAGCGATCACCTTGAATGAGCTTGGGCTCATGAGTAATCCATTGCGTTGCTGACCTCGCCAGCCTTGACCTGCGTGCGCTTTTCGGCCTTCGACACGGGCATGTCGCGGACCGCAGCGCCAGCATCTGCTCATGGCAGTAGCGCTCTCGACGGCAGCCGTGATGGCGCCCATGAGTCCCCAACGCCTAAAACTTCCAATTCGTTATTTTGAATATTTGACACATATATTTTGAATGATTAAGCTAATGTCATCCAAAATAGAAATGATATGACTCTCAAAATACCACTAGTAAGCACAAATCTTAGTAAGGCGATATGATTTTGAGTCAAACCGTCAGATCAAACACTTAAAATATCATTGAAATCTTTGGGATATCAATTAAATCCCAAAATAACTCTCAAATATGGAATGTTTATCAAATCAAGCGTCTCGACGAACGATCTAACGAGCTTAAAATCTCATAATTCGACTTCATTTGGGCATCCAAATGCTCAAAATACATCAAATGATCAAGGAATCATCCGGTGTCCGTCGAGTTGGCGCACATGAATTTACTAGAATACCCTCCCATCTATAAATAGGCCTTCATCACATGGGGAGCTAAGCTAAGCTAAGTGAAGTGAAGCAAGTAAAGAAGAAGGAAGTCAAGTGAAGAAGAACAAAAGAACAGGAAGAAGAAGAAGAGTCCAAGCAAGTGAAGAAGAAGGAAGGCAAGCAAGTGAAGAAGAAGAAGAACCCGAGCAAGGAAGAAGAAGAGTCAAGCAAGTGAAGAAGAAGGAAAAGCAAGGAAGAAGAGGAAGAGTCCGATCGAGGAAGAAGAGGAAAAGTGAAGTGAGGAGGAAGAAAGCTCTAAAGCTTTAAGATCCCGAGCAAGATCCCACGCCGGCCATCATAATTATACAGATTTCCACCGGCTACCTGATCTCCAAAACTATTATAACGATCGTTGTTACTGTTGTCCCTTTCAAATAGAATTTGTAATCTGGTTATCGGAGGATTTGTACTCTGAAAGGATACATAGTGGAACCTTTTCTGGGTAGCCGTGGTTTTTCCCCTCAGGTTTTCCACGTTAAAATTGAGTGTCTGTGTTAGCTCTTTAATTACTGTGTCTTGGGTAATCAAGGCTAAGCATAAATTTTACTCTTTGGTTTTCCGGCCATTGGCGCCAGAAAATACCATCATAAAAATACAAAATTATGATTATGGAAGAAGATGTAGCGTTGGCATGAGATTTTGAGGTTATGGAGCTATTTGGATACTCACGAAGTTTTGAGCATTTTGAGGGCCCGTGAGCTGTGGCTGGCACGTTATGTAGTTATGAGCCGCGCCGTATCTGTGCCAGCGTGGCCTTTGTGCGTCTGTTCCAGTCGGTCGTGTCACGGGTTAGTTCGTCCTTGGTCGGTTCGGGTGTAGCGTCGGTTGTCGGCAACGGTGAATTCCTGACAGTCGGGTGCGCTGCAGGTGTTGGATTCGGGTCATTGACGATCGGTGTATGACGTCGGTTATGAGGGTCGATGTTGCGTCAGTCTGATGACGTCCGGTGACGTAATCGCTGACGGTCCGGGTCGAGCGATAGTCCGTCGACGTCCGGGTCGCGGTCGGTCAGCGAACATCTCGGTCGACTGGCATAGTAGGCCGCTAGCCGCGCCCTGCAGCGCTTGCGTCGCTGTATCTGTCTGTAGCGCCATAGCCGGTTGGCTTATCCTTGGCCAGAACTTGAGCGTTTTGAACCATTTGTGAGGGGTTTTACCGGTTTGCCCTTGTGGGGTTATAAATACTCCCAGATGAGAGGAGAGGCACCTTTCCCTCCCTTTCTTCTTGAGTGAGGGTCCTTTGGAGGCAATCAGCGTTGAGCGATCAAGGCCCACGGTGCATACGTCGTGGTTGGTTTTACGCGTCGGGCCGTCGGGTTAAGGCGATCAAGGAGGATATCAAGGCCCGCGTGCATCGTGGTTGGTTTCCGACGCGTCGGACCGCCCGGGTTAGATGATCGAGCCCACGGTACGCGTCGTGGTTCCGGTTCCACCCGCGTCGGGCCGTCCGGTTAGCGGCGATCAAGGCCCACGGTGCATACGTCGTGGTTCGGTTCTACCGGCCACGTCGACCGCCCGGGTTAGAGGTGATCAAGGCACGGTACGCCATGGTTCAGTTTCGCCACGCGTCGGGCCGTCCGGGTTAGGCGATCAAGGCCCGATACGTCGTGGTTCCGCACGCCACGTCGACCGTCCCGAGGTGATCAAGGCCCGCTACGTCGTGGTTCCGGTTCGCGCCACGGACCGTCCGGGTTAAGGCGTCAGGCCCACGGTGCATACGTCGTGGTTCCGGTTCTCGGCACGTCCGGCCGGGTTAGAGGTGATCGGCCCGGTACCGCCGTGGTTCCAGTTCACCCACGTCGGACCGTCCGGGTTAAGGCGATCAAACCCACGGTATCGTCGTGTTCCGGTTGCAGCGTCGGGCCGTCCGGGTTAGGAGGCGATCAAGGCCCACTACGTCGTATTCCGGTTACCGCCTCGTCGGACCGTCCGGGTTGGGTTAGGGCGATCACCGGAGACGGGTTGGCGAAGATGCTCGGATGGACTAACGACATTGGTCGGCGATGGTGACTTTACAAGTGGTGGCGGAGATAACCAGCGACGATGGTGGTGACCGGCGGAGATTGCCGGCGATGGTCGGTGGCGATGACCGGCGACGGTAGTCGGCAGCGGTGACCGCGATGGTTGGCGGCCGACGGGGGTGGTCGGCGACGAATGACGGCCGGCGAGATCTTTGACCTATCCGGGTTGTTTGTCGAGTGTTACGATGGCGTTAACACGTAATAGGTACAAAGTTTTGACTATCCAGGTTATTTGTCGGTTATACGACATTAACCTGTGTAGAGTGGGTACAAAGTTTTGACCTTTCTAGGTTATTGGTGGGAATATTATTATTCGTCGGCGCTAACGTATGGAAAGAGATCGTGGAAGTCCACCAAGGACCTTTTGACCTTTCACGAGTTGTTTGTCGAGTTTTGCTCGATGACATTAACCGTATGGAAGAGGCGAAGTCCACAAGGACCTTTTGACCTTTCACGGGTTGTTGTCGAGTTTTACTCGATGGCGTTAACGCGTATGGGTCGTGGGGAAGTCCACCAAGGGCGTTTGATCTATCGGTTGTTAGTCGAGTTTTACCGATGGCGTTAACCGTATGGAAGAGGTCAAATTGAATCGTTGAGTAATTACGGTGGCACATCGATTAGTCGGCGCGATGACCGCGATGGCGATAAGGCGAATTAAGCGATGATGTGGCCAGCGGATCAGCGGCGGTAATCAGCGACAATAATGATGGCGGCGGAATTGCGGCGAGGATCAGCGGTGGCCGGCGGCAGTAGTAAGCGGCGGTGGATATAGTGGTTGTTGGCGGCCGGCGAGGTGGTCGGCAGCAATGGTAATGGTTGTCGATGGTGGCGGCCGATCGATGTCAGCGCGGATGACCGGCGGCAATGGTGATAATGGCTAAGATTGCCGGATGGTCGGCAGCGATGCGATAGTAATCGGCAGTGGTCCGCGGCGATGACCCATCCGAGGTTGTTTGTCGAGTGTTATCCGATGACATTAACCGAGTGGGTACAAAGTTTTGACCTTTCCTGGGTTGTTTGTCGAGCTTTGCTCGATGGCAATGCGTATCGATCAGAAGTCCACCAAGGACGTTTGATCTTCGGGTTGTTTGTCGAGCTTTTGCTCGATAACGCATGGTATGGAATCGCAAGACCAGGGCGTTTCGGCAGGGACGTCGGTAGTTAAGCGGGGATAATGACGATGATGGTGGTGACCGCGGCGGATGCCGTGATGTCGGGCGATGGCCGACGATGAAGCGGTCACGGTGGTACGGCGATGAGGATTTTGACCCATCCGAGGTTGTTTGTCGAGTGTTATCCGATGACATTAACCCATCTGGAAGAATCGCAGAAGTCCACCAGGGCGTTTTGACCTTTCACGGGTTGTTTGTCGAAGTTTTGCTCGATGACATTAACCCATACCTAAGAGGTCGAAGTCCACCAAGGATGTTTTGACTATCACAGGTTGTTAGTCGAAGTTTTACCGATGGCGTTAACTGTATGGAAGAGGTGGTGGGAAGTCCACTGGACGCGTTTTGACCTATCGAAGTTGTTAGTCGAGTGTTTACTCGATGGCGTTAACCCGTATGGAAGAGGTCGAATATTTGTATGAGCTTGTAGCGAGTTGATTGATCTTTGCCTTTTCATTGGTGTTCGACTTGCTTATCTTTTGAGATTAGAGTTGCCCCAGTTCGGCAGTCACGAAGGAACAAAGTTTGATGAATCTTCATTCTTCGCTTGCGCTCTTTAAAAGCTTGAAATGATCCACCTCGATGGTGGTTTTGATCTTGTTGGAAAACTTGATTGCCATACAAGATGAAATAATGGGAATCAACATCCCACAGACGGCGCCAAACTGTTGCGTGCTGGAAAACCAGTCGCGGTAGAGTGAAAGTTTACGCCTTAGCCTTGTTGTGAAGTCCAAAGACACACAGTAATTAAAGAGCGAACAAGAGACACTCATTTTAACGTGGAAAACCTCGAAAGAGGGGAAAACCACGGCCTAGCCCGGAAAAGCTTCCACTATGTATCTGTTTCAGAGTACAAAATCTTCCTGATAACAGGATTACATAATTGCATATAAGAGAGGAATAACAACTGTGTAACAATGATCAGGTTGTAATTATTCGATGGTGGAGATCTTGGGGTAACTTCGTGAGAATACAGTACAATTAGTGACGGCGGTGGTGGCGATGGTTGATGGCAGCCGGCGAGATCTGCTTGGGGGTGCGATCTTGCTTGGAGGATCTTCAAGCTTGAGCTCTCTCTTCCTCCTCACTTGGGCTTTTCCTCTTCTTCCTGCTTCGGACTCTTCCTTTTCTTCCTTGCTTGGACTCTTCTTCTTCTTCCTTGCTGCTCTTCCTCTTCTTCTTCTTCAGCTCTTCCTCTTCTTCCTTGCTTGGACTCTTCCTCTTCTTCCTTGCTTGAGATTGATGGCGGCAAGGATCACTGGCGGTGGCGCGGTGGTGTTGACCGTCGGCGGTGGCTCCTCTTCTTCACTTGTTTGACTCCTCTTCACTTGGCTCCATTTGTTCTTCACTTGGCCTCCCCCCCCTGTGAGGAATGAAGGTCTATTTATAGATGGGATGAGGGCATTCTTGTAAATTCATGTAAAGCAGTACCACTCCCCTCGACGGGCTCGGGATGATTCCTTCGATCATTTGATGTATTTTGAGCATTTGGATGCTCAAATGAAGTCGAATTATGAGATCTTAGGCTCGTTAGATCCGGCTCATTCGAGCCTTCGATTTGACTATAAACACTCTATATTTGGGAGTTATTTTGGGATTTAATTGATGTCCCAAAGATTCCAATGATATTTTAAGTGCTTGATCTCGACGGTTTGACTCAAAATCATATCGCCGACATCAAGATTTGTGCTTCGACTGGTGGTATTTTGAGAGCCATATCAAGTATAATTAGATCGATTTCTCAAATGTGTTTGGTATTCAAAAATAATATTGATGATAATGCTACCATGGAACCATGGGAATGAAGATGATATTATCAATTGAGTCAGCTTTGGAGGGGCACAACATATCTGGGTGATTTGGCATGGGAAGGATCGATGGTAAATAGTGGCAATGAGCTCAAGTAAATGAGGCCTATTATTGTGCCTCTTAAGAAGAAAAGTTGAAATGTTGGTATGCAGAAGCAGATAGATGGCAACAGGCTATGCTTACATTTGACCTCTCGAAACTACTATAAAACCCAACCAATTTGACAAGGCCCAGGGATGTTGCTTGTCGACACACCAACTATGGCATCCAACACCTATACATAGAGGTTGGTGTGATACTATGCAACTATAGTCCAATAAAAACTATATAATGAATAGATGATGCATACAACCAAGCTATCAACTGTTGACCTCCACATATGTGCCATAAATCAAAACAAACCTCCAAGTCTAATTCGAAGGACTTCGGAGGTAACAGTGCGCAAATTGAGGCTCAAGATGCACTGGGCGTCCCTGAAAATGATCGAAACGACCTCCGATCGACAAACGGACTTCTCCATCGCATTCTGAACCTCGAAATTGATTGAAATATAAATATTACAAAATCTAATGATCAATCAATTAAGCGCTCGAGCTATCAAATTATCGACGCGCATATCAAAGTTAGAAAGCTACGACGATGACCAAATGACCTCCGTTCGTAAAATTGATCATGTCGTTAGCTGCGAAACGTCGAAATCTATCAAATGAGACTATCCATGCTCAATTTGGACGAGTCTGTGCAAATGTCGAATGATTTGAAGTGACAGCGCGCAAATCGAGGCTGAAATGCAAATGACGTCACCGAAATCAACTCAAATGACCTCCGATCGACGAACGAACTTTGTCGTCGCGTTCAGAACTTCGAAATTGGTCCAGATATAAATATTGCACGACTTGATGAGCAACTGATCAAGCGTTCGAGTCATCAACGCACCTGCACGCATATCAAGGTCAAGAGGCACCGACGAGAATTAAACGACCTTCATTTGTGAAATTGATCATGCCATTGGTTTCGAAACGCCGAAATCTATCAAATAAGACTATTCGCACTCAATTCGGACAAGTCTATGCGAAAATCGAGAGAGCGAAAGCGGCGACGCGCATTTTGAGCTAAAATTGACTCAATTTGCGCCGACTCGAACCAAATGCCTCCGATCGCGAAACAGACAACACCATTGCATTCAGAACAATGGAAATACCCTAAATCTATATATATATTGACTATGTATATTTATCAGCGCGAAATTCACATTAAAAATATTTAATAAATTCAAAATTAATTAAAAATTATTAAATTACACCATGCTCAACCGTTCCCTCCTATTTTCAGTTTTCTAAAAAAGAAAATAAAAAAAATTTAAAAAAATAATAACCACTCCCCCCATTCTGAAAACTTCCTCCCCACTCTCTCATTTTTCCCTCCTCATTCTCACCACTCTCCCCTTATCCTCATTCCCATGTTACTCTCATCCTGATTTTCACTATTCTCTCTACCTCTCTCTCCCGTCGGCAAAACAAAAAAAGAAAAAAAGGTAAAAAATTTCTCCTTTTCTCTCTGAATTTTCCCTATTTCGACCAATCCTACTGGTAGTATCATCGCCGTAGGCATGATCCTAGATCTGTCTTCTTTGCCGTCCATTCTGATATGTGACCATTCGCCCGGCTGACCAACCGATCCGTGCATCTGCGACGACCATTGCCTTCGATTCGACCATGCCCCGCGGTTCCTTCCTGCTCCTCTTCGGTGACAGCCTCGGTGCCGTCGACCAACTTGCTCGACCAGCGTCAGCGCCACGCGCACGCTGAAAACTCGTTCCTCACGCGTGATCCGCATTGTCGGCTGTGACCGCTCGGCCTACTCTCCCGGCCGACTGGCCGTGACGATCGGCCCGGCTCCACTGCGGCTGACTCCGCTTCGCGTCGACTCAGACCCACATAAACCCTCCTTCGCGACCGGATCCAGCGATCCCTCCGCCTTTGACTGCTCGACCAGCCCTCGGCCGTTCAACCCAAAAGCGGCCAGCCTCCTTCCTTCCTTTGGCGTCAACTTCTGACCGACGAGCCGTTCACCCGTCCCGACTCGCCTTCATGACCCGCCATAAATGGGAGAAATCGTCAACAGTAATTCTTCTTCGATTTCGATCACTTCCTTCCTTTCGTCTTTTATTGGCCGTCGGGAAGAACATCATCGGCAAAAATTCTTTCTTTTGATTTTCGTACTTCCTTCGCTTTCTATTTATTGCTTCAAATCGAGGAAGAATATCGTCATAGGAATTCTTCCTTCGATTTTCATCGCCTCTCCTTTAGCGTTCGTTTTCCTCCACCGCCTCGGGAAGAACATCGTCGGGAGAATTCTTCTTTTGGTTTCGCGTCACTCCTTGCCTTACATTCTCAATTACTTACCTAAACCTGTTTCTTCTCCTAGGCTTACATTGCGCGGAAAAATGCGTCAGAACATGTGGAATTTGTGAATGTGAATTTATATACATGCTTGTATTGCTTTGCAGGTTTGAAGACCTCGTTGTGCTCATGCTGGGATGAAAAGTAGGTAGTGTCGAACGCGCTTCAATCGATAGGCGTCTGAGCAAGCCACCACTTATTAGATGTCGCTCCCCCTAGACGAAATATTGCCGAAATTTTGTCTAATTTTCAGATTTAGAAAAAAAGGGGGATGAATATATATATTGCATTGTATGTCTTCTTTCAGGTTTGAAGGCCTCGTCGTGCTCAACGAGTAGATGAATTGGAGTGTCATGAAGATATCATTATGCTAAGCAGGCGTCTGAGTAAGCCAAAACACGTCGACTACATGGGGATGATCTTGAAATTCTTAAAATCAATTTTTTGACTTAGAAAAAAAGGGGAGGGTAAAATGAGCTGACTTAGGAACGCTAAATAGGAAAACCTGCAGCTAATTTTATAACGTCAAACGAAAAAAGGAGGGAGTCTTTAAAGCAAATTTAAAAAAATAATAATAAAATATTCATTTAAAATCTAAATGAAATTTGGGGAAGCTAATATTAAATTCATAAATTTGGGGGAGGCTAATATTAAACTCACAAATTTTGGAGGAGGCTAATATTAAACTCACAAATTTTAGAGAAGGCTAATATTAAACTCACAAACTCTAATTGGAATTTTCAATGGCTTAAATTGAAGCGGTAAAGTGAGTTCCCTTTTCTTGCAAATTCCTCCAAGCATGCTTTAATTGAAATTTGGGGACTTGTCATAAGAACTTGCAATAAACCCAAAATCAAGATAAATCTAAATTGAGTTTAATAACTCAGATACAATGTGGAGGTGATTACTATGCTATAATAAGCATAAGCTAAAATAATAAATCAACATAACTTATAAAAATTGATGTAAATTTAGCATAATCAAGTTGGGAAAATTACAAAACTCAACAAGTAAACTTGTCAAGGTGTTAAACTACATCTAAATCAAAATGTCTTCTTCGCCAGACCGCAACCCTTGTACAAGCGATGTATGTGATACTAAATCAAAATCTATAAAAATCATAAGGCATCCTTTAATCAAAAATTAATGAATTTCATCATAATTATAATTTTCAAGATCAATAATTTTATTAATTAGATAAATAACTAAGCTATAAACACCCGCATGTGCCCCGACATTATGCTGAATGCTTAAATTCAAGTGTTTGAGGATGCTACGCGGTTGCTTATTTAGACTTCGTTAAAAACCAAAAAAAACTTATAATAAGAGTTTCAAATCAAAATATCTAAGAATATTCTATCATGAAGATCTAATCCTCTGTTAGCAGCTAAATAGAGTTGACAGGATCTAAAACTCTTAAACATATTCAAATTAATCAACTTTTCAAATCAAATCAAATATCAATCTAAAAGTGCTTCCCAATTTAGTCTTAGGATTGGGTCCGGGTTAACAAAACCTAAAAACATATAACAAGAGTTTCAAAAGTAGATCTAATCATCTGTTAACTAAACAGTTTAATCTAATGCTTAAACATATTCAAATTATTCAAACATAAAATTACCTAAAATTACTATACACTGCTTCTACACTATGAATGCTTAAATTCAAGCCAGAGTCTGGTTGTTTTCCGATAGTCTTGGGACTAAGTTAACAAATCCTAAAATCTATTATAAGAATTTCAACTATCGAGAAACTAATCGTTAGTGATAGATATTTGATCCTTTATTAACAAATAAAGAGTGACAGATCTAAATCTCACCAAACATAAAATTATTTGAATTATTAATTACAGCATATACGTCGCTATTTAGTCTTAGATCAATGCTAACAAAACCTAAATATCTATTATAAGAATTTCAACTCAGTAAAATATTTGAGAAACTAATCCTGTCAGGTGATAGTATATATGATCCTCTGTTAACAGTTAAACAGAGTTGACAAGATCTAAAGCTCATAATTCAAACATAAAATACCTAAATTCTTAAATACACCTGCATGGGCTCCGACACTATGCTAAATGCTTAAATTTAAGTGTCTGAGGATGCTTCATGGGTTGCTTCCCGGATTAGTCTTAGGACTGGCTCCAGATTAACGAAATCTAAACCTATAAAAAAAGAGTTTCAAATCAGTGAAATATCTGAGAAACTGATTATATCAGGTGATAGTAGATCTAATCCTCTGTTTGTAGCTAAACCGAGTCGACAGGATCTAAAGCTCTTAAATATATTCTAATCAATTAATTTTCAAATATCAATCGAAAACTGTTTAAATAAAACCATTAAAAACTTAAACCAAAATCAATCTATCCACCTTCCGCAATAGTTTTTCGGGGGTGACAAATTAAGAAAACTATAACTCACAAAGGAGCCAATGTCAAATCAAGTGTTCTACTATGTTCACTCTCAATTAACCTCTGCTAAGAAGGACGCGGCCTGTCCTCACTGTGTGACCGAAGCTCACAAATAAGAGCTTACGCAGAGTCCTCGACGGGTGATTTGGCCGCCCGCTCCATTATATTATGATCACGATCAGTATGCTCCCAATGCTCGCCCTTTGAGTTGTGAATCATAGGGTATACTTGATAGGGAAAACAACCCACTATCAACTAAGGTAGACTTAAACATGTCTCTTTAGACAAACACCACCTAAGGTCTATAAGGATTTCTGACCATGAACTGTCCGAGGATCCTTCTGTTAAGTTGGGTTGACTACCTCCTCTGATTAAGTAGACTAGGGACCACGCCTGGGATGACGAAACTATGAGATCTAGATCAAACACGTCATCATTCCCCCAACCATTCAGTTTAAGCTAAAATGATGAATTTCATATCTTAAATTCTAAAACTCTACATGTTGCTATTATATGTTACGCATTAAGCGATCTAATGACTATCCTTAATCGAAAGTTCTCTCTCACTTACTGGGAGGGGTAATTAACTATAGAGGCTTGCGCCTATAGGAAACCTGGAACCATATCTAAAGTCCTCACCAAATGAGGATGAAATCTCTGGGTAGTGTCTTATCTACTATCTCATCTACCTTCTGAAAATTACACCGACACTTTAAACCACTCTCTTCATCAAAGAGGTCGGTGGCGAATTTTCGAAGCCCACAGATTTATGGCGACTCCACTAGGGAAAGGATTCTCTTCCATCTTTGGTTAGTCATATATGTGCTATAGTAGCAATAAAATTTTTTAAAAATTCAAAACAAAATTGATGATTTAGCTGTGTAATAAATTCAATATGAGGCTTTATATAGAATGAATCATTCCTTAGAGTATATCTTTATTACACCATTATTGGTTTTGTAGTGCCTCTGCATCTTGAAAGTATGAGGTGAAATGATAATTACTAATTACTAATCCCCATCTTTCACTTTTGCAGAAACGGATCTACAAAGCACTCATTTCATCGCTCCTAGTCGGGTTTAACATCCAAGCCATCATCATCAACAGGAGATGTCGGGCTACCATCCAATTTGGTAGCTTGAATTTCCATCGTAAATAACTCGGTACCCACCCGTGGTACATTCGTCCGACCATGCTAAGGCCTCAATTACAAACTCCTATTAGCCATGTCCAACCAACAACAACCGCTATCAAGGAGTTCTCCCAACAGAACTTCGCCAAGAGGCTAGATCAAAGCTCCCGTGATGAAAAGAATCGTCAAGGGACAAATTGTGGCTTTAATTCCTCGTGGTACAGCTGTTGTGCCTATTGAACCTCTCGTACCTAGAAAGCATGATCATGAAGCTTCCTCATCAAGAAACAAATTAACCAAAAGACAAAGAAGAAGGAGAAACGCTGAGTTGAGAGCTCAGCAAATCCCCTTTGAACAACCTAACGAACAAGCAATGCTACCGTCGGAAGCGAGTATTCCTACCCACAACAAATTTGATAATCTAAAGTGGGTAAAGAGGAATAACTCTACGTGAAAGCAATTTTCCTGAAGAACCAACCACATCAAGCTCCACCACCACAGGAGACACCAAAACACATGCCATAGATACATAAAATTCTCAAAGTAGCAAGGAAGGCCTAATGAAAAGAAGATTTCAGAGGTGAGGGAAAATATCAAGCTCCACCAAAAGTTGTCATCTCTTCGTAACCGCCGAGCCCAATACACTTCGCATGGTGAGCATCGGAGTGTGACACTTGGACCTCGTGCCCAAGAATCTGCTGCCGAAAGGTCCCGGTGAAAGGGTAAGCAAATATGGAGTCCAAGTCCCCATAATGAAACTTAGAGTAATAGAAGGGGTGTGACATTTAGTACATATACTCAGAAATCTACCTCAAAATCAACTCATCAGAAGTGGATACCCAAAAGAAGGGATATCAATGATGAAAGATATGATGGTCGACACCCTGGAGAATCCTTTAGGGGATCCCATCATCGATCATTTTCACCCCTACAAGAGAAGGTTAACGTTGATCGTGATCCTTTAATAGAAGAGGTGGTCTTTCCGCACATTGAACTAGAGATCCACTGGAAACGTCGATCAGAAATTTGTGTACAGGAAGAAAACAATGAAGAAGATTCTATGGAGGTGGAAGTTTTTTATATGATCAGAGATATAAATGAACTCCAGACCATCGATGCAATCAGGAATATGAACCTGAATTTGACGCTTATGAAGAAAATTCTTCACAGAAGCAAGTAGAGGATGGATCTTTAATTTTTGCTGAAGATGAAGAAGAAGAAGACTAGAATGAGAATGAGACCATGGGTGTCGAAGCTATCTATATGGTCGAACCGGGAAATGATCAGCCTGGTACACGCTTTTATAAGCGTCGTCGTACAACCCCAACAATAGCTATCTCTACAAATACATAAAGAGAAAAGCAGTCAAGTTCTCTCCATGAAAATGAGTAAGGAGCAGAATAGCAACAAGAAATAGAAGAGGAAGAAGAGCCTGTACTGATTGACGTCATGCCGCTAGCTAGAGAGCAAAGAGAAATGCAGCGTCAAATGGAGGCCAAAGATAAGGAGATTGCACAGCTTGGTACCAAAATGAATGATATGATGGTACAAATGAACATCATGATGGAAATGTTGTAGAGAAATATCACATCAAGTGCAGCGCCTGTTTTGTCTGCTAACCAATAGGTAGCTAACAATGCAAATTCTATACCACCAGCTGTTGTGGTACCTCAAGCTCCTATAGTACATGCTATGCATGAAGCGAGAGATGAAGTTAACCAAACACCTCTAAACGATTCAAAATCGGCTAGCACAGGAACTATAACCGCTCAACTGGAATGATAATCAATGAAAAGATAAAGGCATTCATAGCCTCGAGGTGGGTGAGTAAGTCACCCTTACATTGAATAACCAAGTATCGTACCCGAAAGGTTACTTAGTGCTAAAATTTAATACTTTCAGCGGGCTTGGTAATCCAAAGCAACATCTAGCCCAATTTAAAGCTACTTGTGGTAACACAGGAGGGAATGATGCACTATTATTTCATCAATTCGTCAGTTGTCTGACCTCAGCAGAATTGTCGAATGATTCAGTTAAAACTTTTGCTGAATTAGAAACTATATTTATGAAGAGGTTCACCAGTGCAACCGAGAAAATCACAATCGATGACCTTGCCTTGCTAAAAGGAGGAAAGATGAGTCAGTGACAAAATTTATAAGTCGTTGGCGAAATCTAAATATGAAGTGCGAGCAACAATTAGAAGAAGAACATGCGATCAAATTGCTAATGGGCAATATGGATGATAAAATGACACATTTTCTATGCATGGCGTCAATTAAAACATTCCAAGACTTGCTCGATAGGGTGGATAAATTTGAAAAGTTGAATGCCTAAGTAGTCTATCAGATAAAGCAAAGAGAAACAAACCGGACTCAAGAAGAAAAGTCATGCGCTTCTATAGCTCAAATGGTGTAAAGCGGTGATATACAAGTGGACAAAGGAAAGCGATTTACAATGATGATAAGAGTAAAAAGCGCTTATTATAATCCACAAAATTGGTATTAGAGGTAAATGACAAACCTCGGACTTTTCAAGTGGCGAGCATTCAAAACAAGCAACAAGAGATGATGAGCGAATGCGACCATCTCTTAAGGAAAAGATGAATAAAGAATATTCATTTAGAAGGGACAGTGTGGCCAAATTGTTTTGACAAGCAGTCAAAGCTAGTTTACACTTACCAGAAATCAAAAGGCCTGAAGAAGCTGATCAAGTTAGAAATCCAAATTACTGTCTCTATCATCGGATGATCAGTCACCCTATTGAAGATTGTTATGTCTTCAAAGATTGGCTAGAAAGGAAATATTAGTGAGGTGAATTTATACTATCGGCGGTGTTCTAGTCAACCCAAAGAGAGTCTACAAGGATGATTACTATGTCCTCTTCCGTATCAAGAAAGACAAAGGAAGGAGAAATTAATTCAGACTAAAGAATGGGAAACAGTAGTCTCCAAAAAGACCGTGAAGATGCTAAAACAACTAAAATATGTCCCTAGTGTTAAGTGAAAATCACCACTTGAACCTATATTGGACTTAAGAGAGATACCTAAACCAAGTATTTGGACTTCTCAACGGCATTCTGATAAGGCTACTTCATCACAGCATGAGAAGCAGTCTATTAAATGCAAGCCTCATAAATCAAAGAAGCTGGTTAAGAAAAAGAAGATCAAGAAGAGAACTACAACTCAAAAGATCATTAACAATCTAAAGGATACCACCAGCCGGCAAGACAACCATTTAGGCTTGCAAACTTCATGCCTAAATTTTGCATTGTTGAATTAGATGAAGAAGATAATGGTGAGGTTTGTCCGGTAGAGACATGTCGAATCATCTACGTGATGTCAGATATTCTTCAACATCAATTAGTCTAAGATGATAAGAATAGTCAAACAAACTCGACCAATCCGTCAAAATTTTTATCAGGAAAGCAAGCAGAGCTTGAGGAGCTAATGTCTGAATTTTGTTTAATGACTCAACAAGACAATAACAGTTCAAATGAAGATCTATGTTTTCCCGACAGAGACGAGTCAGACTCATCCATATCATCACGTATGAAACGTATGACATTGAAAAATGAGTCTGACCCATTTGGCCAACCTTCCAGAATAAGAAGGGAACTTGAAGAAACTACCTTTTCTAAAGAATCTGAGCGAGACAAAGTTATTCAAGTTCAGTTGAGAAGTGGTAAAGTCTTACCATTTTCATCAAAGAAGGGAAATACAAATAAAGATAAAAGCAAACAAATTGAAGTCTATGAAGATATTATTCCCAGAAATCCTAGGACAAAGCCTAAATCAAGTGAGAAAATAGATTATAATATTCTATCACATCTGAGAAAGATCCTACTGGTGAGTGTGTGAGGCTCTCTTGATGTCAAAAGACCTCAGAAACTTTGATACAAGCTCTCAAAGATCCGGGAGTTATGAAGCTTACTTTCGAAAAATGCATGATCGAAGCATTGCAAACTCAAGATCTCCCGATCACATTCTTTAAAGAGATCTTATGTTGGGAATAGATCACAATCGTCCTCTTTATATTCTTGTAGAGTGATGGATCTCGATCTAGATATTGATTGATCTCTATCAATCTATGAGTCTAAAGGTATTAAGAGGATTATCACTATATCCAACATCTTGGGAGAGATAAATTGATGGTTCATGGATTCAATGAAAAAGGCAAAACTTGGGTTCTTTTATTCTCCGCTCAAATTCAAGGATTTATATCTGAAGCCAAGTTTCATGTAATCGATCGATACATCATTTAGCTCTCTTGGGCGGTAGTGTGCATGAGTATGGCATGGTCCCATCAACTATGCATCAATGTATGAAGTATCTGAAAGATGAAGAAGAATTCAAAATTCTCGGTAACATACAACCATTCTCCATCAATGAAGCAAAAATCTATGAAGATGCAAAGTATTTCATCCTCAAAGAGCCTAAGACAACAAAGCCTCTTGAAGCGATAGCATCCACTTCAAGAACTAAAAAATAATTTCACAAAGTGAAGCGAGAGAAGCAAGGAAGAAAGAAGGTAATCGACTCTCCCTAAAGCACTTGATTCTAAGTTGAAAAAATCGGTTCCTCATTTGGGAAGTGACACGAAGAAGAAGAAGATATTCTGTCAAACCTAAGGGAACTTATAAGCTCTCAAGAAAAGCGAGTATGAAATAAGTGATTCTTCTATGATTTTGAATCTACTTATAAATAGAGTTGAATGGTTGCATCAAGAGGATAGCTCACTTGGCAGTCGATGACTCACTCAAAATTATACCCATCCCTCAGTAGTGCTTCAAAGAAATCACTCCATTGGAGGTTCATAATATTGAAGAATTGATAACATTCTATGTGTGTGAGTGAGAGTGGCAGAACTATTCTACAAATTTGAAGAGTCTCACCTCAAGATTTTGAACACCTCAACATGAAAATTCGATGAGATAGTGCAACAAAATACCAATATACTATTCGCAAAAGTTTCAAAGAATGATGCATAAGCTTAGAGTGCATACTGGAACTACTAAACATAAGACTGAAATCTTTAACAACATGTGGAGCCAAAGAAGTCATCAAACATTGTAAAGAAGTAATAAGTTTATCACTAAAAGTCTGGGGTTCATCCATAAATCTCATCAAGATAGAGTCTGTTATAATAGAATAGAAGCTAATATCGAGAGTCTTAGTGATGAAAAAGATGATTCCTATGAAATTCTTCTTTAAAATGATGAAGAAGTAGAAGCTAAGCCTGAACCTGAAGAACTTGAAGATGGTGGTCAAACTTAAAAAAGTCAACCTAAGAACTGAGGATGATCCTCATCCAACTTTCAAGTGCCCTTCTGCCTGATGAGAAAGTTGAAGAGTTGAAAATGTAACTTTGTGAATTCAGGGATTGCTTTGCTTGGACATATTCTGAAATGCCAAGCTTATCCCTTGATATAGCAGTTCACAAACTAGCTATCAAACCACGCCTGTTAAGCAAGCTCCTAGGCGAATGAGATTGGAGATTGAAGAACATGTGATTGCAAAACTAAGCTAATCGGCAGACTTCATCCGGGAGGAGAAGTATGCAATTGGATAGCCAACATTGTCCCAATTAGAAAGAAGAATGATCAAATTCGTATCTGCATTGACTTCCGGGACCTAAATAAGGCATGCCCAAAAGATGACTTTCCACTTACAATATCAGAACTATTAGTTGACAACACTTCCAACTATGACATGTTCTCTTTTATGGATGGATCATCGGGATAAAACCAAATCAAAATGGCACCTGAAGATGAAAAACATACATCGTTCAGAACACCTATTGGCCCTTTGGCTTGAAAAATGCTGGAGCTACATACCAAAGAGCCATGACACGTATTTTCAATGAGTTGATTCATCAAAAGGTGAAATATTATGATGTTGGATTTGAAGAGCCTAAATCGTGAAAACCACTTCGAAGACTTAAGAGTTGTGCTGGAGAGAATAAAAAAATATGATCTCAAGATGAATCCTCTAAAATGTGCATTCAGAGTGTCCTCTGAAAAATTCTTGGGTTACATTGTGCGTCATAGAGGTATTGAAATTGATCCTGCTAAAATCAAGGCAATTATGGAGATGCCTCCACCGAAGAGTTTGCGTCAGCTCCATTCTTTACAAGGACAGCTTGCATTCATCCGTCGATTTATATCAAATCTACCGAGGATGCAGGTTAATGAAGAAGGATGCTCCATTCAAATGGGACAAGAAGTGTCAGGAAGCCTTCAATAGAATTAAAACATACTTTTTAAATCTACCAATCCTTGCAGTGCCTACTCTTGAGAAGCCTCTCATTATACACAGCTGCATTAGAAGAGTCCCTTGGAGCATTATTGGCACAACACAATGAAGAAGACAAAGAAAACACTCTTTATTATATCAGTCGAAGATTAATAGAAGCAGAAATGAGATACTCTCCGATAGAGAAGCACTGTTTAGTATTGATCTTTATAGTCCAAAAGCTTCGTCATTATATGTTATCTCAAAAGATTACACTCATCTCAAGGATCGATCCGCTGAAGTACTTGATGATGAAGCGATTGAATGCTTGGCAAGATGGGTGTTGCTTTTGCAATTTGATATCACATGTTCCATAAGCGGTGAAGGGACAAGTCTTAGATTTTTCACACATCCCCTATCTCTTCTCTTAATGATGATTTGCTCGATGAGCAAATTATGCTCATTCATGAAAGAGAAAAAATCACAAATTTGGGAAATGTACTTTGATAGAGTCTCATCGATCAAACAAGTCCAACATCTAAATTTTCTAAGAGCAAAAGAGAAGCGAATTGTTCATAACACCGAAGGAGGGATAATGAGATGATCATATGGATTGACCAAGCCAAGAACTAATAATGAAGGAATATGAAGCATTAGTGGTAGGTCTAAGAAGCTATTTTCATAGGCATTCAAAACTTGCATATTTTTGGTGATTCTCGATTATAAATCAAGTACTTGGCATCTATAATTAACAAGCTTGAGTTAGCTTTCTATCTGGCGAGTTTCTTGAGCTTATGAAGCGGATATCAAATATCACTAACTTCGAGTCTCTCGAGAGCAAAGTGATTGCTTAGCAAAATTAGCTAAGAAAATGACAAGTATGAATGGTGATTATGTCATGATCATATTTACTCGATGAGTTCTAGAGCCAAAAGTATCAATCCCAGGTAGAGGGGTTATCAAATCGACCCAAGATGTGACTCAGTTGCTCTCATACTCCCAAAATCAACAAGTTATTTAGAAGATAAGAATGACATTGCCTCAAAAGTAGTGTGAAATTTTTTTTAGAAGAGTCCGCGTGATTGGAGGCAACCCTTCATCTACTTTAAAGAAGGCAAATTACCAAATAATAAATCACTAGCTCAAATCGAAAAGAAAATGCTACTAGCTATGCTTTCATAACACTTTATATAGATCCTTTGAACAAATGTGGTTACGATGCCTGGTGTAGATGAAGCTAGCAAAGTGATGGTTGAAGTTCATGAAGGACTTTGTGGTGCACATCGGTCGAGGTCCCAAGATGATAAAGATCAAAAGATGGGATTATTGGTCATCTATGGTGAGAGATTGTATTCATGCTAAGAAGTGTCATGAGTGTCAAGTACATGGGAATCTCATCCATCAACCTCCAAATCCATTACACCAACAATAGCATCGGCATTCGAATGTTGGGGTATATATGTAATTGGACCAATTGATCCACCATCATCTGGACATCTTCATCTAGCGATGACTATTTCTCTAAGTGGGTAAAGCTACTCCATTTAAAGAAGTTACTGATAGAGTGATTAACTTCTTCACACATAATGTAATTATAGATTTGGAGTGTCACAAATAATTTGATAATGGCACGACTTTCAAAGTGCAAAGATTTATAGATTTGTCGACACAAAATTGATTGGTACTTTCAATATACAATCAAGAGCAAATGGTTTGGAGGCAACAGACATTAGTCAAGCCTCAAGAAGATTCTAAAAATAAAAGAGAATGACATACCCAACTAGTAGAGGCTCTATGGGCATATCGAACTACCTACCTACAGAAAAAGCCACTCCCTATTCATTGGGTATTGTTCTTCCAAGTTGAGTTGCCTTCACTTGAAGCCATCCAATACAACTAAGATCAAAATGCTCATCGAGAATGGAGGAACTCGCTTGATGAAGTTAGATTGCAAGCTCATCAAAATCACAGTTTCGAGCAAAGATGTCAGGGGTTTTGACCATACGATGCGGTCTCGAATATTCCAAAAGGGGTGGTCTTGGTGAGAAGACCAATTAATTCCTAATCGAAAAGTTGGTGGCAAATTTGAGCCTAATTGAGAAGGTCATTTTGTCATTGAAAAAGTATACCAAGGAGGGGCATACCAACTTATCAACCTAAAGGGTGAAAGACCAATGTCGCCAATTAATGGTCGATACTTAAAAAAGTACTATACATACATATTCGAGTACAGAAATCCGCAAGAGGGGCATTTTTTAGTATATCTATTTAGGTTGACATCGTGCTTCATGCCGAGATCCCTAAATAAACATACCCCAAATGAAAAAAAATTTCGTGAAAATTCTCCTGTTACATAGGGGGTATTTTTTTAGATTTTTATATATAGATGAAATCAATGTTGTATATTAAAATCTCTTTTAGGGTACATCAATTCGAATATTGATGTATTTATGTACTTTCATCTTAAAAATTCTCCTAAATATACTTTAGAATTCCCCCTTCAAGACAGGGGGCAATTTTTTAATTTATATCAAGTTTATTTGAGTTGACATTGTGCCATAAGACGAGATCCTTAAATATATCCCTATTCAGGTTGACATCGAGCTTTACGTTGAAATCCCTGGATATATATACAATTGTTACTGTTAAGCTGCAGAGTCTTGCAGGAACAAAAAGAATGTCTCTATGCATGAAAAGACAGCCCTAAATGTCAAGAAAATTATCTCCCAGATTTGTCAAATTCTGGAGATCAAGTCAAAAGAACTCTCGATTTCGGAAATTTCAATCAATTAAGTTGGAGAAACATCAACCTCTACATTCTAAAGTCTAAGACACGGATGGGTTCTAAAGGTCGGACTCAACAAACCCACAAATGGCCGAGTTGCTGATGCTCTCCTCACTCAACAAGCTGCAAGAAAAGGCCATAGTGAAAGAGCTCCCATTCGTTAATCTGATGACAAAACCACCAATCCACTATAGCTTAAGTCGAAGACTCGAGTAGGTTCTAAAGGTCGAACTCAACAAGCTAAATATGGTAGTTCGACGCTCTTCACTCAACAAGCCGAAAAGTGAGTGAAAGAGCTCCCGCCTGGCCGCTCAAGATTCAATCTCAAACCAGATCCAAGTGATTATAAGTAATCGTGATCCAAGAGATCTCTACTTGATCGATAGATCAAGGCACCGAGAAAACGCTCAACTGTGCTACCTCAAATCAATCTTTATATTACCCGCAAGGTGATATTTCAATCTATTCTCAAATGATCTGATCAAGCTCAAAGCACAGATCAAAGCCATCTCCTCATCAAGTCCATCAAAGCAGAAAGCAGGACCGATGAAGTAATTTCATAGTTCATACAAAGCCGATGGTCGAACTAAAGGAATTTTTGGTTATTCTAAAGCACATGCTAGACTAATAACTCAACATTTATCTATATAGGGTGGTCACCCAGTATGTATCTTCCAAATCCAAAGCAAACACACGGTTCATGGAGTGCATACACTTCGACAAGTCAATACAAATCAGTCCCTTCATCAAGTCCGTCATGCTCAAAGCTAGAGAAGAATTTCAACCGATCAAGCGGATAAATCGATTCCCGGAGTCCTTCATCAAAACAAGACTAATTCATCCATCAAATCCAACCAAGCATGAAGGGTGGAGGAGACTCAAATCTGCAAGAACATAAAAGCAAGAGATCTTCAGCAAAGCTATTGAAGTAGATAATATATGGTGTAAGAGCTCTTATCAATCCTACAAGTCGATTTTGACAAATCGGTCAAGCCCGCATTTAGTATGTCCTGAATAAGGCAGCATACTAATGACAAATCATGTCAAAGCTCCATAAGCTATTGCAATCGAAGCTAAAATGATCCAAGCTCTAGAAGCCCAAATGGTCAATTAGAACAACGCGTGACTCGCTCATGCCAATCACATTTGTTGGGGCATTTGACCTCACATATGTGTCATAAATCAAAACAAGTAATTTGACCCAGTTTGTTTTACATATGTTAATTATTAAGAATGATTCATACCATAAAGTGATCAATCTGGCCACAAGAGAGTTTGTCATCCTTATCAGAATGGTATTCAAAAACTTGCTCCTTGATAAATTGTTGGTGCTCAGCAAATAGAGGTTCACTAATGCTCTAGAGAAACAAAAATATTGTATCCAGTCAGTTGACATATAATAATTTGAATCCTGACTGTAACCAAAATCATGAAGGCTTAGTCCAGAAGTGACTTTCAAAAAGGAACCATGGTAGTTACCTGCAATTAACTAAAAGATCAATTGAAATAATCAAATCATTACACAAAAGGTTAGTCATAGAAACACATACTTAGAAAAGGAAGCATTCACATAATGTATATCCTCTAAGATATGATCAATTTGTTACATGAGCATTGAATTTTGTATGCAGATTCTATTCAACGATGGAGGCCGAGAAGTACCAGTAAGAAGTTGAAAAAAGATTACAACAATTGCACTGCTCAATCAATATTTTATGAGGGTGAGTTAAAATAAAATAAAACACAAATACACACGCACATCCAAATGACTTTTTTCTTAGCCCTTGGATAAAAAATCCATTATTACAACTTCTACTCTCAACTGATTGTGCATAAAACTTTTCAATCAATCTACCAACTTATTCTCCTCCTAAGTTCTATCTAATAGGTTTCATAAGACTCGCTTGTACAATTTTTCTTATTTCAATTTAACAAAATCTTGATTCATTCCATGTTTTGAAATGGTTTTATGGCCAACATTGACCTTTAGTTCTCTAATGTGGGATTATAATCAACAATGTCTATCTTATAGAGCTTCATAAATAGCTCCAAAGAATCAACAAATGATTTAAATTTGATAAAATAATTAAATAACTAATGATTTGTATGAAAACCAAAATAAACTTATATCCCTTGAAATGCTTAAAGACACGAGTTTACTACATAATTTAGAAATAAAGTCATCACAACTACTAAAATGCATTAAGATAAAAATTGAAGAGCACCAAGCCAATAGAATCCTAAGTTTCTGGTCTATCAAAGTCAGCCATGAATACAAATAAGGATATGTGTACAGTGTCCTGAAAAATACCTCGCATCATGCAGTATCTTTTTAGCAGAACAGAACACAGGTTCTACTTCAAAAAGAATCTGCTCCTCCTCAGGTGTCAATACTTCAGCGTTCCTCTTCATGGAAGAGCATCCAATAGCATTCCTACCTCTTTGCTCATCTGATTTTAGGCCTGTCCTAGAAAAAGAAATTTTCCAACATCTGCGTCCATCCGTTGAACTCAAGCCACGAGATTTCCAGCCATTATTTCCATTATCAGCAGCTTTGGCCTCATCCAATTTTTCCACATTTGAGAACTCAATATTAGCTTTTGCATTGTCTGTCCTTGCTTTCCCTTGCGTATTCCAGACATCATCCAATGGACTTTTCCAACCACTACATGCAGCATCATTTGAGCCCCAACCTCGAGGTCCCCAAGCACTGCCTTCATTATCTGTTATTCTTTTTTATCTTCCATTTATTTGGTTCTGAGAATCTTCCAAAACCAGCCTTTTCCGAGATTGGACTATTCCAGGTGCCAGCTTTTTTTTTTCTTGGGGGGATTGTTGAGCTTTAATGACAAATTAAACTCACACATCCCCGCCTCAAAAACGCATTGCTGCATTAAGAGCGAAGAGAACCCATTGTCCTACGCCCAGGTGCCAGCTTTACTTGACCTGTCAGTGCTGTGTTGTCTTTGCAGTGCTTTTCGAACTTTCAGATCCACCTGTTGAACCCCAAGGACTTTCTCTGTTAACAGTAGCACTATTATTCTCATTCCATTTATCCGATTTGAAAGAACTTCCAAGCCCAGCGTTTTCATGCGTTCCACCTTTACTTGTACCATCAGTGTTCCATGTGGGCTTAGAACTACTGCAACTTTTGGATGCATCTGTCAAACCCCAAGCACCATCTCCATGATCTGCTGCTCTATTCTCATTTCATTTATTCGATTCAGAATATCGTCCAAAACGCCCCTTTTCTGGGTTGTCGTCATTCCCAGTGACAGCTTTACTTGTCATATCAGTGTTCAATGCAAATTTATTTGGATTGCTCCAAGTATTGGATGTTTTGGATTCACTTATCAAACCCCAGCCACAAGATGGCCAAGCACCATCTGCTGCTCTATTTTCATTCCATTGGTTAATATTATTGGTTCTTTCAGAGTTTCCACTATCCACAGAGGTTTTGTTTGAACCGCCCCATCCTTGTTGAACCTCAGGTGTTTCTTCCATATTTAGTAGGCTCGTTTTCAATTCCAGTATCCCACCCCAACCAGGCACCATCTTTCTTTAAAGATGATTGGGAATCAACTTTATCTGGCTTTTTTATACTTTTCCATCCTTGCCAACTATTTGGTTTCATTGCAGACTCTGAACCGATTTCCCAGTTTGAGTTACTTACATCCCCTACCTCCGGTATCAGATTGTTTTCAGAATGGAATAGGGATTCGGTTCCATCATCATAAGTTTCCTTCCCAATCAGTATGCCACTTACTGGAGAAGCACAGAACTCACATTCACTTTCATACATAAGATCATCAACATCTACTTCCTTTTCAGCAGTTGTTGCCTGCACCAAGTCCAAGAAATCATAAACATCCTTTTCTACATCCTGATTAGCTTTCACCTACATTAAACAAACATGAAGAAACTATACTAGTCAGTGTATCTGTCTGACATTTTTGAGCTGCTCTCTCAAAGCATTTTATCGGTGTCTGGAAAATATATACGGATATACATTAAAATGCTTTCTCTTGATCAAATACACATTAAGGTTAGCAAGTCAAAGTAAACAACTAGATTTCTTACAAATCAAGCTGCTTCAATGAATGGCATTTGATATTTCAAAGAGCGAAGAAGTTTCTTGAAACCACTGTTATTGAAACCAAGAAGGCTTCCCGACTATGTCATGCTATTTGCAACTACAACGAGGTGCTCTTTAAGTACTCCTTTTGCAACCATCTTAATTGAGGCTGATAGGCGCTGTGAAACCAATGTTGAAAGATATAGGTGAAATGTAGATATTAAATATTTGCATACAAATTAATGAAGAACATTGGATAATTAGTGGTCCTCTAAATCAACAAGCTCAATGTTAATAAGTCACTGCAAAACATATTGGCAAGAACGCAGGAGTAGTTCACGAACTATAGGGAAATAAGCCAATCAAAGTCTTTGATTAAAATAAATTTGTGAACAAAAGTTGTAAAAAATAGAGAAATCCAACAAGCAACATCTATCAAAAGCACTAAAAACACAAATATGAGATACAAGAATGGAGCTCACCTCAATTGACTGCTCAAAGCTACATGATATGCCAAGGAGGTCTTCAACCTGCTTGATGCCATAAGGCATAGATCGCCTCGTATCTATGAGGTGCATAACAGGTAGGCAAGCATCCAAAACAGTTCTCCAAGCATCACCATTTTTCTGGGCAAACTTCTATCAATAATGACTTCAATAGCTAGTTCTCCCTTCATTGGTCTCCTATTTCTCACCAAAGTAGTGGCCGTTGGTTCAACCCAGAAGATATTAGCTGAATCTACTCTAGAATCACCTAGAGTATCATTGAAGAAGGATACCAAAGCAATAAGTATTTTCCAATTTTCCAAAAACCCAACAAAACTAATTAATACAATTAAATGGAAGCAACATAAAATTTAATAAAACTTTATCAAGAGGTTGGACAGAACTAAGCAACTCTTAGGAGAAAATAAGAGCTATCTTTAACAACCTTACCATCAACAAAGCCAGCATGAAAATTTAGGACTTTACAAAACATTTTTGTGGCCATGCTAACCCACTCAAGGGTTGATTATTACAAATGAAGCTCAAACACAATAACTATTCAATTCTAAATTGATTTGAATGAAATTATATGTATACACACACACATACATATATATATATATATATATATATATATATAAAGAGAGATTTTTCTGAATTTTATTCCTGAATCAATTGCGTTTAATAATTTTTGAATCAATATCATACAATTGCATATAATCTATATAATGTGAAAGTCAAGTACAAACAATGCATCAAAGTACCAAACCATCATGAATTTAATGCATTGAAATGACTCATTTAAAAATCTGAACATGTTATAATTGCAACCACCTTCCAAGTGCAAAGTAATCTATTCAAAATATTTTGAGGCATCTGATTGATGATTAAATGACTTAAAAAGATTTTTGAAATGGTTCATACAACTAGTTTCAAAGATGATAAAGAGAATAGATAGTTATAATCTTGCATTTTATATTGTGCAAATACAAGTCTATGCTATGTGCATATTTTATATTGTTGGGTTCATAAAACTTCTTACTTTATCAAGCAGAATTTTTTAGATTTTAAGGCAATTAAATGATATTTTGAACGAACTACCAATTCTACTATTAAAATAAATATAGAAATTGAACAAACTTTAAATGATTTGAATTCATTACCCAAAGGTCCATTCATCGCAACTAATCAAATAATCTAAATATTATCCAATTAGAAAGCCAAAGGGCCTTGAACTGTTTGAAGTAGCCTAAATTGAAACATTTTAACATGCATCCAACACAGAAGGGGACAATGGGCTATAAAAGACCCTCAAAGATCTCATGTGGTGATCTTTCCATTGTTGTCATTAAAGCAATTCAAGGTGCACTAGTGTATAGTACGTTGTTCTAAAAAGATTCGAACTCTATAAAGCTTTTGCAAACTCTACATGCCTCTATTTTAAGATTTGTTTGCAATGAATAGTTTCCTCTTCTCAAGAAAACAAGCAATTCAAAGCAAAAATTATCAAAATTATTTAAGTGACCAACTTTCTCCAAATTATTATCACCAATATCTAAATTTTGATGCAACCCTTTTTCAATAGCTTGTGCTAAAATCTGAAATATGGTATGTTCAACTCATTGATTAAAGGAATAGTTGATGGTGGCCACTAGGCCTTAGGTGGAGTTGGTCAATTGAGCCAACCAACAAGAAATTTCATCGCACCAATAACACGAGGATATGATTTTCGTAAATACTTAATTTTCTTACTAGTTTTCTTCTCAATCTACACTATCCACTTGCTTAGGCACAAAAACTCTTCATGAGAAATCAAAAATATAGACATGTAGGAAAAAACACCTTTTATATTAACATTAGCTTAGAATGAATATGTTCCTAAGTACCCTTGATAATAAGCTCAATGTTCATATAACTTGAAGCTCATATCATTTAACTTGAATATGGTCCTAAATCCAACCATCAATTTTTCAATGTAAATTAGGTTAATAACAACTCAACTTGCGCCAATTAAGACTTCTTTTACCCACACATACATCTACACTATTAGTTGCCAAACTTATTATGATTTCACTTTTAAAAAAATCTTATTATGATTTTACAATAATATGCTTCATCATGGTGAACTCATATAATTCAATGTCTTGTGGCCAAAAAAGCAATAATAATTCAAGGCCATGGAACGAACATTAATTAAATGGATGGAGTTTCAACATAAAATAGAAAGCTTTCATCGAATTATGAAAAGCCACAAAATATTAACTGCCAACATATACTAGCATTAATGAAGTTAGTTAGGATTGATGTTGCCTAATGAAAACTTTGCCAATAAAGCTTAAAAGAAATTCAACATAGATTAAGTTGAATGAACAGATCAAGAACCTTCTTTGCAAGTGTTAAAGATCCCGCCTCTCATCTAATTATAGATTCCCAACATTCTTAGAAGGCTCTTTTGAGCTCACTTTATGAGAGAGTAATTCCTAGAAAATAAATTTGTTGATGGTCGAATACATCATCGAGGATACACCAAAACTTTATTGAGTTATTATTTTGTTTCATAATCAATGTATGGTGTTAAATCCAAGTGAAAGGTCAACATGCCAAGATTAAGCACATTTCCCACCAACCATAACAAATTAAATTAGATCAAATAATAAGTATTGTCTTTGTCATGCTTCCAACCACCATCATTGTATCTAAGCTCAGCTTCATGCTCATCTTTACTTCTAACTGGTATTGGATGCCATAATTCTCATTCAACTGAGAAAGATCAACATATCTTCATCTTCCTCGACCATCCACATTCCATCTTATTAAATTTTCTTTATACTTCACCCTTCCTGAATGAAATACCAACCTGTTGTATCTAATCCCAACCTACTTGAATTTCTCATTGGCGTACCCCACCTGAATTTTTTTAATCCTATTAGCCATTCTATTTATTCGGCCACAAACAAGAACTAGAATACTAATTAGAAACCTTATAATTGAAATGAATGGCAATAATCAAATAAAATTAGGAACCCATAACTTTTTGAAACTCTAGAAGCTCGTGTTTCTCTAAGAGAGAATATTTAATGTTCTTTTTTAGACTGTTTTGAATGTATTGAACATTATTCATCATGCCAGTCTTTTTTTCCTTTCTTAGTGTATTGTATATAATACTTCTCACACGATTAAGAAAGATAAAGTTACATGTCTTCATCAACCATTTTTATTCCATTTTATTTCACTTTCTTTGCATTCCACAACTTCTTGAATGAAGAGCCTACCTTTAGTAGACAATCCCAAACAATTTCAATTAGGCACTCATATAGCAACTTTTTTTTATAAAATTCACTTAAATTCTTTTAAAAATTATGCTAGCTATTATATTGATCTTTCTTTACTTGGTTACTTCCAAATCACACCTAATATTCACATATAATAGAAATACATAGTGCCAAAACATTAAAATTATGAGCCAATAGAATTTTATAATTTTAGAAACCCATGTTTCGAAAAGAAATTGTATATAATGTTCTTTATAGGTGGTATTGAATTTACTTATCATTACATTGGTATTTTTATTGCTCACACAATTCTTCTATTATTTTAGAAGTGAAAAAACTTCTACTCCAATCTTTCTTCAGAACTAATGGGGAAAGATGAAATTAGCAATATTATATTATTGTCTTTTCAAATTAGTTTGAAATGAAAATTGCTTAGTGAAATCTCAATTTAGCATCATTTGGCTATGCATCATAATAAAAATGCTTCCAGGGTCTATCATGATCCAAGTTAGAGTTATTCTTAATTTCTTATATTGAATGTCCTAATTGGAGGCTTCCCTATAACCCCTACTTGATCAGCTCATATTATTCTTTTCATATTTTCTTTGGTTTAATCATTTGAATGGGCACGATTACTAGTAAAGTTTCTCTTCATCAAATTAGTCTTAAATATGTCTATGACTTATGTTATGTGCAATTCACAACCAAAGGATGACTCTCATCCTCTGTAGTTTTAGAACAAAAATGTGAAGGAGATTTTACAATCTTTTTGATGAAAATATGGATTTTATTTTTTAGATACATTATTCCTATAGAAGGGATTTAAATATCAAAAAAAAAGGAAGGAGGTTTAGGGTGAGAGGTTTAATTCTTTCTATCAAATGTGCAATATACTCGGAAAGAAGAGGAACAATAGATGTTTCCACAATCAATATATAGAGAAAAAAGCCATTTGGTACAACATAATGTACCAAGCAAATTTTTGGATGAATTATAGGCATAGCAAAAAGGTTCGTTCCATTACAAATAAAAGATAGAATATTAATCTTTATGATCAGCCTTTAGATTTGTATCATGATAGTTTGATCCTTGTAATACACTAACAACAAAAGATGAAACATTAATCTTCATGATAAGCTCTTGGTGTCATATCATGATACAATTTGCTCATTAGTTTCTTTTACAAATTCGTCTAGTTAGTCTTTACCTTATTTTAGAGCATTATAATATTTCCTTCATCAACCTTTGCATTAAAAAGAGGAGTCACCCAGCTATTTAGTCCAAAAAAAAGCGACATGAACTATTGAGACATAATACCACAGGTGTCAAAACACAATTAAAAGAAGTGTAGCTTTATCATAAGCATGTAATCTAAGGTATCTACTGCTAGAGAGCACTAACATCGAAGGGAATCATTATTGAATTGCATTATAAAAGTAGTAGTCTAATAAATTACAATTCTAAGAATATGATTTTGCTAAACAAAAATTAATAACAGAAAATAAATATCCAACAAATGACAGAGACAAGCATATCAACCTTACAACAAAAAGAAAAATAAGAAAATAAAAGATATTTTATCTTTGAAAAGTGATGAAGATTAAGCAGTGAATAGAAAAAGAAATAAGACTACAAATAATGTATTTAGGATATGTGAATCAAAATTTCATATGACTGGATTAGAAACACAAGTCAAAAATGCAAACAATAAAAATATCTACATAGCAAAATAAGTTGACTAAATATTTGTTCACAACATTTTAGTATCTTACCTTTAATAATTGTTTCCAATAAAATAGGACACATAACATTTGCCATAATGTGAATTACTCCATCCAGAGAATCACCAGATATTTTACCATCTCTACCATAGTAGTAGAACTGCAAACATGGGGTACCAGACAAATTTGCTTCATCTAGCTTTTGACAACATTCACTGTAAAAACATACAGGGCATTAGGCTCTAGGCTTCATTTAATAGAATTGTTTATAGTAAAACTGGTGAAGGAACACAACTTTCCTATTTTTTACATAACAATATATTAGTATTGCTGTAAAAGCAGCTTTCATGTTGTGCATGAACATTATGGTAAGCGTTGTAGAATTTCTCACCCAAATAAAAACCCACTACCTTTGCGTAGCTTACTCTACCACAAACCAGCTAGAAAGCTCAACAAAACAAGCCCTATCATATCAGTTAAGCCTCAAAAGAAATGAACAATAAAAGTAATGATTGCACTAATGAACCAAAAAAAAAAAAGTCAAGCAGAGTTTCTTAAGTGAAGGAAGCCTCAATGTGTAAAGCCTAGTAAAAAAATTAACAAATTTGCTAATGCTTGTTCAATTGAATTGACATTAATCAGTTCTTGCTTTTTAAGTCGGAAAGGGGGTGGGTCGAACGCATATAAAGAGCGAGAAAGGAGATGCTAGCTAGCTAATGTGGTCTCAAGTAGATAAAAAGAGATAGAGATAGAGAATATACAAACGGATCAAGGAGAGGGAGAGGGAGGAGAAGAGGAAGAAAGAGGTAGACCGAGAGATGGAGACAAAGGGAGAAGGAAAGCCGAGCAACTTGCATTCAGAAACTAGGCAAAGTCTAAGCCAGAGTGATTAACTTTTCTTTGTATATTCTCTTCTAATTCAAATGTAAAGTTTGACCTAGATTTTTTGTTCCAGATATATAAACCCTAGGATTAGTTTTTTTTTTTTGAAGGAAAATTTGCTATGGTTCTAGCGTGGAGGAGAAGAGCAGAGGGGGTGATGATTTTAGAAAAAGAAGTATGCATATGAATCAGAAGTTTTATGAATTTAATTTATTTAAAGCTTGCGTATTTATGTTTTGAAATTAATTTTAGAAATATTAAGGGATTATTTGGGATCACTTCTTTATTTTTTGAATTTTATTTTATTTTTTATGTTTTATTTTAAAGTAAAAAATGTTTTGATGATAATTATTATTTTTAACAGGATTTCAAATATTTAAAAATTATTTAGAGTATTTTTAAAAATAATATTTTTATTTTTGAAAATAAAAAATAAAAATACTTAAAAAAACACACTAAAATGTTTTTAAATTAGCATAAAAACCCAAAACAAAATTGACCCCAAACAACCCCTAGGGTTTTAAAACTAAAAAATTAGTCGCAATTTTTTAATGAAATTTGAAAGATGATAGTTTAATTATTATGATATATTCATAATTTAAATATAATTTATATTATAGGTTAACTTGAAATTAATAAATTAAAGATTTATTTATTAAGTTAAGTGAAAACAATAAATAAGATTATGCACAATTAATTTAAATGAAAGCAAAAATTAATTAAATAAGATTTTTATATTTGAAAAGAACAAAAATATAATTAAATAATCATAAAAATTTACTATTATGTACATATGATTTAAAAGAAATAATTTATAAATATAACTATGATATAGTATATTAATTATGAAAGTAACTAAGGAAATAATAGTAGTATATAAGTGACAAAATCTTTAAAATAAATATGATTTAAAATATAATTAATAATTTAAGTATCTTAAAAAAATTAGATATAGGTATAATCGTTTTAACGGCGACACGCTTACTGGCGACGTACGCTAATCACCCATTTAAGGTAATTTACGCTTAATAATAACTCAGAAATTGTACAGTCGTCCGTTAAAGAGGCAACTTACTTGTAACTAATTTTTAAAGTATTTTGACAACTTAGTTGGATTTAGGTTCCACTATTATCTGTCATTATAGCTACTCCAATATTTCGATGCTTATATAAAGTCTCTCATTGCCTGATTAATATTTTATTAAATTCTTAATGTTTTATCTCAAATTGCATAAATATATAAATTTATTAATTTATTTTATTTTGATAAAAAAATTTTAAATAAGCATATTTTTAATCATCTGCATATATTTTTATGCTATATTTTATAAATATTTGATTAATTAATAGATAAATATAATTTAAATAGTTTTTTATTTAATTTTAAATTTGTTTATATATAAACTGAAGTCAGTCATCCTTAAACATATTGAATTGTGAAAACTCTTATGTTTGAATGATAAATATTGGATTTATCTTATGACTAATGATAAGATCAAAAACTTGTCCACATGAATAAGGATAAATATTAATATTTAGTCCAATATCTTAAATGATGGGTATAATATCTAGATTATTAGTGTATAAAAAGATCTATATACGTACATAAATATGTAAAAATTAGGAGAAAAATTTACTTCAAATTGCATAAATAATTATCTCTAAAGCTTGAGGGTATAAAGAGTGAAATTGTATAAGTGATTCTTACAGTCATTTATTATCAGGTAAAATTTTAAATATATATATATATATATATATATATATATATATATATATATATATAATATATAATTCATATATTTATGCAATTTGAGATAAAATATTAAAAATTTAATAAAATATTGATCAGGGGGATGAGAGGTTTTATATAAAGATCAAGGAAAGAATTAATGATAATGAACCTAAATCCAATAAAGTGAAAAATACTTTTAAAAAAAATATAGTTAAGTTTGCTTAAGCAACTTCCATATAATTATTCTGCGGGCGACAAGCATGACATAGACTTAAATGCGATTAACGTCATATACACACTTAAACGGGCGAATATACGTATATCTAAATTTTTTTTTCAAGATACTTAAATTATGAATTACATTTTAAACCATACTTATTTAAAAAATTTTCCCTATATAAGTTGTCCTATAAAATAATATTCAAAAAAATAGCTAAATGACTTGAACAAGATCAAGTGTAAAACTTATAATTTCTTAACTATATGGCTCAAAATTAATAGCCTTCATATTTGGTTTGTAGATTGAGCAAGTGTTGAAGTGTGAAAAGAAGAGCTTAAAAAAAAATTCAAACAAATTTGTTTAATATTATGCTCCTAAAGTAATTGTGAGATGGATACATTAATTTCTAAATAACAATAACAATTTTGTTCCCGCTAATTCAAGTGTATTAGTTGTTGTCGTGTTGACCTCTATATGTGTGTCAGAAATCAAGACAAGCCCACAAGTTAAAATCAGAATATAAATATTGCAAAATCTATCGAACAATCAATTAAGCAGCATATCAATACGGCCGACATATTAGAGGGAATTTCGAATGACGACCAAACGACATCCGCTCACGAAATTGATCACGTTAGTTTTGAAACATTGAAAACTATCAAATGAGACCGCCCACGCTCAAATCGACGAATGCAAATGTCGATCATGTGATAGCGAAATCGATGTTGAAACGCACTAAACGTCATCGAAAATAGTCAAAATGACCTCCGATCGATGAACAGACTTTGTCATCGCGTTCAAAATATCAAAACTGATTAGAATATAAATATTGCACAACCTGATGATCAACCGAGCAAGCGCTCAAGTCATCAATGTGTCTGCACGCATATCGAAGTCAGGAGGCACCGACGCAAGCCAAATGATCTTCGTTTGTGAAATTGATTGCGTCGTTAGATTCAAAATGTTGAAATAAATCAAAGATTGTTCGATTAATTCAAGGTTTGCAATGAAAATCGAGCGTCGAAAGTGCATACGCATTTTGAAATAAATTGACCCAATTTGACACTAACCAAACACATCCATCAAAAAGACCGCTTCATTGTATTCAGAATATCAGAATTATCTTAAATTGGTATATATATTAATTATGTGAGTTTATCGGCGCAAAATTCACATTAAAATTATTTAATCAATTTAAAATTTATTTAAAATCTCTAAATTATCCTCTTTCACGTACAACCGTTCCCTCCACTCTCTTCCCTTAACCGCACAAAAAAAATAAAAAAGTTTGAGTGTGAAATACGTAAATTCATAAGAATTATGTGGTATGTATGTAAATCCCCCTAAAAAAAAATAAAAAAAAACTGCTCACGAGCTCTCCTGCAACTGCAAAAAACAGAAAAAAAAAAAAAAGGCAGCCCCTTGCTCCTTTCTTTCCATTCCCACGTTCGAAATTCCTTTGCACAGGTAATTTTACTTTTCCGATTTTCCTCTCCCCTCTCAATCTCCTCCTGCTGTCCCCGGTGCAATCCTGCATCCCGCATACGTCGCGCCTCCGGCCCATTCCGCCACGTGTCCCGCCGCCAATCCCGCATCCCGCCGCACTGACCATCCACGGCCCGTACTTCCACAGCCCGCAACCGCGTCCCGCCGACCCGCTTCAGTGCACCGGCCTGCGCATCTTACCGGCCCGTGCGTCTCGCCGACCAGCTTTCACAGCTCCTCAAGCGCGTCCCGCCGACCCGCTTTCGCACAATGGATCGCGCATCCCGCAAGTGCGCATCCCGCCGCACCGGCCATCCACGGCCCGTACTTCCGCAGCCCGCAAGTGCGTCCCGCCGACCCACTTCCGCGCACCGGCTTGCGCATCTTACTGGCCCGTGCGTCTCGCCGACCAGCTTCCGCAGCCCGCAAGCGCGTCCCACCGACCCGCTTTCACGCAACGGATCGCGCATCCCGTCGCTCCACGGCCCGTTCTACCGTAGCCCGCAAGCACGTCCCCCTGACCCACTTCCGCGCACCGGCCTGCGCATCTCACCGGCCCACTGCCACAGCCCGCGCTACCACGTCCCGCACTCCGACCGGCCGCAGGCCCGTGCCTCCCGCCGTGCATTCTGCTGCACTCGCCGACCCGTCCCACTCCGGCCCGCGTTCTGCTGCACCCGCCGACCCTTCCCACTCCGGCCCGCGTTCTGCTGCACCCGCCGACCCGTCCCACTTCGACCCGCGTTCCGCTGCACCCGCCGACCCATTCCTCCATCCCGCTAACCCGGTGTTCGGCCCATCTCGTCCCATTTTTTCGCCGAAGGAAGAACACAGAGAGTTCTTCTTTCGGTTCCGTTCGTTCAGATAACCTATCCATTTTCGCCGTAAATCGGGAAGACGTCGTGAGGTGAGTTCTTCTTTCGGTTTCCGATATCGCACTCCTCGCTTCATCCTTCTAATTTTCGCTTCACCGCAAACCGGGGAAGAACATCGTTAAGAGGCGAATATTTCTTTCGATTGATGTCGATTCTCGACACCTTCCTCTCAGAAACTGCGAAGACCACCATCAAGAGGCGTTCTATTTCTGGTATACCCAACCTTGTTCTACCAACATTCAAGAAAAATGAGTCAAAATATATGAGATATGTGAATGAATAATATATATATATATATATATATATATATATATATATATATATATATATATATATATATATATATATATATATATATATATATATATATATCTTGTATTTTTTTGCGAAGACTTGTCGTTCAAGAGGATGTGAGACGAGATGAAAATCGGTTGTGTAAGACACCGCCGCTATCTAAAAGGCGTCTTGAGTAAGCCAATATCTGTTAGATGTCGCTCCCCCTAGATGAAATGTTGCTGAAATTTTTTCTAATTTTTAGACTTAGAAAAAAAGGGGAGAATGAATATATATTGCATTTGTCTTCTTTCAGGTCTGAAGGCCTCGCCGTGCTTAAGAGGGTGCGACGAGATGAAAAACCGATTATGGTGTCACAAGACACCGCTCACTACGCTCAAGAGGGTGTACCGAGTAAGCCAAAAAACCCCGATCACCCCTGGGGATGAGGAAATTTAGACTAAAATTCAGGACTTAAACAAATTCAAATTAGAATTACCTAAATTTAAGTCAAACAAAAGAATATATGATAAATATGAAATTAAATGTTAAATCAAACAGAAATAGGGGAGGTGCCTTTAAAGAAAATTGTGAAAAGAATAGAACATCCATTTAAAATGCAAGTAAAATTTGGGGAGGCTAATATTAAACTAACAAACTCTAATAGCGATTCTCTATGGCTTAAATTGAAGTAATGAGTGAGTTCTCTTTTCTTGTAAATTTTTCAAAATTAAACAAGCTCTAATTGGAATTTAGGAGGGGGGGATTAATACTAAACTCATAACAAACTTGCAATAAACTTACAGTCTAAGGAGGAATCTAAATTGGGTTTAATAACTCTTATACTGAATAGAAAGATCCTAGGATGCTACTGAGTTGCTTCCTGCTTAGTCTTGGACGAGTCGGGTTAACAAAACTTAAAAACCTATAATAAGAGTTTTAAATCAATGAAATATCTGATAAACTAATTTTGTCAAGTGACAGTAGATCTAATCCTCTGTTAGTAGTTAAACAGTGTTGATAGGATCTAAAGCTCTTAAACATATTCAAATTAATCAATTTTTTAAATCAAATTAAGCAGCAATCTGAAACTACTTAAATAAAACTTTATCACTAAAAACTTAAATCAAACTTAATCTATCCACCTTCCGCAACTGTTTGTCGGGGGTGACAAATTAAGGAAACTCTAGCTCACAAAGGAACCAATGTCAAATCAAGTATTCTGCTATATTCACTCTCAATCAATCTCACGCTAATAAGGACGTGGCCCATGTCCTTTGACTGTGTGGCTCAGCTAGTAGGCTCCACAGATAATGTAGTTACGACCAGAGTCCTCTGATCGGGTGATTTGGCCATTTAGGCTCCATTATATTACAATCACGACCATAGCTCCCAGATGTTCCTTTGAGCGGAATCATAATCTTGGATAGGCAAATAGCCGCCTGCTAAGGTAGACTTAAGACTATCTCCTTAGATAAACATCATCTTAGGTCTACAAGAATTTCTTGGATGACGTAACCCATGTGTTGTTGATGAGGATCCTTCTGTCAGGTTGGGTCGACTACCTCCTCTGACTAAGTAAACTAGGGACCACGATGGCTCAGTATGACGGAACCATGGGATCTATATCGGGCACGCCATCATTCCCCTAACCATCCAGTTTAAGCTAAAATGATGAATTTCATAAATCTAAATTCTGAAACTCCACATGCTGCTACTATACACTACGCATTAAGCGATCTAACGATTAGCCTTAATCGAAAGTTCTCTCTCACTTATTAGGAGGGATAATTAACTATAGGGCTTGCGCCTAAAGGAAACCTGGAACCAGATCTAAAGTCCTCACCAAATGAGGGTGAAATCTTTGGGTAGTGTCTTATCTACTATTTCATCTGCCTTCTTAAAAGTACACTGACACATCAAATCATACTCTCTTCACTTCAAAAATTGTCGAGAGGTCGGTGGCAAATTTTTGGAGCCCACATGTCGATACATGCCAAATCAATCATTACTGTAAATTAAATTATGATTTATCTCTACTATTGAAATTACTTAATATGTTGAAATAAATGTTATAAATCTTTTATCATATTTCAGTTATTTAACTTGTGCGTTTTATGTTATAAGAAAATATTGAATGTCACGAAGAATACAATTGAAATGAACTATATAGAAGTATCTACATGTGTTTGTAAACAGATGGAGTTCTACCCCTTATGATAATAGTTGTGGATGCAAAGCTATGTGCACACATAAAATGAAAAATATGTTGTTTATTATTGATAGTAAAAAAGATATGTATAAACTAATACTTGCTGCTGCTGCACATCACTCTCCAACCTAAAGATATAATGTCACAGCCATGTCTTCCTAAATATTTGAATTGGAGTCCAAAGATCTAGGAAGTGTTTACCATCAAATCGTGACACTCATCTATGTACACAATATAAAGGCAAAGACTTGAACATTGAAGATCATCATAAAAAAGCAAGTAATATGAAATCTAGAGTCATGTGGTTTCCTTTATTTCAACTAGAAGGGGTAATTAAATTAACAATGGGAATGTGTGTCCGTAAGACGTCTCAACTCCTAGTTCTACATATATCCCATAGTCCTCGCTCAAGGAAATGTGCTTATTTTCAAGCTTAATCTATTGAGAGTTTAACATAAGAAAGACATTCCCTCGGGAGCCCACATTCAAATCAAAACAAGCCAAAACTTCTATCGATTTTAAAGGTTCTTTTCAAATCATGATATTGAAGTTGGCATAACACACCAAAAACTTCAGGAACTAGAGGCACATCCATGTACATGTGCTTGTATGCATTTCCATGTGCATCATTACTAATGGATATACATGGATGATTATGGATAGGTATGTCTCTATGCAAGGAAAACACGATGCAAAAATTTTATGAACAATGTTATGGACTTGCTGTAGAAGGAAAATTTTAGAGACTTGCAATTTTACAATCAAAAACAACAAAAGCACACAAAAGTAGGTTAGGGTTCAAATATTATAACCATGCAACTTCTAGAAATTTATGAACTTAAAAAAAGTGTTTAAGAAATTTATGGTCTGGTTGACAAAATAATTCCTTTGAACAATGAAGAGAGATGCCCTTTCTTCTTATGACGGGTTGATAGGATATCTTGACACTTTGGAAGGATGTCTTCCAATCTCATATTCCATGCTTTCAATTGTCCCTATCAGATGAAAGAGAACAATACTTCTCATAAATAAATACTTCATCATCTAAATAGATGCAATATTATGCACTAAAGTTTAAAAAAACACACCTTATCAAGATCAACATGTCCAACAAAGGCCGGAAATTGCTTCCAAACTATCACAATGAACATTTTTTTTTTTTTTTGGTACCTTAAACTAGTTTTATGATATCGACAACAAGACTTTCAAATATGAAGATGTGCAACTTTAGATTACGAAACAAAGAGATAAAAAAAAACTCAAAATCACAAAACCTAGGTTTACAAGATTCCAATGAACAACATAACTCATGACTGCTGACAAGAATCCTTTAGTCAGATTAGGTCAACTATCCCCTTTGATTAAATAGACTAGGGATTATGATAGCCCAACACGATGAAACTATGGGATCTTGATCGGATGTGTCATCATTTCCCAACCATCGACTTTAAGCTAATAATAATGAATTTCATAAATATCTAAACTACGTTTGCTACTATCATACACTAAGAAATTAGCGATCTAATGACTAGCTTTAATTAAAAGTTCTTTCTTAGCATTGGAAGGGTAATTAACTATAGGTGCTTGCGCTTATAAAAAATATAGAACGAGATTTAAAGTCCTCACAAAATGAAGACAAAATCTCTAGGTAGTGTCTTATTCACTGTTTCATCTGCCTTCTTAAAATTTGATCGACGGTAATTGAACTCTCTTCATTAAGAGGTTAAACGTAAATTTTTGGAGCCCACGATACTATTTTTCATATGCCTGAAGACAACTCCAACACCCAAGATTTCTCTAAATTGTTGAGTCTCTAATACTTCACTATTTCATGAGCTATTTTTTCTTAAATTCTCCACTTGAGGAGGGTAGTGAATCTGCATAAAAGTTGAACCATTGAAGCATATTTACTTCTGATAATTCTGAAAATCCACAAACTTCCTCTCAACTTGTTCCTATCAATCTACTAGTAAAAAAATTTTGATTTGTCACGAACAATGCACCCATGAAGCCATATGAAAATTTGAGAGAGTTTATGCTTTGAGTCCAAAATCCCTCTAAATATTTATAGTAGCAAAAAGTATCAACTAAAATTTTCAATCTAAAAAATGACATCCTCCTCTACTGGTTGACTATGCACCAGCAAATATTGACTCAACAACAAACAAATGGCCTCATTCTCATCAAAGATTCTTCTATTCATTGATATTTTGATTATTAACCTTATGATTTTTAGTGAAATATGAAATTTCTAATTATTTTGTAATTCTCCATGCAATGAAAATTTCTCATCAAATTAGCCCCCATGATTTTTACACTTGACCATGTTTCTATATAAATCATCTCATCTCCTCAATTATATGTTCTAAAAAGTTCCAAGTTCTACAACGAAGCCAGTAGAGCGCCTTACTCTAATGTCGTCATTCAATTTTTATGCATTTTGATCAAATATAAATAAAATATAATCTCTAAGTTTTTTTTTTTAACTTTGTTAACAGTGAATAATTTTGTTAGTGTTATGACGACCCTAACTTACCTTTTAAAAGTCAATAGTGTCTGATATCTCTATTAATTTTTGGGTGTTACCATGATGAGTATGTTCTTTTGCATGCGTGTGCTTGGATAATAGTCATAATAAAATTTTAAAATATCAATTACATATCATATAAAAATAATTACCATAAAAATTTAATTTAAATAATTTAAGATAAAAATGATAAGTTATACTATCAAAATAAAAATAATTTGTGAATATTTTAAATTAATATATATTATGTTATAATTATTTAATTAAAAAATTATTAATAATCAACTTTAAAAGAGATATTTACTTACATAGCACACAATTCTCATATCTTTACATTTATGATATATACAAAATCAGTACCTAGATCTTTAATATTGAATCAAAAGTAGCATCTTAGTTAACCTTTTTAAAAGTGGAATGTACCTTCTTATACAAGGGAAAAAAATAATATATATATATATAACTTTTAAGTATTAGATATGTAAATACATCAAAATTGTGTGCTATGTAGGTAAATTTTCTTTTTAAAAATTATTATCAAGAATTTATGTTCAATTTTGAATAACAACAAAAGTATTTAATTAGGATGAGATATTAATATAATATAATAATTTAAATTATTAAAGTTATAAACATTACTTAATATTATTTATAACACTAATTAGTCCCTAATCATTTGATTATATAGTAACTGATATAATTATTGTCCCATTAAAAATTTAATATAATTAACTAAAACTTTAAAAAATTTTATAATATGTAAACAAATTTAATTATCTTAAAAAAATAAATTAATTTATATTTGTTATAAACCTTCAAGAAATACTAAATAAAATAATTATCTCGTGAAAACGTAATTTTGAATTTCGTTTCCCTTTAATACGCAATTAAAATTGCATTTCCCAAATAAAATTTTTCAGGGAAAACACATAAAAGTTATATTTTTGCCCATTTAAATTTATTTTATAAATAGGTTCTTTTTGTTTAATAATAAGAATGTGTGATAACATTCCGGCTGCTTTAATTTTAGAGTGATGTTAGAAAGTAATCACTCAGTTATTAGTTTTTTTGACTATTTTTTAGAAGATTTTAAGTTGAGAAGTTAGTTTGCAGTTATAAAGATGTTTGAATTAAAAAAAAAAAAAATTCATTTACCTAACACTTAAAACCACCGTGACCGAACCCTCACCGAGTTCGATTCTCTTCGCGCAGACTTATTCAGAATGGGTGAGAAAATTAAAGTGATGAACACGCGAAGACGCAGAGATTAATATACATCCCCACCCACAGATGGGTGAATACTCTTTCCAAAAAAAAAAAAAACACTCAAAACTGTAAAAATTACCTATTGAACACCCTAAATATAAATTTTACTATTAGTCCCGCGCATAATCTCATACCCTTTCGACGATGTCGTGACCTCGTGGAGGAGTTCGATTCTAGAGTCAAGCAAACCTTCAACGACATAATAACACTGCAAAATCAGGAATGAATTACTAAGGCTTAGGACGAGAAAATCGACTAATCAAAGTTGGAGTGGTAATGATTTCCTGAACATTTGTTCACTTAAGTAAAGAAATGCTTGTATCATTCTATAAAGTATCAATGAAATATAAAAAACTTGTATTATTCCAGTAATGGCCACGCTGACGTGAGTTGTTTGTATTCTCACTTTGGCTTTCACCATAAAGCAACAAAGTGATCCACTGACGAAAGGTTCTCATTTTGTTCTTACTTCGTCTTTTATGTGAAGTGATTCACAGTTTTTGTGTCTTAAAGAAGGGATTTTGTGTTTGAAGTTTAATTTCAAAGATCTATTGGAATAGGCTTCAAGTCAAACCCAAATTTTAATCACCATACTGATCCGTTCCTGAGAATAGATAATTTTTTCATCATTTCTGCTTTCAGACTAATGGGAAAATAGGACATTCATATTAAAAGAGAGGATGCCGTAAACCCTAAGCTAGAAAGCAAACGCCATTGTAAAAAGAAACAATATTTGAACGGGAAGAGAATGTCATGCCTTCCTAACAGTAACCAGGCGAAGAGGTGAAGAGGTGAAGAGGTGAAGAGGTGAAAGTTTGGAGAAGTTATATCACTGTTATGCTGATTGCGAATAAAAGGAGGAGAGATGGCGAAGAAGGAGGTTTGAAGAAGACGATCTCCGAGAACACGAATCGCACGCATGAGAATGACACATGCTTCTCTAGGTATTTTTTGGCATGGGTTGTGAGCAAGAGGAGATGCTCTAAGTTGCGAGAAAATATTATGTGCGGAGTTCAAATGTAGCTCTGCATTCGGACGCCAATCAAATTTCACCACGTGTCAACACTTAAAATGGGGACTTTTGAGTTTCATGTCGTCATAATCGCGAGACGTAATATCGTTAATATCACCTTGACCCGACCTTGCCCGTTAAAACAACAGGAATGCCATTTCTGTGTGTGGGAGAAATTAAAAAAATGCGTGATATATAAATGAATTTAGGACACTCAAAACAACTTTTTTTAGACGAACTAGAGAGAAGAGAAACAGAAGTTTGTCATTTCAGTTGTAAAAAAAAATGTGAAGATTGAGAACGAATTTGAAAGTGGTAGATTTAATATGAATACCAATCTAGCGGATGATGTCATAAATATGAATTCATCGGTAAATTTATACAGTGTAAAGCCTTTTTTTTAAAAAAAATTTTAAAGCAGTGTGGCGTTTCCAGCTATGGATCTATATGGCATTCTAAGGTTTTATGAGTTCTTCCAGGATGATTTGTACTATTTTCTGTGTTTTCTATGTGTATACTCTGTATACTCTGGAGTGTACATCCCTTTTCTTATTTTAAATCTATGTGGGACTTCCAGAAATATATATAAATGATATTATCAAGTGTTTGGAATTATTTTCAGGATGATTTGGGTTGTTTTTTGTGTATTTTCAAGGTGTACACTATGTACACTCTAAACTATACACCATTTTTTCTTATTTTAAATTAGTGTGTGACTTTCAAAAACACATGTAAATGATATTATCATGTGTTTGGAGTTTTTTCCAAGATTATTTGAGCTGTTTTCTGTGTATTTTCAAGGTTTACACTCTGTACACTCCAGAGTATACACTCTCGAGTGTACACCCCTTTTTTATTTTAAATCAGTGTGTGACTTCAAAAAATACATGTAAACAATATTATCTAGTGTTTGGAGGTATTTCTAGGATGATTTGAGCTTTTTTTGTGTTTTCAAGGTGTACATTGTGTACACTCCAAAGTGTACACCCTTTTTTCTTACTTTAAATTAGTGTGGAATTTCCAAAAATACATGTAAATATTATTACCAAGTGTTTGGGGCTATTTCCAGGATGATTTGGGCTATTTTCTGTGTGTTTTCAAGGTGTACACTCTATACACTCCAGAGTATACACACTTTTTTCTTATTTTAAATCAGTGTGAGACTTCCAAAAATACATGTAAATTATATTATGAGGTGTTTGGAGTTATTTTCAAAATGATTTGCGCTATTTTCTGTGTGTTTTCAAGGTGTACACTCCTTTTCTCTTATTTTAAATCTGTGCCGGACTTCCAAAATTACATGTAAATGATATTATCAAGTGTTTGAAGTTATTTTCAGGATTATTTGTGTTGTTTTCTATGTGTACACTCTCTACATGAGGGCACACCCCTTTTTCTTATTTTAAATCTGTGTGAGACTTCCAAAAATACATGTAAATGATATTATCAGGTGTTTGGAGGTATTTCCATGATGATTTGGGCTATTTTTTATGTGTTTTCAAGGTGTACATTATGTACACTCCAGAGTGTACACTTTTTTTTTCTTATTTTAAATGAGTATGAGACTTCCAAAAATACATGTAAATGATATTATCAGGTGTTTGAAGTTATTTTCAGGATGATTTAGGCTATTTTCTGTGTGTTTTCAATGTGTACACTCTATACACTCCAGAGTGTACACACTTTTTTCTTATTTTAAATCAATGTGGTACTTCCAAAAATATATGTAAATGGTATTATCAGGTATTTGGAGTTATTTTCAAGATGATTTGGGCTATTTTCTGTGTGTTTTCAAAGTGTATACTCTGTACACTCCAGAGTGTACACCCTTTTTTCTTATTTTAAATCTATGTGAAACTTTCAAAAATACATGTAAATAGTATTATCAGGTGTTTGGAGTTTTTTTAAGGATTATTTGAGCTATTTTTTATGTTTTCAAGGTGTACACTCTGTACACTCCAGAGTGTACACCCTTTTTTCTTTTTTTAAATCTATATGGGACTTCCAAAAGTACATGCAAATGGTATTATTAGGTGTTTGGAGTTATTTTCAAGATTATTTAGGCTATTTTCTGTGTGTTTTCAAGGTGTACACTCTAAAGTGTACACCCTTTTTTTCTTATTTTAAATCATTGCGGGACTTCTAAAAATACATGTAAATAGTATTATAAATCACCCCATTTTGTGTGTGTAGGTGAATAAGGCTAAGTATTGGTGCAATGATGAAGTTATTATGTCCCATGAACCAATTATAAGAAAACTCCTTGACACTAATGTACACAATGAAAAGGAGGCATATAAACTCTACTGTGATTATGCACATCAAACTGGATTCAGTTAGAAAGATCTTTCCAGTTATTTGCCGAACTCGAAGGATTTGAAATCAAAGGATTTCTTATGTGCAAAAGCAGGTTTAAGAAAAGGTCTCAGTTCAGTGAAATTTGAGAAGATAGATACTAGGACTGGTTCTCCAGCCATGATCAGGTTTTTTATTGATTTAGATAAGAATTAGAAGGTTAAGAAATTTATAGAAAGCCATAATCATTCCTTAGTAGAGCCGGGTGACCAACATCTTCTGAGATCTCACAAAGACATCAGCAAAGAGAAGGTGGCTGTGTTAAAATCAATGACAGAGGTTAGAATTAGAGTAATTGATGCATTCAGCTATCTTATAGAAGAAGTTGGCGGAGTGCAGAATGTCAAATTTATAAAAAGAGATGCTTTCAATTATATTAAAAAAGAATGAAGAGCCAAGATTGTGAATGGTGGTACTAATGCATTAATGCAATTATTCAAGGAAAGACTATCAGAAGATGGAATGTTTGCATGGGATGCCCAAATTGATGAGTCAGATAGTTTGGTGAATTTTTTTTAGAGCAATGACATGTCAAGAATTGACTATGACTATTTTGGGGATGTCATAATATTTGATACAAGTTATCAACTCAATAAATATAACTTAGTTTGTGCACCTTTTGTTGGAGTTAATCATCATTGGCAGAATATTTTATTTAGAGTAGCATTTCTATCTGAAGAAATAATTGAATCATTCACATGGCTTTTCAAAATATTTCTCAGGATAATGAATGAGAGGCATCTATAATAATATTCACTGATTAAGATTAAGCAATGACGAGAGCTATTGAAATTGCATTACCGCACACTTGCCATAGGTTGTGCCAATGGCATATATCTAAGAAAGCGTCTTCAAAAGTGCATTACTTTAATAGTAATAAGACTGTACAAAGTCTCTTTCATACATGCATGAGTAAGTGTAATTCAAAAGAAGAGTTTGAAGAAGCTTGGTCTAGGATGGTAGAAGAAGAAAATTTGTATGATCATGCTTGGCTAGCTGAGCTATACAAAATAAGAAGCAAATGGCCAACCACATTCAGTAGAGATTCATTTAGTATGGGTATTTTATCAACACAACGCAGTGAGTCTACCAATAATGTATGTCATGGAATCTCTAAACTCAGTAGTTCTATCACCGATTATTTTTTGGGATTAGAGAAGGCTATCGAAACATGGAGACGAAATGAGTATGACGAAGATTTCAAGTGCAGCCAGTCATCGATTGTTCCAGTTATTAAAACTAGTCATATATTGAAGCAACCTACCATGTTCTACATAATATAGCTCTACTCATTTTTTGAAGAAGAATACTTGCATAGAGTGTGTGGACTAGCACTAAATGTCTTTAATGAAAATCCCAAAGAATATTTGATTAGAAACTTGGAGAAAACAAGCACTCTGAAGACATAGATTGTTCATTTAGAGAAGGCATCTCTGAATATAAATTGTAGTTGTAAAAAATTTGAAATGATGAGATTACTGTGTGTTAACTGCATTAGAGTCTTGAGTCAAGATGATATTGTGAGGGTTCTAGAAAAGTATCTACTCAGGCGGTGGTCTTCGAGAGCAAAGAAGGATATCAACTTTGATAGTGCTTTCAAAGACTTGAAAGATATATAAGTTAAGAATGGAAATTCTATTGGCATCATTTTTTGAAATCACATCAATAGATATTCATATCAAATAAGCACTAGAGCTCAAGGTAATACAGAAGTTGAGCATTATATGTTGGATTCTCTAAAGAAATTATCTAACGATGTCAATTCAATATTATGTTGAAATTCACCTCAAATAGAGCATACAAAGAAGAAGAAGAAAAATTGCACAAGAGATTCCACCTTTGCAAGCTTACTGAAGGACCTAAGAAAGATTTGATCGAAGGGTGGTGGTGTTTATTTTTGAGATGTGGGACACCACGCAGATCTTAGGGGGTACTTATTGAAGTGATCGGGTACGACATCATGGAATGATGCACTATCTCAAAAGATAGAAATAATTACCTTATAATGGACATAATCACTTAATAATGACTCCTAAGGCATGATAGGTCTTTGAATATACCAGAGATCTTTCCCTTACTTTATATGAAAAAGTAAAGTAGGATTTATTTTAAGCTGGGTTCGTTAAGTTCCCTATGGAGGCAAGCCCCCATAGTTAATTACATCCTAAGGAATGAGAATTCCTTAGGAATACTGTAGATTAAAATAGAAATTAAGATCTCTAAAGATTTTAAAGCGAGATTATCAATAAATTGGTTGTATTAGAAAATCAAGTAGGAAAAACTCAAGGAGAATACTTATTATCGAAGCCAAAGAGAATGAGTAAGAAATGCTCGTGATACTAAGAAATCTAGTGAGCATTCCAATCTATCCTATGTTTGGGATTTATATGTTTGAAATTGAAGAGATTGATTTTATTAAAGTTAACATTTTATTAGAAAGCTAGGACTTATAATCCCACAACACAAGGTTGTAAAAATGCATAAGAGGTGAGGATTTATGCTGGTAGCTTGAAGGAAATATCTACCTCGGATCCTAAATCTAGGGAAGCTTTAGTAAGAATCAAAGTACGACCTAAGTCTAAGCAAAATGGGTATACAGTTTACCTTCACAAGAGAAGATAAACCACTTGGCTGCTAGACTTACAACAACTTGGAGTGGCAGCCAGCTAACTCCTCTTACGTTTTAAGTCCATATGGTCAAGTCATATGATTTTGCAAGATAAGCTGGGATGTTATTAATTTAGAAAGAGATTAAGTCCTTACACTCACTCTCTAAGAGACTAGAGCATGAGTGGTATAACAATGACTTAATCTAATGAGAAATCTTTTAAAATTTTATTTATTATTTGACACTTCATTTTGAAATTCAACCTAAACCTTTCGAGTCAAATTCTTGAACTTAGCTAAATCAAATTCAAATCAAGTCAAACCCTTAATTTTTCTTCATGATTCAATCAATCCTTCAATCATGAATCCAAATATAAACACAAACTTCAATCATCAAACTAAAACTAAATTAAAAAATCAAGCCCAAGTCAAACTCATGTTCACCCTTTGAACTTGAAATTGTCAAGTGGATCAAAATCCATTTGACTTCAAACCACTTGCAAATGGATTTATATTTCAATCATAAGTCCATATGTGAGTTCAATCAAACTCAAATCAAGCCTTGATCAAGTCATTTGACCTACTTAGGCACACTTGACCCAAAGTGATCTAAAGTACCCTTATGAGCTAAATTCTAATTCTAACCAAATTGGATTGAATTAAGCCCAACTAAGCCTCACATTCTAAGAAACAATCATCATAAGATGATCAATCACTCAAATTGGGTCAAACCAAGTCAAACCTAAGGGTTAACCAAGTCAACACTTAGCCAAAATGAAACCTAAACTAGCCAAAATCTGTCATAGGCCAAATTAATTGAAACCATTGATCAAAACTTATTCTTGATCAATGTTTGAACTTGAACAAGTCATCATTTGAGCCTAACCTAGCCTATTTGGCCACTTGACCCAAGTTGACCCAACTTGACCTAAAAAGTTAAAATGTGTCAAAACTTGATCTAAGCCAAATTGATTGAAACTAATGGGTCAAATTAATTCTAAAATGATTGTTGAACTTGACCAAAGCCCCAATTGGCCAACTAGACCCAACTTAGCCCAATTGACCTTGAATCTAACTTGACCTAAAAGGTCAAATTGAGCCAAATCCAAATATAAGCCAAATTGATTGGAAACAAAGATACCAATCCATTTTAAATGACTAACCAAACATAAACTAACCCATGACCTAACCCAAATAGGTCAAATGGGTCAAATTGGTCAACTTGACCCATTTGAACTAAATGAAATCAAATGAACCAAATTTAAATATGAATCAAATTGAACCAAACCAATGATGCCAACATATTTCAAATGGTCATATGAACTTGACCCAACCTTTGGTTTGACCTAATTTGACCAATTGGTTAACTTGACCCAAGTTGCCCCCATTTTGACCTAAATGGGTGAACATGAGCCAAATCATATCAAACTAACTCCAAATTCATTGAAACTTAACCCAACCCATTTTTCCATCACATCTAACATATTTAAACTGAAATTAATGTCAAATGACCATTTTACCCCTAGGCCATACGGTGACCTAAAAACAAAATCACTTGGAATTTGATCAATTCCTTTTCATGGACACTTGACATCCTCTTAGTGGACCAAATGGTCACTAATGTACATGGTGCACATGACCCATTGGGTTTGGGTCAGCCAAACCCAACCCAAGGTCAAAACTGACCACTTCCTTCAAATTGAGCACATGAAAATCCTTCCTCCACTCAATTAAGCACATGGCAAGCTTCACCACTCCACTCCTCTGACCAAACCGAATTCCATGCCACATCTAACAGCCTACCAAACCCACTCAAGGAGGTGTATTGGATCAAAATAATAATGAAGCTTGCTGTCGTTCGATTCACTTAGGTGGAGATATACTCCCCCTAATTTCACTTGAAATTCATTCTCCCCTATTCAATTGAAGCATAGGAACTCAGAGGAAGTGATTCCAAGCTCCCCCAAGGTTTCTTAAGCATCTTCCATTTTCTCATTTCTCAATTTTCTTAGAGTGAAAATAGGGGAGCTCAAGTGAAACTCCAACTTAGTCAATACTCCATATCAAGCTATTTCCTCTTGCAAGCTTCATTAGAGGACTCAATCGAACTTGCCTAAACCTTTTTTTCAAGTTCTCAAGGTAAAGGAGGAGTGCTTTTGATCAATATTGAGCCCAATTGAAGGAGAGCTTGGTCCATAGAGAGATCTACTCAACCCCAAGGCTTGAAGCTTTCAACAGGGCTTCGTCTCCACTAGACGAAGCTACCTCATCAAACTCAAACACCAGTGATAGCCTTCGGTGAGGTATGACATTAATCCAAGCTTAATTTAGCCATGGTGTGGTCCTTTGTGAAACAAATTCTCACCTCATGAGAATTTAGCCATTGGATGTGTCCCCCTTTACTCTTAGATGGTGTGGGTTGAATTTTATTTCAATCCGAGCTCAATCAAGCTTGGATCTTCCTCTAGAACATGGACGGTGGCCATCTATCCCAGGGAAGATCAAGGATGGATCATGGGCTATCCATTTGCATATTTTGGATGGACGACCATGATCAAGATGCGTAGTATATTTGATTTAATCCTTTAATACCTCAGATTTAATCTCAGCCGTCTGATCCTTGATGGGACGGATGGGGAGAAAGCGCGTAGCGCCGCCGCTGACGCGGTGCTACGATATGACAACATAAATAGCCTCTCCCATCACGCCACATGGAAAGCGTGTGCCGCATCAACCTCCACGTGGCGCCGACGGGATTAGCTATTTTCATTAGGGATTTATTTAATTATCCTTAATCATGAAAACTTCATAATTGCATAACTAATTCTAGAAAAATCCTAAAAATATAAGGTAAAAAGCATTGGAAAGATAATTAAGAGGAGAATGTTAGAAAAGTAATTTTACTAGAGTTTGAATAATATATTTTCTTAATTAGGGTTTTAATGAAAACTTAATAACCTAAATTACTCCTTAATTATTCTACTGATTAATCTTAAACTTCTCATGTGCATTTAGGGGGATGACTTCTTCCTCCCCTAATTTTCTTGAGATTTATTGATGGGTTAATTAGGAATATCAATTGATGAAGCATATGTACAGTGGTTTAATCCCTTTATTAAGTTAATTAAGCTTTGCTTAAATAGGGAAGAGGTTTATGGAATGGATTTGGGGAATTTTTCCTAAGCCATTCCCTAAACTACTTTACTTCTTTAATCTAAACATAATTAAGGATTAACCCCCTAATCACTTGCTTCATTAATTTGATAAAAAGTTCAAAAATATTCTAGAACTTAATCAATCCATATTTAGTAGATGCTTAGGCGTTTAATAACTTAAGTGGCTTAAGAAAATCAAAACATAATCCACATGTGTGGGAAGGGTTATGAAATTACTCAACTTAAACCCTTTAGCTTAATTAATCATTAATTGTGAGTCTAATGCATTAAGCCCTTTTTTCACAGGTGCATTGCTGATTTAAATTTCTTATGCAAATTTATGTCATATCATTGGCTCATAATTATTTGGTTAACTATGCTAAGGTGGTATAGGTAAGGGATAATTAATACACTTAATGTACACCCTAACCTAACTAAAACATAAAATTGACCTAATGACCTAAAAGTTAAGCAAAAATAACATACACATGTCGGAATGGGTTAGGACCAGCAAACTCATCTGACATTTCTCAAATTGAAATCGAACTCAAACAAAATTCAAACTTTCTTTAAAACAAATTTGATTTGCTTTAAATAATTATATTCCATAGAATTGTCTTTAGGAATTAATTAGGGTGAATGAATTTACATTGCTTTCATCACTTTATTTTATTCCTAGCATGCTACATGTGTATGTTATATGAAAGTCATGCATTATTTCTTTTAAAAATCAAAATTAAAATGAAATATTTTCTTTATGTCAAATTGCATATTTTGGCTAAACTAAGAATATGAATGGCTATTATCACTATTAAATTCAAAATTATATTCAAAATTTATAAATCAAACATTAAAACTGAAAGGTATGCTACTTATAATTATTTATTTGCTTGTATGTGAGAAATATAAAAATATGTATTATGTGTCTTTGATTCTCCCTCTCTTTCTTAACATAGAATTATATAGGATTGGCAAAATGTATAGTCCATTTGAAAAGGACATAACACTTGCTCAAATCAATTCTTATAAACTTCTATGTCATGACTTAAGAAGGAATTTCACATCACACATATAAATTAAATAACCAAATCAAAAATCAAATAAATATAAACTTTGCATCTTTCTTTTTTTCCCATTTATTTCTTTTGTATATGCATATGTATTTAAGGAAAGTGGTAAATTAGTCTAGACAACCCCAGGGTTACGAGGCTTTTACTAGCCCTAAGTAGGTCTTGTATCCTACACCCCTGGTGCTAAAAATAGTTTTGTACTCATTTATGCCTTTCATACATGTGCATATACCCTATTTTCTACTTAATGAAAATCATGCATCATAAAGCATCCAAATTTTTTTAAGTAACACTACTTAGCATTCATCATTAGGGTGTGCTAACCATTCTCATTTGCATGTATAGATATGCTTAAGATTCATCCATATGCATGTTATATATGTTGGGAAAGAAATAAAGTGGTCTATGTTTTGTGATATTATGCCACTTTACTTAATCTTAAAATTTCTTTCCTTTTGAATAGGTTTGTTTAGACTTATTCTAAATTTAGGATTAACTAAAACACATAAGAAAATATTCACTAAACAAAATCAAACATGAATCTACTTTAAAATTTACTTAGGATAGGGAAGGAAAGAGAAGCTCTCTTCTCTTTTCTCTCTCTTTACAACTTAGTAATTAATTTTAGGATTCATCTAAACCAAAATAAAAATACAAAATAAAATTAACCCAAAATAATTAATCAACTTAAATTGAACCATCCTCTAAATTGAATATTTTCATACTTGGAAAATCTAAACCTTAAACCCATAGCTAAGCATACCACACAAACCTTAAATGACACATACATTAGGCTAAGTCACCACTTCTAGCTGTAGGTTAGGGCGGTGCATGATTTGATGCTTCCTTTTATTTTGTTAAGTATTATTTCTAGTCTAGATGTTAGGGTGTATATGCGTAAATTGAATGGTAGGATGATTTATTCTAATTATTGTCTTCTACAGGGGATTATGCTTAAGAGGCGCTGTACTAAATAAAAATATAAATACTTTTGCTATGCAGGTGTTTATACCCCTAAGCATAATCTAATAGGCCAGGTGGACTTGGTTACCCATGTGTGGGGTGCTAAGTCCAATATACATGCTTGAGATTTGTATGATTTGTTTAGTTAATCTCTGTTTTGCAGGTGTTAGTTAGATTTATGTTTTTCTTTTTCATGTACTTTTATAATTAGGATTTTCAAATGATTATTATGGGGGATTAGGATGAACATTGATCATAAGATCTCATCTTATGTACCATGTGAAGCCTTTGGAGCAACCACCTTCCAACTGTCCAAAAGAAGGAATCAAAAGAAGAAAGAAGAAAGAAGAAAAGAAGAAATAAAGATCCCCATAACATGAATTTCTTACTTAATTGTAATTAATTCATTTATAATCTGGGTTGTATAACGGTAAATCATGGCTACCCAATTTGTATTCGGGTTTGTGCAGTGGTGCCCAACCACAAATGACCTTTTATTCTTTTACGTTATCTTTATAAAATGTTTGATATTTTGTTTAGCTTGTGCATTAGAAATGATATATTTTCTTAGTTTCTTCTTTGCTTGATGTATGACTTGGATGATGATTAGGCTCTTAGAGAAAAATAAATCTTCTACCAAATTAATCAACTCAAAATTAAATATAAATAACTCATAACCCCACCTAAAGCTTAGGCTAAAAATTAAGATAAAGAAATAAGTAACCCCTAAGCTGGATGTGTACTTTCTTTTCTAACATCATGCATAAAAGCATATTATTTCACTCTTGATTGGAGGGCTTCCACCTTTGCCAGAGAACTTGGCTTGACCTATGAGAGCTATGGTGAAAACATACCTCCTTATCTTGCTGATTTTGGCCCATAATCTAATTTCTCATGCATTAGGCATAAAAAATCCTATAGCCTGAGTCAAATGATTATCCAAAATGAAAATAAAATATATGAAAAATTTCTATTAGATTTAAGTCATTAAAAGCATGCCCTTACATGATCTAGTCTCTTAGTGAGAGTGTGTTTAAGGACTTAGTCTCTTTCTAAATAAATAACAAATTTGCTATCTTGCATAAACATACGACTTGTCTACATATTTTTAAAACTATAAGAGAAGTTAGTTGGCGGTCACCCCAGGCAGTTGTAAGTCCAACAGTCGGGTGATTTATCCTCTCTTGTAGAGGTAAACTAAATACCCATTTTTTTCCCTTAGATTTAGGTTGTACTTTTGACCCTCGCTAAAGCTCCCTAGATTTAGGTTCTAAGGTTGCTTCTTCTCTTTATGGGCCATAAGCATAAATCCTCACCTCTTAGGAAATTCCATGATCTTGTGTCATGGTATCATAAGCCCTTGAATTTTAATAAAAATTTAACTCAAACACATTAATTCAATATCAAAAATGTAAAGCCCAACCATAGCGTAATCTAGGGTGCTTACTAGGCTTCCTCGTATCTTAAGCATCCCCTACTTGTTTTCATTTGGCTTCGATAAGAACTCCCTCTTCTTGATCGATCCCACTTGGCTTTCTAAAATAAACCAATCGATTGATTGTCCTACCCTTTCGAAATCTTTAGAGACAACGATCATTTACCTTAATCGAGAGTATTCCTAAGGAATCAAATTCCTTAAGTTGTAATTAATTATTTATGGGGGCTTGCCCCTATAGGAAACTTAGCAAACCCGATTTAAAATAAACCTTACTTTACTTTTGCATGTAAAGTAGGGGAAGAATCTCTTATACATTTCGAAGACCTATAATCCTTAGGAGTCCTTATTAAGGTGATTATGTTCATTGTAGGGTGGTGAATTCTATCTCTTGAGATAGTACACCTCTCCTCAATGTCATACCCGATCACACCAATAAGAACATCTGTTGATCAGTGCAGCATCCTAACAAGATGTATTTTATATATTTATGTATTCTTTTATCTTTCTTTTTCCTAAAAAAAGGGAGATAGATGAAGGTGGAGATGTATAGAATAATTTTCACCACAGCGCGGATCAGATCAGATAGTTTGATCATAGATCGTATGGTCCAGATTGATCCACGCAATTTAGGGGCTAACTGGTCAGATCTGACATGAAATCATAGCTATTCGTCCCTATTAACAGGGGATCAGTCAGCTGCTACTCTTCTTCTCTGAAACCAACAAATTAGAGCTCAAAAAATAGTAAAACTGATTGAAAAAAAATGAGTTTTTGGCTTAATTTTTTGGTGATCTTCACTGAAAAATACCCCAAAACACATGGGGATCACGTAAAATGAAGAATGTAAGGGAAATCTATGGGAAAAATCCTAAAACTGAGCACACATTGAAGTAGACAAAAGCTCCTAAGGCTGGCTACGATTCTTGAAAATTACCTCATCGGGGATGATTTTTGGCGGCGGTGTTGATCTAAGCACACTCTTGGATGCAAGAAAAGCTTTTGGATGAACCTAGACTCTTGTTTCCCTTTGGAATGTTGTATCCACCAAGAGTCGTTGCTTTCTCATTGAAATCCACTTGATATTTTGTGGATTTAGCTCAAAGAAAGTAGGGGGATGAATGCTGGTTGCTTGGGGAGCTCTTGGAGAGTGAAATGAGAAGTTCTCCAACCTATCTTCTCTTGTGCACAAAGATGGCCAAAAATCACCCTGAAAAAATCACCTTTCAGGGTGATTTTTGGCTCTTAGTGTGTGTCTTATGGCTTGGGGTGGTTGGGAATGGAAAAGAATCATCATAGGTGGCTTAATTTGGTTAGCCAAGAGGGATTAGTAGGTGTCATAGTAAGAGGAAGTGGAGGTCCTTGATGCCAAGTGTTCTAATGGGGGAGGTGAGGTGAATTCACCTCCCCATGAGTCATGGCTGACCCAACCACCTCTTGGGTTAGGTTGGTCAGTGTCTTTAGATCTTAGGTGGACCAATAGATGAGTGTCAAGTGGCCAAGGAAGAGAAATGACCATTTACATGGGTGTTTTATCTTATGTGACACCCTTGGCCCAATGGTAAAATGGTCATTTGGCATTGGATTTGATTTGGGCAGATTTAAAATGAGTCAAAAGTGAGTTGGGCCAAATTTCATATCATTTGGTTCAATTTCAAATTAGGTCAAATCGAGTCAACTTGACCAATTGATCAAATTGGGTCAAACCAAGGGTTGGGTCAAGTTCATCTCACCATTTGGAGTGTATTAGTGTCTTTGGTTTGATTTAATTTGGTTTAGATTTGATTTTGGCTCATTTGAGTTTATTTAGGTCAAATGGGTTAAGTTGATTAATTTGACCCAATTGATCAAATTGGCTTGGGTTATGGCTTGGTTTGGGTTTGATTCATCATTTGGAATGTGTTGTGAACTTTGGTTGAGTTTAATTTAGATTTTATTGGGTTTTAGGTTAGTTTGACCCTTTAGGTCAAGTTGGGTCAACTTGGGTTAAGAGGGCCAATTGGGTTTGGTTTGGCTCAATTGGAGGACAATTCATGTTCAAATGTTAGTTTTGGGTTGATTTGACTCATTGGTTTCAATGGATTTGGTTTAGGTTGCAATTTGGTTAGTTTGGGTTCATATGGGTTAAAGGGTTGACTTTGTCAAAAGGTCAGGTTGACTTGGTTTGACATAATTTATGATAATTGATCAACCTAGGATGATCAACAATCATGTCATGAAGTTTGGATTGACTTAATTCACTTTGATTTGGATTGAATTGGATTTTGGTTCATGTATGTTAAATTGGCCACTTTGGGTCAAGTGAGCCAATTGGATTTAGTTGGCTTGATTTTGAGTTGAGTTTGTATATGGATTTGAGATTGATATATAAATTCAATTGCGATTGGTTTGGGTTCGAATGAGTTTTGGTTCATTTGAATATTACAAGTCAAATGGGCTAAGTTGGGTTTGACTTGGGTTGATTTTGATTTAGCCTGATGATTGTAGATCTCATTTATATTTGGAATGATGATTGAAGGAATGATTGATTTATGAGAAACTCAATCGAGTTTTGGTTGAATTTGAATGGCATTTGACTAAGTCCATGAAATTGATTCAAAGGACTTAGGAAGGGTTTTAATTTGGATTTGGATTTGGATTTGATTTGATTTATGTTTGGATCATGATTTGAAGTTTAGTTTGAGTTATATTTAAGAAGATGATTGAAGATATAAATTGATTATGAGAAAATCAATTAATTTTGGATTGATTTGGATTTGGCTAAGGCTAAGTCCATAAGATAAATCATAAGGCTTAGGAAGGATTTTGATTATGAGCTTCAATCATTTGGCTTGAAATTTGAATTTGAATTTGGATTTGGATTTGAAATTGAGTTTGATTGTAGGTTTGATAGGGTGAATCTGGATTGGATTTGGGTTGTGGGGTAGGAGGGTTATCCTAATCCCTAAGGCATAATCTAATCCTATGATTAACCATTCTAAGTCTCTAAGTTTAGGTTAAGTGTTCACCTAATCACTAGAAGCGTCTTATGACTAAGGAAGTCTTACTGTCTAGAAGACTCCTAAGTCTAAGATGAGGAGATTGAGAACTCACTCCAAAAGTGAGATTAACAGGGTGTTTCCAATGCAAGATTGAAAGGATATTGAGAGAGAAATAAGAAAGCGAAGAGTATTATTCTACTAGATACTAAAAATATACTCTACAAATATTACTATTATATTTTGACCCATTGTGCTCTCTCTATTACAAAGAGGAATGAGCAGGTTGCAGCTACTGGAGAATAAAAAGATTCACCCATTGCAACACCCTTTTCTGTAATGCCAGAGTGCTTCTCAGAGGTAGAAAGGTATAATACAGTATTTCTGCTTTTAGATTATAGTAGTTGATATGATGTTATTACATATCAGAGATTTCATGCCAGCTCAATAGTACGTCAGTCGTCTGAAGGATACACCAAGCTGATGATGGATATCATTAGAGCGATGCATCATGATGCGTGAAATGGAGATACCAATATTTCTTATTTACTACTTTTTATGTCTAAATGAACTCTAATTCTTTATTGTTCGTATGAATTTCTGATTTTTTTTCATTCAAAATGACTGCAAGTATTTGACTCCATTATACATAGTTGTTCTTTAATGTTCATATTTATGATTTTACTCCATAGTGTTCACAGTGTTTAGAATGTACACTCTGAAAAACTTAAAAAAATAATCAATTCCTGTTGAGAGCCACCCCATATCATATAAAATACAAATTTGAGCCATGAGTGAAAAAAATGGGTAAATTCCTGCTGAGAGCCAGCCCGTATAGCATAGAAAAGAAATTTGAACCATCTAGATGCCCCACTTCATTTAAGTTTGTGAAAAATGGTTGTACACTCTAGATGTATAGAGTGTACACTCTAGAGTGTACACTCTGAAAAACTAGGAAAAAATGGGTCAATTCCTGCTGAGAGCCACCCCTTATAGCATATAATGGCAATTTGAACCATATCTGGATGCCCCACTTCATTTAATATGGAGGAAAATGGGTGTACACTCTGGAGTGTATAGTGTACACTCTAAAAAATTGGAAAATGGGTTCAATTTCTACTCAGAGCCACCCCTTATAACATAGAATAGCAATTTGAACTATATCTGCCTACCCCCACATTATTTAAGTTTTGAGAAAAATGAGTGTACACTCTGGAGTGTATACTTTAAAAATCTAGAAAAAATGTATCAATTTTTGCTAAGAGCCATCCCTTATAGCATATAATAACAATTTGAATCATATATGGATGCCCCCACTTCATTTAATTTGGAGGAAAATGACTGTACACTCTGGAGTGTACACTCTAAAAAATTAAAAAATGGGTTCAATTCCTACTGAGAGCCACCCCTTATAGCATATAATAGTAATTTGAACCATATATGGCTGCCCCACATCATTTAAGTTTTAAGAAAAATAGGTGTACACTCTAGAGTGTACATAGTGTACACTCAAAAAAATTAGAAAAAATGGGTCAATTCCTACTGAGAGCCACCCTTATAGCATATAATGGCAATTTAAACCATATATGGAGGCCCCCACTTCATTTAATTTGGAAGAAAATAGGTGAACACTCTGGAGTGTACACAATGTACACTCTAAAAAATTAAAAATTGGGTTTAATTTCTACTGAGAGCCACCCCTTATAGCATAAAATAGCAATTTGAACCATATATGGCTGCCTCACATCATTTCAGTTTTGAGAAAATTGGGTGTACACTCTGGGGTGTACATAATGTACACTCCAGAGTGTACATAGTGTACACTCTAAAAAAACTAGAAAAAATGGGTCAATTTCTAAGAGCCACCCATTATAGCATACAATGGCAATTTGAACCATATCTTGATGCCCCCACTTCATTTAATTTGGAGGAAAATGGGTGTACACTCTAGAGTGTACAATAAAAAAACTAAAAAATGGGTTCAATTCCTACTAAGAGCCACCCCTTATAGCATAGACTAGTAATTTGAACTATATCTAGTTGCCCCACATATAGAAATTGAGCCATATCTGGCTGCCCCACATCATTTAAGTTTTGAGAAAAATGGGTGTACACTCTAGAGTGTACACTCTAAAAATTTGGAAAAAAATAGGTCAATTCCTGCTGAGAGCCACCCCTTATAGCATACAATGGAAATTTGAATCATATCTGGATGACCCACTTCATGTAATTTGGAGGAAAATGAGTGTAAAATTAAAAAAATGGGTTCAATTCCTGCTGAGAGCCACCTCTTATAGCATAGAATAGTAATTTGAACTATATCTAGATGCCCCACATCATTTAATTTGGAGAAAATTGAGTGTACACTCTGAAAAATTGAAAAAATTAGTCAATTCTTGGTGAGAGCCACCCCTTATACCATACAATGGCAATTTGAACCTTATCTGGATGCTCCACATTATTTAATTTAGAGAAAATTGAGTGTACATTTTGGAGTGTACACTTCAGAGTGTACACTCTGAAAAACTAAAAAAAATAAAGTCAATTCCTACTGAGAGCCACCCCTTATAGCATACCATAGCAATTTGAACCATATTTGAATGGCCACTTCATTTAATTTAGAGAAATATGGGTGTACACTCGAGAGTGTACACTCTAAAAAATTAGAAAAAATAAGGGTCAATTCTTACTGAGAGCCACCCCTTATAGTATATAATGGCAATTTGAACCATATATGGTTGCCCCACATCTTTTAATTTAGAGAAAATTGAGTGTACATTCTAAAGTGTGCACTCTTAAAAACTAAAAAAATGAGTCAATTCTTGTTGAGAGCCACCCCTTATAGTATACCATGGCAATTTGAACCATATCTGGATGCCCCACTTCATTTAATTTGGAAAAAAAATGGTGTACATTCTTGAGTGTACTCTCTAAAAAACTGGAAAAAATGGGTCAATTCCTGCCAAGAGCCACCCCTTATAGCATACAATGGTAATTTGATCCAAATCTGGATGCCTACATCATTTAATTTAGAAAAAATTGAGTGTACACTCTGAAAAACTAAATCAAATGGGTCAATTCCTACTTAGAGCCACCCCTTATAGCATACCATAGTAATTTGAACCATATTTGGATGCCCCCACTTCATTTAATTTGGAGAAAAATCTGGATAAAATGGGTCAATTCCTGCTGAGAGCCGCCCCTTATAGCATATAATGGCAATTTGAACTATATCTGGATGCCCCACATCATTTAATTTGGAGAAAATTAAGTGTATACTCTAGAGTGTACACAGTGTACATTCTAGAGTGTACACTCTAAAAATTAGAAAAAATGAGTCAATTCTTGTTGAGAGCCACCACTTATAGCATATCATAAAAATTTGAACCATATATAGATGCCCCACATCATTTAATTTGAAGAAAATTAAGTGTACACTCAAGAGCGCACACTATGTACACTCAAGAGCTTAAGCTCCAGAGTGTACACAGTGTACAATCTAGAGTGTGCAGAGTGTATACCTCAGAGTGTATAAAATGTACACCCCAAAGTGTACACTCCATGGTGTACAGAGTGTACACCCCAGTGTACCAGTTCATACACCATAGAGGCGGTGTCTTGAGAGTGTACACTCTAAAAAACTAAAAACTAAATAGGAAATCCTAGTGAGAGGCACCCTATATAAGATAACACAACATTTGGATCCATAACTAGTATCCCCACTTCATTTAAATTTGAAAAAATGGGTGTGCACTCCAGTGTACAGGTGTACACCAGAGTGACTATACACATAGTGTACACATGGTACGTGTACACTCCAGTGTCTACAAAATGTACACCCTAGATTGTACACAGTGTACTGAAAGCCCACACTCTATAAAACTAAAATAAAATAATAAATTCCTATTATCTAGCTGATAAGCAGACACAAAATAGTACATGCCAAAATACATCAACTTCTATGAAGATATGTACAAGAATGATAATCAAAGAGATCATTTACAAAAACATTTATGGGTAAACATTTCATACATACAAATATTTCAGTCATTTCATATCTAAACAAAAAAGAGCATAAATAAACTTGGCGCTAATCAAATTCATCTTCTTAAGACAATCTAGGTGATCAGACCAGTCCACTGCAAGTTTATTTACGACTGCCTCCATATATTTACATACAAATATGCCATAGTCGATGCTATTGGATTGGACTGGTATACCTGTGACCACCTCGACTAGCCATTCTTCAAGGTTGGCCTCGAAAGCCTCGCATGCATTACTGACAAGTAATTTGATCTACATATGAACCAGAAGAAAGCCATTAAGTTCATTAAAAACTATGCATTTAGGAAAAGCTGCGTATGGCAAGTATACTTACAATGTCGACTACTATAGCCTTATGTATTGGGTTTGGCAGTGAATCATAAAGGAGCCATTTCCCTTTCTTAAGATGCCCTACTAGCAGTGTCCAATGCTAATTATTGATGATTGGAATTAATATTAAATCAGCCTTTGAAACACTCTCTCTATTGATGTGTTGGACAAACATTTTGCTCTCCTTTTCATACCCAAATTGAGAATAACTCTAAAAGATTAAAAGGAAGAGTAAAATTAAATAGTTTTTAACCTGCTAAAATTTTTGAAGGCATTTTATAACCCAATAAACATTGCTTAAACTCACCCAATGTAGACATGAGATGAACAGGTATGGGATGTATGACCCATGACAGATCTTACTCTTCTTAGCTAATAAATATGCAAATGCATCGACATGTGCATCAGACAAATACTGATTTGTCAGTAAGTCATCAATCTATCCTCCGCTAATAATGATATTTCTAATCAAGAAAACATTATCACCCCTGCATTTGAGCAAAATGGGCATGTGAGCAATCCGAACTAAATAATAATTTTATTTATGAAAGAATGCAATACGTATCCTTAAATTGGGCGCAAGAGGAGCTGATTAATTTCAGCATTGTCTTTGGCATAACATCTCTTGACGAGAACTCAATGGTCTCTCGAGCCTCAGTTGGCTGCAACATTTCAAATATTTTCTAAGACAACAACCCTTTATGATTTCAAGTAGAAGTAACCAAAATGAAGAATACCATATAATATCCTTCAACTCCTCAACCACTATAATAGTAGTAGATGATTGTTCCTCTGCTACAAGAACTTCTTCAGCCTTTGCCTACAAAAATTTTTTTTTTACTAAAATTAATGTTATTATATTAAGTTAGTGTAATGTACTGTAAAGTACCTCCTCTGCTTCTTATGAAATTAGAGCGGCAGGAATAGTAGGCTATGTTGTGCTTTGCTTCTTCCTGTACACGCTTGTGAATGGGGACAAGACAATTTTCGTCTTCCTCACCTGTCTCACCTTCACTTCGGGTGCAATGCTATCTATTGAAGACTGAGCAGTATGATCTTCTGATGTCGGGGATATGTACTCAATCAATTGCTCAACTTTCATTAGGGTAGTATCCGGAGGCACCTCCGGACATGTGGGCTCTGTGGTTGACCTAGTGTTAGCCTCCTCGGCATCTTCTTCCAATTTTGGACCTCTCTGTCCAGCAACCCTTGCTTCAATAGCAGCAAGCCTCGCATCAATGCCATCAAATCTCTGAATCACTATAGCTTCAAAATAGGACAATCTATCCCCGAGAGCCTTGATTAATGACAATGGGTTCTCCTTTTCAGTGCTCTTTGGAGGGGTACTTGCAGAAGGCGAGCTGGATGCATATGAAGAAGGAGAATACCAAGGATATATGCATATAGATCCACTCAAGGCTTCAATCCTTGGACTTCGGCTTGGACTCCTCTTTGTACCACTGTGGGATGGCTACGGGTGAAGGAGCACTGTCTCCAGGAGCCAGGTCTCATCCTCTATATCTCATGAAATGATTGGAAGACATATTGTATATAACTATGAAAGTTTTAGATTTTTGATTAGGAATAGATAAATTTTGATGTAAATAAAGTAAGTCATTACCCACGATCTCCTTGAAATCAGGGATATATATGTGAACTTTATTTTCGACCACTGTAACATGAGGGCTTTAGAAGCTGTAGGTGACCACTCTTATAGCCAAATCTAAATCAAAGTGTTAAAATTAGTAGCCTTCAATACTAAATGAAAACTAAATCAAATAATGGAACACATTCCATTAGGAGAGTGACAAAGCCACTCATGTAGCCCGGTGCTTTTTGTGTCAAAATGTTTGATGTGATTACATCAAATTGTGAAACCAAAAAGCTTCAAATGGTTTCTGGCTAATTATAATCAACAAACTTTTCTATATTCTCAGTGAAGGAGATCAGCTCTGAAGCCACTCTTGTAATTGTGATATATAAAAATTAAATTTGAAAGCAAAAATTGTATATACAATTGCATAAATTGATATGCGCCAGTGCTAGCCTCGACTTTCTCAATTCTATTTTTAAAATCTATTAAATTATATTTACATAATGGGGATTTCTACCATGTCACCTTCTCCCCTCAGTTGGGCATCCCAATTATTAATGCAACCTCATCGACTGTGAAGGATAGGTAGTGGCCACCTATATGGAAGGCTGACTTTTTAATGTGCCAGCAGGACAGGAGTGAAGTGATAGCGGATGAATATTGTTGGATGGCAGGCAATCTGATGAATTGATGAATGTGAAGCCTACTTAAAATCTCAACAACTTCCTCAATGAAGTGTTCTGAGATAGAATCACAATACTCACGAATATGGATGGTGCGCATCAAGTTTATAAAATTTTCAGCTTCAAATGAAAAGTGAACTAATTAGTACATTACAACCTGATTGCAGTCCTGGGAAACTACCATGTAGATCCATAGTTGGAAGTCCCACACTATTTTAAAATTCTAAAAATAGAAGGGTATACACTCTATAGTGTACAGAGTGTACACTCCAGATTGTATAGAGTGTACACTTATAAAACTTTTAAAAAATAGTCCAAATCCTCTTGGAAGAACTCAGTATAGCTCAAAGTGCCATATAGATCCACAAGTCCAACAACATTTTAATTAAAAGAAAAAAGTACACTCGATTATGCAGTGTACATAGGTAGAAAAATAGACCAAAAGTCTCCTTGGAAAAACTCAAAGTAGATTATAATGCCATATGCATTCATAGTTGTAAGTTCAACAATGCTTTAAAAAAAATTAATAAGAAAATATTGTACACTCTGGAGTGTACATAGTGTACACCTTGAAAATACTCAGAAAATAGTCCAAATTATTCTGAAAGAAGTCAGAACAAGTTAGAATGTCAAATAGATCCATAATTGGATGTCTCATATTGCCCTAAAATAAAAAAAAAGGTTGTATACTTCTAGGTGTATAGAGTGTGCACTCTAGAGTGTACACAGTGTACACTTTATAGTGTACACCTGGAAAACAGAAAGAGAGCAGCCTAATTCCCATTGGAGAGAACTCACAACACTTTAGATAGCCATATAGAGCTATAATTGGAAGTCTCACACTGCTGTACAATTTAAAAAAAAGGGTGTACACTCTGGAGTGTACATAGTGTACACCTTGAAAATACTAAAAATAGACCAAATCATCATGGAAATAACTCCAAACACCTGATTATACCATTAGTATTTATTTCTGGAAGTGCCACACTATATTAAATTAAAAAAATGGTGTACACTCTAGAGTGTATAGAGTGTACACCTAGAAAACATAAAGAAAATAGCCCAAATCCTATTGTAGAGAACTCACAACACCTTATAATGCCATCATTGGAAGTCTCACACTTATTTAAAATTAGAAAAAAGTAATATAGAGTCTACACTTGAAAATCACATAGAAAATGTCATAACTCCTCCTGTAAGAACTCACAACACCTTAGAATGCCATATAGATCCATGGTAGGAAGTCCCTTAGTGCTTTAAAATAAAAAAGAGTGTACACTCTAGTTTATATAGTGTACACATTGAAAACACACAAAAAATAGCCCAAATCATCCTCAAAATAACTCAAACACACAAAAAATAGCCCAAATCATCCTATAAATAACTCCAAACACCTGATAATACCAAATTGCATGTATTTTTGGAAGTCCCACACTGATTTTAAATAAGAAAAAATAAGAAAAATGGTACACTCAGGTGTACACCTTGAAACTTCTGATGAATAATCTAAAATACCTCCAAAAACCTGATAATACCATTTACATGTATTTTTGGAAGTCTCACATAGATTTAAAATAAGAAAAAAAAAGGTGTACACTTTCAGTGTACATAATCTCATTATCGTATCCAAATCATCTTGAAAATACCTCCAAACACTTGATAATACCATTTACATGTATTTTTGGAAGTCCCGCACTAATTTAGAATAAGAAAAAAGGGTGTACACTCTAGAGTGTATAGAGTGTTCACTCCATAGTGTATAAAATGTACACCTTGAAAATACACTTAAAATAACTTAAATCATTCTGAAAATAACTCTAAATAATTGATTTTACCATTCACATGTATTTTTGGAAGTCCCACATTGATTTAAAATAAGAAAAAAGGCTGTACAATCTAGAAAAAATAGCCTAAATCATCTTAAAAATATCTCCAAATACCTGATAATATCATTTACATATATTTTTGGAAGTCCCACATAGATTTAAAATAACAAAAAGGGGTGTACACTCCATAGTATACACAGTGTACACTCTAGAGTGTACACCTTGAAAACACACAAAAATAGCTCAAATCATCCTGAAAATAACTCTAAACACCTAATAATACTATTTATATATATTTTTGGAAGTCCCACATTATTTTAAAATAAAAAAAAAACAAAAAGGGTGTGCACTCTGGAGTGTACAGAGTGTACACATGAAAAAATCATAGAAAATAACCCAAATCTCACTAAAGAGAACTCACAACACCTTAGAATTCCATATAGAGCTATCATTGGAAGTCACACACTAATTTAAAATTAGAAAAAAAAAAAGGTGTACACTCTGGAGTGTACAGAGTGTACACATGAAAATCACATAGAAAACATCCCAACTCCTCCTGGTAGAACTCACAACACCTTAGAATGCCATATAAATCTATGGTAGGAAGTCCCCCAGTGCTTTAAAATAAAAAAAAGTGTACACTTTGGATTATATAGAGTATACACATGGAAACCACATAGAAAATAACCTAACTCCTCCTGGAAGAACTCACAATACCTTAGAATGCCATATAGATCCATGGTAGGAAGTCCCCAATGCTTTAAAATAAAAAAAAGGATGTACACTCTGGAGTGTACAGAGTGTACACATGAAAACCACATAGAAAATAGCCTAACTCCTCCTGGAAAAACTCACAACACCTTAGAATTCCATATAGATCTATGGTAGGAAGTCCCCTAGTGCTTTAAAATAAAAAAGGGTGTACACTCTGTAGTGTATAGAGTGTACACATGAAAATCACATAGAAAACATCCAAACTCCTCCTGGAAGAACTCACAATACCTTATAATGCCATATAGATCCATGGTAAGAAGTCTCCCAGTGATTTAAAATAAAAAAAGGGTGTACACTCTGGAGTGTATAGAGTGTACACCTGGAAAACATATAGAAACAACTAAATTCCTCCTGGAAAGAACTCCAACCGACAGAAAATATCATTTACATCTTTATTTGAAAATCTCACAGTGCTTTAAATTAAGGAAAAAGAGTGTATACACTGGAGTGTACACATGAAAAACGTATAGATAACAGCCCAATTCCTCTTGGAAGCTCAATAACTTGGTGTATAAACATAAAATAACCCTAACTTTACTAAATGTACTGAGCTAAAGGCTCTAATCTTCAAAAGAGTGTAGAATAATACCTTATATAATCGAATTCGAAGGAGGAGAAGAGATGCTAACAGTTGGATCAAATGTGAAAACCCTAAAATCCCTAAATTTCAAGAATGACTGAAATAATACCTCATGGAGTCGTTTGGATGAAGAAGATGAGATAATACCTCGAATTTTAATGTTCTAGAATTTGCGTACCCTTGGAAGAATGTCGGATGATTGTACTGATGAACGTCGGGCCGGGAGGGACCTGAATAATCTCAATGTACGAATTAACACAGTAGAATGCAAAATACCTTAATTTCTCCTATCTCGTCCATTCAAACAGTGTCGAACCGCAGTCAAAAATGGCGTTCCCATTGTTTTAATGGGTCAGGTCGAGTCAAGGTGACATTAACGACATTACATCCCGTGGTTACGGCAATGTGAAACTCAAAATCCCTTATTTTAAGCATTGACACATGGCAAAATTTCATAGGAGTCCGGACGCAGAGCTACATCCGGACTCCGCACATAATATTTTCTCCTAAGTTGCAGAGTTGAAGAGGATTTCTCTCCATCACGACGTAGGGCATAAATGACAGAGGCTTGTTTGAGTCGAAGTGAAATTACTTGCGACTTTTCTCTGTGATGACAAGGGTTTAACTGAAACGATAGTGGGAACAGTCTAACGGAAGTAACAAAGTGGATTTTATATGGGGTAAAAAGATTGAAATGGTATAATAGTAAATTTTAAGTTTAGGGTGTTTAATAGGTAATTTTTATAGTTTTGAGTGTTGGGTTTGTAAATCCCCCAAAAGAAAAATATTTACAAAGTGCACACAACTTTTTAAAAAATTATTCTCCATAGCAATTTTATAAACAGCTTTTTAAAAAACTACATCTATCCCAAATATACTCTAAATATTAGAAACACTTTTTAAAAATTTTGCCCTCACACCACATATGCATGCATAAAAAAATAATTGCATTATTTATGACAATTAACTGATGGATGAAATGGTAGTTGGCTAATAAAAGCACAGAAAAATTTTTCTTCTTATTATAATGATGATTATAAGTATTTGACTGATATATATATATATATATATATATATATATATATATATATATATATATATATATATATATATATATATATATATATATATATATATATATAATGTAATAGATAATAATGCTTTTGTGCATTTATTACAAAATTATTATATCATTGATTCATTGATTACCATAAATAAAGTAGTCATTTCATCATGAATTTGTGATTTCAGTTGTAACTAAAATGTGATGTCAAATTATGGAACTCCAAAAAATAATAAAAAAGTGCTAATGTTTTGGCTATCAAATAATTGGACTAACATATTGATAAAAATTCTATAATAATCATCAAGTTATCTGATAATGGAGCAATTTTATTGATATTTTTTCTTTCTATTATTTTTAGGGTTATTTTTTTCTATAAATAAATGATCTATTAATATTCCTATAAAATTGTTCAATATTTATTGTACAACAAATATGTTGTGCAATAGTGGGCTTGATACAATATCTAACACTCTTTAGCCATCAATTTCATTACTTATCATGTATTGCTCTGAATCTGAATCCACTGAAAACTTCTGCCTTCTTTAACAGATCATTTATTTTTGTGAAGATGCACTTAAAATTGTAATTTTCGATGACTTCCTAGCCTTACTCTTTTTTCCTTTTTGGAAAAATTAGGAATTAAATTACATTTTTTGTTCTATAAATTAAGCCACGAGTCATAATTTTAAAAAAAATTAAGCCAATCAATCTGTATGAGCACGGAAGTCTGAAATAGCACGTGAGATGTTGACATTTTAGTTTTGGTCACATTGATGTTCATCTAATTAAAGTATAAATATTTGGAGTGAGTACAGCTTCACTAATCTATATAAAGGTAGATTAAATTTATTTTATTTAGGTGACGCGATGACACGTTCCCAAAAAAAGAAAAAAAATTATGCACTTTTTTTCTCTTTCAGTCAATAGAAGACAGTTTAATATATATATATATATATATATATATATATATATATATATATATATATATATATATATATATATATATATATATATATAGGGTTTAATTTTTTTTTCACGTAAAATGTAACATCTTCTATGTTTTCTTATTTGATTTACTTTAGCTCAATATTTTACTTTGGATCTCTAGAATTGATTCTTGTATTTGATCTCCCAATACAACAGGAAAAATGCGAATTTTGGATGAAAAAATCCATTAGAAATAATTATTTATAATAGTTAATAAATTTACTATAAAAATATAATTTTAATACAATAATTATCATACCTAATATAATGCTTTAATAGAACAGTAGTTATACTTGCTACTGTATATAAATTTTACTTTGTTTTACTGTAGTTTCTAGCAAAGAATAAAAACCTAGCTACATTTCATTCAATCATAATAAGCACAAGATTTTTTTTATTTAATGAGATGCTTTCCATATTAGTTAAATATGAAAATGTATTTTTAAACATTTTTAGGATACGCAGTCATAGAAGAGGATTCTAAAACTGTTAAATATATATATATATATCATAGAATTGCAATGTTGGGCTTATGAAGATATTCTAGAACTATGGGAAAATATGCAGAGTACCATAGAGAGAGACATGAAAGATGTTAAGCAAGAAGAATGGCAATGTTTTCACAAAAAAGAGTGTTTTCAAATGTTAATGATGAAAATTTAAGTTATATATAAAATATTACATTTTAAGTGTTTATTTATGCAAATTATTATTGTAAGCAACTTTCAAACATACTTTAAATTAATTTTTAATCAAAACTAAACCAAATTGAACTCCCCTAATGGCTAAAAACTAACATACCAACTTAACAAAATGCAAGTCTAAATCCAATTAAGGTTCATGTTAGCTTTTTTTTATCCACAAGTGAAATCAAATTAACCCAAAAGTGGCCTAATTTGGCCATTTTGGCCAAAAATTCAAAATCAACCTAAATTGATCACAACCAATCAATCTAAACACCACTAAACATCAACCACATTTAATTGAAGCTTAATTTAGTCAAATGGCTCAGTTAGCCCAACTTGGCCCATTTGGGCCTTAATAAGCAAAAATCAAATTTAATCAAAATCACTTTAAATTTAACCTACTTAAAACCTTATAATCACTCGAAACAAATAATTGAACATTTCTCATGATCAATTGCAACTCAATTTGGCTAATTGGTTCACTAGGCACAAATAGGCCTAAGTGAACCATATTGGGCTAAACATCAAATTGAGCTAAATTAAACCATATTAACATTCTTAAATCTATTTGAATTGATTATTGATCATGACTCAATGACTAATTGAATCTATTGACCCAACTTAGCCTAATTTGACCTATATGAGTCAAATTGAATCAAAACCCAATTCAATCGAAATTGAATCAAACCAACACTTATAATCCATCTCAAATTAATTATTGAACACAACCGATAATCAATTACACTTAATTTGGCTTAATTTGACCAATTGGCCTAAATGAACCTTAGGGGTGCGCATTTTTCAGTTAAAACTAAAAACTAACTCATTCAAACTAAATTTTCTAATTCATATCGATTTTACATATTTTTTTATTTATTTTGATTTTGAATTTGGTGATATTAGGTAATGGATTATCTAGATTTGATTAATTGATTAAATTGAAAATAATTAATAAACTAATTATTTTCAGTTTTTTTTTGAAGATTTTCTCTTAAGGTAATAATTTCAATGATAAATTTGCATATTATTGATTTCATTTGTTATAGATTTGTTGCGTGCTAGAAAACCAGTTGCAGTAGAGTGAAAGTTTACGTCTTAGCTTTATTGTGAAATCTAGCACACACACAGATATTTAAAGAGTGAACAAGAAAACTCCGAAATTTTTACGTGGAAAACCTCGAAAAGAGGGAAAACCACAGCTTGATAAAAGTTTCCACTATATATTTGTTTTGGAGTACAAGTTTTCCCCTTCTGGGATTACAAATGTATATATGAAGAGTGACAATGGAAACCCCAAAATCAGACAACAACAGCCATATAGTCACATTCAGGTGGTAGCAGTTGCTTGTGGTAGTAGATGATGGTGAACAACGAGGAATAGAGACTATGAAGGTCGGTATGGAGGCCGCGAGATTGACGGCGAGGAGGATCGTGGCTGGTTGGACCGTCAGTGGTGGCACATGTGCTTGGAGGATCTTCAAGCTTTAGAGCTCTCTCCTCTCTCTTGCTTGGCCTCCCCCTCCTATGAGGAATGATGGGCTATTTATAGATTTGAGGAGTGGCGTATCTATAAATACATGCAAAACCCGTACAACTCCACTTCATCGGACGGCTCACAATGATCCCTTTGATCATTTGATGTATTTTAAATATTTGAATGCTCAAATGAAGTCAGAATTTTGAGATTTTGGGCTTGTTAGATCCATTTCGAGGCGATTTGACTATAAACACTCCATGTTTAAGAGCTTTTTAGAGATTTAATTGATATCCCAAAGTTTCCAATGATGTTTTAAGTGCTCGATCTCGACCAGTTTCAACTTCAGATCAGTTTGCTTTTAGCATCATGATTTGTACTTCACCTAGTAGTATTTTAAGTGTCATATCAGTTGCCCCTCTATTTTTGGATGATATTATCTCAATCATCAAAAAATATATGTGTCAAGTACTCCAAAATAGCAAATTCTTCAATGAAATCTGTAGGTCCATTAACCACACATTTTGAGAGAATAGATCTTCATGTAAGCATAAGATTATGACTACGGAAGCAGATGCACAGCCACAAATATGTATAGGTATGTGCGAGCACAAAATTTTGAGGTTACGGATCCATCCGGGTCTCTACGGGTGCTTGCGGGAACTGTGCGCATAGTGCTTGCACGGCATGAGCATGCAAGCGCCATGGCCTTGATTGATCTTGGGGGGGGGCATGTGTTTGTCGCGGTAGTGGCTGTTGTGTTCCTCGCAAAAGTCGGATCATCTCATTTTGAGACTCTTCCATTCGATGGACACGATATTCTAAAGAGATTCTTGTCGCTCCTTCATCGACAGGGTCACGTCTATCAGGGGGGAGTGAGGCAGAAGCTTGGCATCCTTGGTTCAAGGATTAGTTTTGAGAGTGACGGGAGTTGGAGCGGGAGGCTCCGTGGTGACGAGTATTGCGCCTATTGGCCATAATGCAGATGTTCACAAAAATTGTGATTGAGGGGTTCTTTTCCCACAGACGGCGCCAAACTGTTGCGTGCTAGAAAACCAGTTGCGGTAGAGTGAAAGTTTACGCAGCTTTTGTTGTGTCACACACACATTTAAAGAGTGAACAAGAAAACTCCAAAAATTTTTACGTGGAAAATCTCGAAAAGAGGGAAAAAACCACGGGGCCTAGCCCAGTAAAAAGCTCCACTATATATTTATTTTGGAGTACAAGTTTTCCCGCTACGGGATTACAAAATTGTATATAAGAAGGGCTGACAATGGAAACCCCAAAATCAGACAACAACAGCCATATAGTCACGTTTAGGTGGTAGCAGTTGCTTGTGGTAGCAGATGATGGTGAACAGCGAGGAACAACGACTAGCGATGAAGGTCATCATTATAGGCGAGAGATTTGACGGCGAGGATCGCCGGCCGTGGTTGACTGTCAGTGGTACGCGATTGGAGGATCTTCAAGCTTTAGAGCTCTCTCCTCTCTCTTACTTGGCCTCCCCCTCCTATGAGGAATGAGAGGCTATTTATAGATTGGAGGAGTGGCGTATCTGTAAATACATGTAAAACCCGTACCACTCCACTTCATCGGATAGCTCACAATGATCCCTTTGATCATTTGATGTATTTTAAATATTTGAATGCTCAAATGAAGTCGGAATTTTAAGATCTTGGGCTTGTTAGATCCGGCTCGTCGAGACACTCGATTTGACTATAAACACTCCATGTTTAAGAGCTTTTTAGAGATTTAATTGATATCCCAAAGTTTCCAATGATATTTTAAGTGCTCGATCTCGACCAGTTTCAACTTCGAATCAGTTTGCTTTTAGCATCAAGATCCGTGCTTCGCCTAGTAGTATTTTAAGTGTCATATCAAGAATTGCTTGAATTTTTATGAAATAATTTGATAAAGTGGTGCAATCTTTTGATAAAAATTGGTATAGTAAATTACATATTAAATTTTTGATTTTTTTTCTAAATGCAACTAAAAATCTAAAAAAAATAGTTTGGATCGATACAATTTATGTTATTGATTAAATGGATTAGTTTTTTTTGGATTTGGGATTAAAAACCAACCGATTTAACAAACTTCAAAACTGAACTACCCTAAACGATCGATTGCACACTCATAATGAACTCAAATCTAACAAATTGCAATCCAAGATAAATTGGGTTAAACCATTCACTCCAACATATTTCAAATTAACATTTGAACATAACATATTCTCTTAATATGTCTAATTTTATCAATTAGCCAACTTAACCCAAGTTGATCTAAACAAATCGAAATAAGCCATTTTGGGATAAAATCAAAATAAACTCAAATCAATTATAATCAATTATGTCAATCATTCTATTTAACTTATCAAAAATGATTAAAACCTAATATGAACCCAAATTGGTCAAATCAATCCATTGAACCCAACCTAACCCACTTAAGCTAAATTGAGTCAAATTGAATTCAAGTCAATCTAAATCAAATCTAAACCCATTAAGCCCAAGCAACCCTCATGTTGCATGAGCTAAGATCTCAGCCCAAGTGAAAGGGGAATTAAAGTTCAACAATGGAGGCATTGTTGACCTCACTTTTGGAGTGAGGTTAGCTACTTCTTCCTTAGACTTAGGATCTATCTAAGTACTAAGGTATTCGTAGCCTTAAGATGCTTCTAGTGATTAGGAGAACACTAAGCTTAAGCCTAAAGACCATAGGACACAACTTTAGGGATAGATTATAGCCTAGTATGGGTAGGGCCCACCTACCCTAAATTCGATTAAACCACATAGTGAACTACCAATTCAAGTTTAAACCAATTGACCACAAATCAAATCTTAATCGAGACCAATTAATCATAAACCAAATCTGATTTATTACGATCAATTTGGCCAAATGGTCAAATTGATCTGACTTAGCCCATTTTTGGCTTAAGAGGGCTAAACCCAAAATCAAACCAATCTAATTAAAATCTAATTCAGTTAAAATCATTTGAATCTCAATTGAACCTGATTAAAATCTTATTACAAATCCATTAAAATAGACTAAGTTAACTTGGCCCTTAACCCAAGTTGGCCCATTTGAATCCTATAGGACCAAAATCTAATTCAACTTGATTTAAGCCAAATGGAATCACTCCAAACCTTATGTTCATTCCAACCACCCAGTTAAACATTTCAATCCATCCCAACTCATTCAATTTCATCAATTGGTCTAATTAACCCAACTTGGCCCATTTGACCTAAAGTTCAAATGAGTCAAAATTCAATCTAACTCAAATTAATAGCAATCAAAGATATCAATCAACTCCAGATCCATCATTCAATATCTCTCAATAGCCAACTAACCTCAATTGAACCAATCAAGCTAATTGATTCATTTGACTCAATTTGGCTTAAAAGACTAAATTGAATCCAAACTTAGTTCAACTTTAATTTGATCAAATCAACTCATCTAACTTCTTCCAAAATGATTGTTGAGCATCATTGATCATTTAATTACAACCAATTGGGACTAATCAAACTAATTTGGCTACTTAATCCAAGTTGACCCAATTTTACCTAAAGGGCCAAATTGGGCCAAATTTTATTTCAATCCAAATTGATTGCATCTAATGCCTTTAATCAATAATAAATTGATTATTGAACACCCTCTAATCATCAATTGAATCCAATTTACTCAAACCAACCCAATTGACCTATTTGGCCCAATTAAATCTAAAGGATCAAATTGAGCTAAAACCTATTCAAATCCAAATCAAATTCTACAATAATTCTCAAATGATCAATCAAACATAACTTAACCCCTTATCCAACCCAATTTGGATAATTTGATCAAATTGGTCAACTTAACATATTTGATCTAAATGGACCCATATGAGTCAAATTCAAATCCATTTCAAATTGAAGCAAATCAATTACACCAATATATTTTAAATGATCATTTAAACTTAATCCAATAACCCTCTTAACCAAATTTAGTCAATTAGTCAACCTAACTCATTTGAACTCAAATTAAGTTATATGGGTCAAATTGAGCCAAACCCAACCAAACCATGTCCAAACTTAACCAAACTTGGTATGACTCATTCTTAGGTCTCAATTAACCTGTCCAAGTGAACACAACCCTTGGTGAGCCTGGTTTGGATCAAACCAAGTGAACAAAAGTTTCAAATAGAACAAAATCTCTATTTGGAAGGCTTACCCACCTCTTTGTCTATTGTAGTTATCTTTTGGCTTTCTTTGGACATAAGCCAACTGATGCAATCTAACCCAAAGCTACTAGATCAGTCCATGACTAAGGGGAGGGCCTCCTCCCCTTAGTCGGCCATTGGTCCACCTCAAAAGAGGTGTAAACTCCTTTAGCCACTCAAGCACCTCCACATCACCAATCCATTGCCACCTCTGGCCACCTACCTTGGCCGGACTGCTGCTAAAGGCTGAACCAATCTCATGGCTTGGTTCACATGGGGATGGAAGTATACCCCTCCTCTCTCATTATAACTAAATAGAGATGTTCACTAGAACCTTACTAATAGTCCCCAAGCATTCTCAGAGCTTCATGTGCCTTCAGTCGTCGACAAGACTAGCTCTTCCCTCAGCCCGAGTAGTCTCTCCATCGAACTTCACCAAAACTCTTCCAAAAATAAATTAACAGCACCCACACCTTCCTCTCACTCTAGTGAGTAGGAATGAAACGAGAATCACTCAATTTGAGCACCGAAAGACACTCTAAGACTAACTCCAGTGAGCTTTATAGCGATGCTTGTTCTATAGGACACCTGACTGGAAGGCAGCTAGTGATCTTCTTAGCAGGGCTTCATCTCTTCAAGGTGAAGCTATCTCTATCAATGGGCCACTAGTATTTAACTCTAGCAAGGTAATTTTCGGCCAACTGTAGAAAATCATAGAATTTTTGATCCTTTGTGAAGTGGATGTGTATTTCGTGCCAATCAAACCATAGGAACCTTTTTAGAACTCCTCCCTGATAATTTTACGTTTGATTCTAGCATTGAACGAGCTTCGATGAGCTCGAATCAAACGGTGAGAGGTGAATGGTGTTCGTCTCTCGTCATGAGTGGACGACAGATCATTAACTATCCATTCCTCTTAATCAGAATTAATGAACATGATTAGTCACATTAGATTTATCTAATTTAATCCTTTAAAATAGGGAGATTAATCTCATTGATCGTGATAGGATGATTGAGATGAAAACGCGTCCACCAGGGTGGTAGTCAAAACATTTAAATAATCAATCCTGTGGTGCCATGTAGAAAGCGATGCCATGTCAGCAATTGTGCGACACCAATTGTGTAAATGGGTTAATTAAGCGTGGGCTCCGAAAATTTGCCACCAACCTCTCAATTAGGAGAGTTTGATTAATGCCAGTAAAATTTTCAAAAGGCAAATGAAATAGTAGATAAGACACTACCTAGAGATTTTGCCCTCATTTTGTGAGGACTTTATATCCAGTTCCAAGTTTCTTATAGGCACAAGCACCTATTGTTAATTACTCATCCCAATGCTGAGAGAGAACTTTTGATTAAGGCTAATTGTTAGATCGCTAGATGCGTAGTGTATAGTAGCAGCATGTTGAGTATAAAATTGAGAATTTATGAAATTCATCATTTCAACTTAAAGCGAATGGTTGGGGGAGAATGATGACACGCCCGATCAAAATCCTATGGCTCCGTCATTCCGGGCTATCATGGTCCCTATTCTACTTAGTCAGAGGAGGTAGTCGACCCAACCTGACTAATGGATCCTTGTTAGCAGCTATGGGTTGCATCGTCTAAGGGAATCTTGTAGACCTAGGGTGGTGTTTGTCTAAGGAGACAAGTTTAAGTCCACCTTAGCTGAAAGAGGTTTTTTTGCCCTATCAAGTGCACTATATGGTTCAGAACTCAGAGGACAAAGCCATTGGGGAGTGTTGACCTCACTTTTGGAGTGAGTTCTCAACTTTCTCATCATAAATGTAGGACTCCTATAAACACTAAGAGTTTTTTAGTCTTAAAACATTTCTAATGACTAGGTGAACACTTAAGCTATGCCTATAGACTTAGAAGGGTTAGCCATAAGAATAGGTTATGCCTTAGGGACTTAGAAAAACTTGCCTACCCTTTAACCAAAGCCCAATCCATGCTTTCCTTCTCAATCAAAGCCTCAAATTCATACCAAACCAAATTTCAAAGACTTAAAATCAATCCCATGATCAAATTCAAGCTCAAGATTTCTCCATAAAACCCTATGTTTAAATTCAAAACCCTTCCTAAGCCCTTTGATTTCATCATATGGACTTAGCCTTAACCAAATTCAAATCAATCCTGATTCAATTGATTTTCTCAAAGATTAATTCAATCCTTCAACCATTTACCAAATCTAAATCCAAATCCAAATCCATAGTCAAAACCAAATCAAACTAAATCAAACCAAGCCAAAATCCCTTCTTAAGCCCTATGGACCTACCTCCATAGGCTTAATCAATCTTAACCTAAATTATCCCAAGCTTGATTGATTTATTTATAAATCAATTATTCATTCATTTATATTCACAAATATAAATGAAACCCACCCTCCAATGACCAAAAATAAATCAAACTAAATCAATTCCCTACTTAGACCTTTTGACCTACATCCTTAAGCTTGGTTAAATTTACTTCCAAATCACTCCAAACTCAAGTGATTTTCTCATGGATCATTTAAATCTTCATTAATATTCCCAAATATAAATGAAATATAAATCCAAATATCCAAATTAAACCAAAACCCAATTTAAGCATTTTTAGCCAATTTCTTGAACTTGGCTAAATCCTATGCAAATCAAACCAAAACCCATGAATTGCTTCATGAATCAATCATTCCTTCAATCACTCACCCAAATATAAACACAAAATATAATTATCAAACCAAAATCAAGTCAACATAAGTCAAACCCAAGTTAGCCTTTTTGACTTGAAAACTCCAAATGAGCCAAAATCCATTAGACTCCAAATTGATTGTAGTTGGATTTATTTTTCAATCATAGGCTCATATGTGAGTTCAACTAAACTTGAATCAAGCCAAAACCAAACTAATTGACCCATTTAAGTCCAGTTGACCCAAAGTGACATAAAAGACCTTTTTGAGCCAAGTTCTAATCCAACCCAAATTGGATTGAATCAAACCCATCCAAATCTTGTATCATGATCAACAATAATCCTAGGGTGATCAACTACCTTGAATTGGGTCAAACCAAGTCAACTTAGTCTTTTGACCAAGTTAACCTTTAGGCCAAAAGAAACCTAAACTAGCCAAAACTCACCATATACCAAATTGATTGAAACCATAGATTCAAACTAATTCATAATCAATGATTGAACATGATCAAACCCTCAATTGAGTCAAACCAAGTCCAATTGACCATTTGACCTAAGTTGACCCAAATTGACCTAAAAATCCAAAATGGGTCAAATCATGATTAAACCCAAATTGATTGCGACCAATAGCTCAAATTCATTCCAAATCATTTATTGAACTTGACCAATAATTGAGCCCAATTTGACCAATTGGTCAACTTGACCCAACCTAGCCCAAATTATCCTAAATGGTCAAAATAGCCAAAATCCAAATTAAATCTAAATCAAATCAAACCAAAGGCTATAATAATTTTCAATTAACCAATTGAACATGAACTAACACCTAACCCAACCTAATTTGGTCAAATTTATCAAATTAGTCAACTTGACCCATTTGACCCATTTGATTTCAATTGAGCCAAAATGAAACCTAAGCCAAATTGATTGAAACCCCTTAGACTAAAACTCTTCAAATCATAGTTTGAACCTAACCCAAGCCTTGGTTTGACCTAATTTGACCTATTGGTCAGCCCAACCCAACATGAACCTATATGAACCCATTTGACCAAATGAAGCCCAAGCACCTAAAACCAACCCATGGGACCTTTGTGGCTGACCAAAATTGACCCAAATTAACCCTAAGTCTGACCATAAGCCAAGTGGGCTTCACCCAAGAGAATTAACTTTGGACAAACCTCCCACATAAGTTCCCCTTTGACAAAGTCTATTCTCCCATCATATGGGAAGCCATCCAATTGCCAAATGGGGTATGCCTAATCTTCCTAGCCCGCTTTAAGCCCACTAGGATCAGCCATGGATAAAAGGAAAGCCAATCTCCTCCCCTTCACTCTAAACTAAGCACCCTAAGGATAAAGGAAACCAAATCAGCCACCACCTGCCCATATCAGCCTTGGAGACTCCTCCCAAGACTTCCCCCACTCTTGGCGAGCCGTGTGGACCCGATGGAGACAAGTCTGATGGTCTGACGAAGAGTGGCCATCAAGAAAATGGGATTGAATCCTGTCTATCCACTTCAGCAATTGAGGGGATATACCCCCTCAATATGAACAGGAATTCACGCATTCATTTTCGTTTGAGCCCTAGAGACTGAAACAAAACTCACACAGCCTTTCCACAAGCACCCCCATTTTGTCCCTTCTTAGTTTACGTTAAACTGAAATAGAGGAGGCCTCCCTTGATTCAAACTCATCCATCACTCAACCAAATCTTAATTAAACTTGCACAATCCATCCTCATGTGTCATCGAAGCCATTGAAGCCATTTCTTGAGCTCCAAATCCACTCTAAGCACGAGAACAATCAAGATCGAATGTCAAAAGGGAGGATCTTGGTCTCTAGAGAAGTCCACGTCAAACAAAGGCAATTGTCGCTTACCAGAGCCTCATCTCTACTAGACGAAGCTTCCTTAATCGCTCAAATCACCGGTCTTAGGTTGGTGAGGTATGACCATTAAAATCGATCCTTAGCTCATTTATGGTTGGTCTTTTGTGAAGTGAACATGAATGTGAGTCGATCATAGCTGTTGGATCCCTTTGAATCCTTTGTGCAAAGGTGTGGGCTCGATTTAGAGCCAATCTGAACTTTGGTGAGCTTGGATCGCATAAGAGGCAACGGACGGGTTCCGTCTTCTGCCTCCCGTGTAGAGGAAGGATCACGATCCACCCATTCCACGTGATCAAAACAGACAGCTCTTATTAGATCACACTAAAACCATTATATTTCTCTCTTATGCCTCAGGTTTGATCCGCATCATCCGATCCAAGATCGGACGGTGAGGATCAATACCGTGCCCACCACCAGCTGACGAGGCGTGCAAATGTGACAATTTAAAGAACCAACCCTGTGGCACCACGTGTAAAGCATGCCGCATTAGCGCACCACGTGGCGCCGGCGGGATTAAGCTTAATTAGGGATGTTTAATTAATTTTTAATTATGAAATTTCCATAATTAATAACTAATTATAGAAAAATCCAAAAAATACAAATGAGGGCTCATTTTAAAGGTATTTCTAGAGGTGAGCATTAAGTTGGTTCGGTCGGTTCGACCGAATTATTTATTAAACCGAACAAATCAGACTAAATAATTTAAAATAATCGAACCATCCAAATAATATATAAAACTGAACTAACCAAACCGAATTATAATTCAGTTTATTCAGTTCAATTTTTGATTAAACTGAATAGCATATAAAAATAAAAATAAAAATATTTTTAATGAACTAATTAATTAAAACAATCTAATAAATTTTATATATTAAAAATTTCTTAGTCAAGTAGAAATCTATAAATCTTTACAATCAAAATTATATATTTATATTTGACTTTTTAACTAATTTTGGTTTATTCAATTTATTCGGTTTATCCAATCTTTTAAAAAAAAATTGAACCAAAAATAGAAAACTAAACACTAGGCATTTACAACCAAAAACTGAACTGTGAGATTTAAAACCGAACCAAATCAACCAAATAACATCGGTTCGGTTTAGTTTTTCGGTTTGAATCGACTAGTGCACTCCCCTAGGTATTTCAAAGGGAAATCCATTAAAATTATTATTAATTAAATTTGAAGAGTAATTAGGCTTAATTAAGATTTAATTAAAAAGTTAATTAGCTTAATTACTCTGATTAATTATCGAATTAATTTTAAACTTTTAGAAGTTATTTAGGGGGATGACCCCTGCCTCCCCTATTTTTCTTGAAATTTATTAATTAGTTAATTTAGAAAATTGATTGATTAAGCCTTAACTACTCTCCTAGCTTAATTAATAATAATTAATAAAATAATAGTGAATTGATCAATTAATTAAGTTCATTAGTCTCTGTTAACAGTGGAGAAACTTAGGGAAATGGATTTGGACCCCTCTTCCAATCTTTTCCTTAAGTCTTCTTCATTCTCTCTTTAAAAATTAATTAATTAAAACTCATTAATTAATTAATTAATTAATTAAAGCAATCAAAACTCAAATCATATCAGAATTTAATCAATTATTTGAAAAGATTTAGGGATTGAGACTTAGGCTTCCTTCTTTGCCTCTTTCCCTTAGTCGATCCCATATTATTCATTAAGGATAATTAGGACTTAATTAGATAATTGGTGAACTTAATTAACTTAATTAAATCCGATTTCCCTTAGTCCATTTTGGGTAGTTCTTTGGGTGTTCGAAAACTTAAAGGGAGCTAATGAAGTTATGGTTAGCCCACATGTGTGAGAAAATCATAAAATTAATTAAGTGAGTTCCTTAAGCTTAATTAATAAATAATTATGAGTTAATTGCATTAGGTCGCTTTCATTTCATAAAAGCATTGCTATTTACTCTTTCATATTATTTGCATATCAGATTAGCTCATAATTTTTAATTAATTATCTTAAGGTAACATAGGTAAGGGTTAATTAATTAATTTAATCCATGTTCAACTTAATCAATTCATAAAATCAACCTAATTTTTTTTCATTAAATCAAATTAATTCACACATATGGGGAATGGGATTAGGATTAGCAAACCTTTTTCACATCCTTTAAATCAAATCAAACATGAAATCAAAATGGCTTTAAGAAACTTTAGGTTTATTTTAAATAATCTTATTTAATTGAATTGAATGAAATTACATGCTTGTGTTTCTTTATTTCTTTCCAATCATGTAAAAATGGTGAATGCCACTTGTAGTCATCCATTCATTTCTATCAAAAATTAATTAAATAAAATGATTTCCTTTATGTCAAATTTTCATGTGTTGACTTAATTAGAAATATGTGTGGCTATTATCACTATTAAATCTCAAATATATTTTCAAAAGTTTATTAATGAATAGTAATACATGTTGTGACATTAGTTATATATATACATAGGAGGTGCATGTGAATATAAACTTAGTATATGAAGTGAAGTTTCTTTGTTACATTCATATATTGATTTGCATAAGTATGAATGTTAATGGATATATTAGTCTAGACATTCCGAGGATGCACGGCTTTAAGTAGCCCCAAGGAGGTTCCTACCTCACTCCCCTGGTGCAGAATAATGATGACATACATGTTTGATTTCATTCTTATGCGTCTTGATATTAGAATTGGGATAAAGCTTTAATTCATTCACACATATAAATCAAATTAATCATATTCTACTTTTGCATGATTTTCTATTCTTGTAGTTGCTTATACATCCATATGTATTTAAGAATGGTGGGTATATTAGTATGGACATTCCGGGGATGCACAATTTTAAGTAGCCCCAAGGAGGTTCCTACCTCACTCCTGTGGTGTAAAAGTATGGTGACGTACTTGCTTAAAACTTTCATACATTTGAATGTGTATTTAGCTAATGAATGAAAATCCTCTTTTCTATAAAACTCATTTTATGCATCTTACATTTAAGTGTGATAAAAATATATTGCATGTATAGATAAGTTTAGGGCTTAATCATATGCATATTATATATGATGGAAAGAAATGAATGGATATGTGTCAGTGAACATAAACTTAGGATTACTTTAAAATATGTAATAAGCCATTCATTAAAAAGAATTGATTAATTAATTGGCTTTAAATGTAATTTAAGGTAAGGATAAAAGAGAGCGGCCCTCTCTTTTCTTCTCTTTATAACACTCAATTGTTAAGTGTAAATCAAGTGAAATAAAAGAAAACACTAAGCAAAATTCATAAATCAATTAAATCATTTAAATTGAAACCACCCTTCATCATTAAATCTCTTCATACTTAGAAAATTATAATAAAAGCCTAGTTAAGCTATACCACACAAACCTTAATACACACACCTTATATTAAGTCACCACTTTTAGCCTTATGTCAGGGTGGTGCATGGTTTGATGTATGTTTGGTTCTATGATATATTGTTGTAGACTGGATGTTAGGGTGTATGCTTCGTAGACTAGATATTAGGTCGTGATTAGCTTAATTATATTTTCTGCAGGAGATTGTGCTTAAGGGGTACTTAAAAATAATATAAATTCTCTCTTTTGAAGGTTGCTTAACCCCTAAGCATAATCTAAGTTAGGACAGGTGGACTTGGTTACCCATGTGCAGGGTGTTAAGTCCAAATTATCCATATAACTGCTTTAGTTGTATGGTGTGTTTAACTAATACTTACCTTGCAGGTGTAGTTAGATTTACTTTTCCTATTTTTTATGTAATTTTTGCATTATGAATTAAGATTAGTGTTATGGGAGATTAGAATGAACGGTGGCTAGAAGGCTTTGTACTGGGTGGCCCCCGTGATGCCTTTGGAACAAGCAAACCCAAAAGGAGGAATAAAGGAGATATGAAGATATGAAGAATGAAGACCCCCCATAACTTTTGTTCATTTATGTAATTGTAATTATTCTTTCATGTACCGGGTTGTATAAGGGTAGAGCACGGCTACCCATTTCTCTTTTCGGACTATACGGTGGTGCCCGACCACACCGGCCTATTATTCTTTTATGTTGGGTTTATAAATTATTGATGCTTCATTTATATTTATGTAATAGAAATGACATGTATTTTCTTAGTTTCTTCATGTATGGTGATTTAATGTGTGGCCTAGATCATGTTAGGCTCTTAGGAAAAAAATAAACTTTCTACCCCAACTACAACTCATAACTAATTTTCTAAACAACTCATAATCTCATTCGAAGCCTAGGTATTAAATCAAGATAATTAAAAGATTTAACAACCCCTTAGTTGAATATAGTATGCTTAATATCATGTATGTCATCTTATTTTAGTCTTGCTAAGAGAGGGTTTTCATCCTTGTATGATAGGGGAAGACTTGACCTTTGAGGGTCTCCTCTGTGGTGGAAAACACCTCTTTTTCTCTGATTTAGCCAATAATCTCATTTCAACATGCATTTAGACATGTAAAAATTCTATGGCCTTTGTCAAAATGAAGAGTCCAAAATCAAATAGAAATTGATAAAATTTATATTAGACTAAGTCATTATTCATACCACTTATGCTCTAGTTTCTTAGGGAGTGAGTTTAAGGACTTTAGTTTCTTTCTAAATAATAACAACCTAACCATCTTACAAAATATATGACTTGATCACATAATTTTGAAAAAACCTAGGAGGAGTTTGTTAGATGCCACTCCAAGCTGTTATAAGTCCAGCAGTCGGGTGATTTACCCTCTCTTGTGGAGGTAAACCATATACCCATTTCTACCTTAGATTTAGGATGCACTTTGGCTCTCGCTAAAGCTCCATAGATTTAGGATCTGAGGTTATTATTTTCCCCCAAGCTACAAGCATAAATCCCCATCTCTTAGGCATTTTCACAATCTTATATTATGGGATCATAAGTCTTAGTTTTCTAATAAAATTTTAACTTAAATATATAATTCTCTTCAATTTCAAATATAAAAAGTTCAACCATAGGATAAGCTGGAATGCTTACTAGGTTTCCTAGTATCATGGGCATTCCTTACTCATCTCCCTTTGGCTTTGATAATAAGTCACTCTCTTTTGATCTATCTTGATTGATTTTCTAAACATAACCAATTTATTGATAGTCCTATCTTTGAAATCTTTGGAGATAATAATTGCTTGCTTTAATCAAGAGTATTCCTAATGAACTCATATTCTTTTAGATGTAATTAACTATGGGGGATTCCCCCATAGGGAACTTTAGAACCCAATTTAATTAAACCCTACTTTATTCATCCATATAAAGTAGGGGAAAAATCGATGCTATATTCGAAGACCCATCATGCCTTATGAGTACTTATTAGGTAATTAGATCCATTGTATGGTGGTGATTTCTATATTTCAAGATAGTGCACTGTTGACCTCACTTTTGGAGTGAGCTTTCAACTTCTCCATCCTAGGCATAAGGACTCCTCTAAACACTAAGAGTTCCTTAGTCTTAAGACACTTCTGGTGATTAGGTGAACACTTAACCTAACCCTAGAAACTTAAAAGAGTTAGCCATATAAATAGGTTATGCCTTAACGGTATTAGGAAGACTTGCTTACCCTATAGCTTAAATCTAATCCTTGCTTCCCTCCTTCAAATCAATTCCAAATCAAATCTTACATCAATTCCAACTCAATTCATCTTCTCAAATCTTAAATCAAATCCAAAACCTTTTATGAGCCCTTTGATTTCATCTCATGGACTTAATTCAAATCAATTCCAACTCAATTGATTTTCTCAAATCATAAATCAATTCCAAAACTCAAATCATGAATCAATTCCAAATAATTGAAACCCATTACCAATTCCAAATCCAAAATCTTTCCTAAGATCTTTTGATTTTATCTTATTGGCTTAGCTCAAATCAAATCCAAATCACTCCAAACTCAAAATATTTTCTCATAACCCATTTATATTCTCATTTACATTCACAAATATAAATGAAATATAAATTCAAACAACCAAAACTAAATTCAAAACTCAAGTCCAAATCTAACTTAAATCCAACCTATACCCTTTCAAGTCAAATTCTTGAACTTAACCAAATCATCTCAAATCAATTCAAACCTTTGGATTTTGTCTTCAAACAATCATTCCTTCAATCACACTCCTAAATATAAACATAAACTACAATCATCAAACCAAAATCAAACTAACCCAAGTCAAACCCATGTTCACCCCTTTTGACTTGAAATTGTCAAATGAATCAAAACTCATTTGACTCCAAATCACTTGTAATTGGATTCATATTTCAATCATAATTCCATATGTGAGTTGAACTAAACTTGAATCAAGCCTTGATCAAGTCAATTGACCCACTTAGGCTCACTTGACCCAAAGTGACCTAAAGCACCTTTTTGAGCCAAATTCTAATCCAACCCAAATTGGATTGAACTAAGTCCATCTAAGCCTCACACTGTCAGCAACAATCATCCTAGGATGATTAATCACTCAAATTTGGTTAAACCAAAGTCAAACCTAGCCTTTAACCAAGTCAACACTTAGCCCAAATGAAACCTAAAAAGGCGTACCTTTCGCATGATGGGGTCTGCGCAAAAAAGAGGTGCGGAGCAAAAGAATTTGTTAGCCAAAATCCACTATATGCTGAATTGATTGAAACTATTGATCTAAACCAATTCATAATCAATGATTGAACTTGACCAAACCATCAATTGAGCTAAACCATGTCCAATTGGCCACCTGACCCAAGTTGACCTAAAAAGTCAAAGTGGGTCAAATCTTGATCTAAGCCAAATTGATTGCAACCAATAAGTCAAATTCATTCTAAATCACGTGTTAAACTTGACCAAAGCTTCAATTGGCCAACTAGACTCAACCTAGCCCAATTGACCATGAACCTAACTTGACTTAAAAGGTCAAATCAACTTAAAATAAAACAAAACTAAAATTGATTGAAATCAAAGATTATAATACATTTCAAATGACCAACCAAGCCTAAACCAACCCATGACCTAACCCAATTTGGCCAAAATAGGTCAAATTGGTCAACTTGATCCATTTGACCTAAATAAACCTAAATGAACCAAAACCAAATATAAACCAAATTGAACCAAACCAATGATATCGACAGGCTCCAAATGATCATTTGAACTTGACCTAACCCATAGTTTGACCCAATTTAACCAATTGGTCAACCTAACCCAATTTGACCCAGATCAAGTTGAACTAACTCAAACCAAATGAACTCCAAATCACTTGAAATTTGGCTCAACCAATTTTTGAATCATTTCAAGTCTGCCCAAATCAAAATAAGGCCAAATGACCACTTTACCCCTTAAGTCAAAGGGTATCCTATGATCAAATTGACTTAAAATTTGATCATATTCTTTCTTAAGGCCACTTGGCATCCTCCTAGTGGACCATATGGACATCAAGGAGGGTGGTGAACATGACCCAATGTCCTTGGGTCAGCCATGACCCAACCCAAAGCCAAATTGACCCCTCCAATAGAAATTGAGCACTTGGAATCACCAATGCAGCCACCTAGCACATAGGTACTCACTCTTCTTCCCTCCACTACCTAAAATGAATCACATGGAGTATTTAACAGCCCAAATCGATTAATCAATCCAAGAAATTTAGCTAAAATGGCATTTCTAGTCTTGACCGTCTGATCCAAGGAGGGGGAGACATACTCCCCCTCATTCCCACTTAAATAAAAAGCACTGAATTTGATTGAGCTTAGGAATCAAAACCAAGCATTCCTAAGCTTCCCAAGGCCATTTACAAGCTTCCTTAACTTTTCCTTCTCGGTTTTGCTTAAGGCCGAAATAGGGGAGGTGAAGTGATGATCCAACTCATCCAATTCTCCACCAAACCCAAATTAATCTTACAAGCACCATCAAGGGACCTAGTCGAGCTCAATCAAGTTGCCACGAGAAGGAGGACTTTGATCAAAACTGATTGCCATTGAAGGGGAGCTTGATCAACCGAGCCATCCACTTCAAATCAAAGCTTGATACCTTCAACAGGGGTTCATCTCTACTGGACGAAGCTACCTCCTCCGTTGGAAGCGTCGGTGATAGCCTCCGGTGAGGTATTGCTCAAAATCGATCCTAAATAAAAATTGCTTGGTCCTTTATGAAGGGAATTGTATTCCCATTAGATCTTAATCGTTGGATACCTTGCTTGTGCTCCTCCGAAGGTGTGGAGCGAGTTTGAACTCCATCCAAAATGGGTGAGCTCAGATCGAGCAACGATCGACGGATGACATCCATCTATCACCGCTTGGGAGGAGATAAATCACACACCGTCCATTCCATGTGATTGGAATGGACGGTTGTGATTAAATCACAATAGATCTCACTTTAATTTAAGCCTAAACTATGGGATTAATCACAGTCGTCTGATCTTAGATCGGACGGCCCATGGAGAAAGCACGTCCGCCACTAGCTGACTCGGCAACAGATGTGACAACTTAAATAATCTATCTCATCATGCCACATTGAAAGCGCGCCGCATCAGCCGCCATGTGGCCCGACAAGATAGGGGGTTAATTAGGCTTATTAATTCATTTTTAATGCTGAAACATTCAAAATTCATAACTAATCGTAAAAAAATAAAAAAAACAAACTCAAGTTCATTTTAAAGATAATTCAAAGGAGAATAATATAAAATTAAGTTTAATTGATTTTGAACAGTAACCTTCACTCAATTTGGGTTTTATTGGAAATATAATTAGGCTAATTACTCCTTAATTACTTCAATAATTAATTCCAAACTTCTTAAAGTTGATTAGTGGGATTACCTCTACCTCCCATGATTTTCTTGGAATTTATTGTTGGATTAATTAGGGGAATTGTTTAGTTCATCCTTAATCCCTCTCTTAACTAAATAAATGATTAATTAACCTATTAAATAGTGATAAACTCATTAATTAAGTTATTAATCATCATGAAATAGTGAATAGACTTAGGGAATAAGATTAGGATTTCTTTTCCAAATCTTTTCCCCTAAGTTCATTTCATTTGGATAAAGACTTAATTAATTTATAAATTGATTAATGATTTAATCACTTCATTAAATGGCTTAATTAACTAAAATCAAAATCAAATTATTCCAAAACTTAATCTCTTAATCTTGGGTAGATTCTTTGGTGTTCAATAACCTAAAAGGCTTCAAAGGAAATTATAATCAAACTATATGTGTAGGATGGTTATGAAAGTACTTAATTAAACCCTTTAGCTTAATTAATTAATAATTGTGAGCCAATTATATTAGGCCCCTTTATTTCTTAGGTGCATTGCTGATTTAAATTTCATGTGATTGCATATCATATGTTGGATCATAATTACTTGTTTAATTATGTTAAAGTCGTGTAGGTAAGGGGTAATTAATGGATTTAATTCACACCTTAACTTTAAGAATTAATTAGGGTGAATGAAGTCATATGCTTACATCACTTTATTTCTTTCCAAGCATGCTAAATATTATTTGCCATATGAAATCATGCATTCATCTCTTTTGAAAAATCAATTAAATAAAATGTTTTCTCTTATGTCAAATTGCATGTGTTGGCTAAAAGAGCGGCTATTATCACTATTAAACCAAAAATCATTTTCAAAATCTATAAATCAAAGATTATGAATGGAGTGATGCTACTTATAAGTACTTATAAGCTTGTTTGTGATTATAGCATAAGATGTATTTTATGTTGTTTTCTTCTCTTCTCTTAACATGGATTTGAATAGGATTTGCAAAGTGTATAGTCCATTTGAAAAGAACATAACACTTGTTTAAATTCATCCCTATGCACTCCTATGTTAGGACTTAAGAAGGATCCTCACATTACACATGTAAATTATACAATCAAATTAAACATAAAAATATTTTGCATGATTCTTCATCCATTTATTTCTTTTTGTACATTTTCATGTATTTAAGAAAATTAGTATATTAGTTTGGACATCCCGGGGCTGCGAGGCTTTAAGTAGCCCTAAGTAGGTCTTGTACCTTATGCCCCTGGTGTAGAAAGTAATGGCGCAGTACTCACTTATGTCTTTTATACATGTGAATGTGCATTATGTTAATGGATAAAGAATCTCTCTTTTCTACATAATAAAGACATGCATTCATGGAATATCCAAATTTCCAAATCATATCTCTTAGCATTCATCATCAAGGTGTGCTAAAATTTGTATTTCATGTATAGGTATGCTTAGGATTATTCATATTGATGGTATACATGGTGGAAAAAAATAAATGGTTGTGTGTTATGTAATAGTAATTCTTCTTAACTAATCCTAAGATGTCTTTCTTATTGAATAGGTCTATTTGGAGCAAATCTAAACTTAGGGTTAATTAAAACACATAATAAAATATTCACTAAAGAAAATTCATTATTGAATCTATCTTAGAAATTACTTAAGATAGGGATGAAAGAGAAGTTCTCTTCTCTTTTCTTCTCTTTATAATATTTAGTGATTAAGTATAGATTCATTCAAACTAAATCAAATCATCAACTAAAAATGACAAATCAACTAAATCACTTAAAATGAAACCACCCTCTACGTTGAATTCTTCACACTTAGAAAATTTCAACCTTAAAGCCTAGCTAAGACATGCCACATAATCCTTAAATGGCACACATTAGGCTAAGTCATCATTTCTAGCTCTATGTTAGGGCGGTGCATGGTTTGATGCCTAATTTTATTTTGTGATGTAATATTTTTAGATTGGATGTTAGGGTGCATGTGCGTAGATTGGATGATAGGATAATCTTATTCTAATCATGTCTTCTGCAGGGGATTGTGCTTAAGGGGTGCTGTAATAAAAAATATAAATGATTTTTCTATGCAGGTTGCTTATACCCCTAAGCATGATCCAAACTAGGACAGGTGGACTTGGTTACCCATGTGTGGGGTGCTAAGTCCAAATTATTCATATAATTGCTTGGGTTGTGTGATATGTTTAGCTAATCTCTATTTTACAGGTTTAATTAGATCTATCTTTCCCATTTTAATATAAATTTTGCAATTAAGATTTGGAATGAATGTTATGAGAGAATTAGGATGACATTGGTTATAAGACCATGTCTTATATACCATGTGAAGCCTTGGAGCAAACTACATCCCTAGTTAAATCAAATGAAGAAAAAAGAAATGAAGAAAGAAAGAAATGAAGAAAGGAAGAAATGAAGAATGAAGACCCCCCATAACATTAATTACTTCTAAATTGTAATTATTCATTTGTAATCTGGGTTATATAAGGGTAGAGCTTGGCTGCCCATTTTTCTTTACGAGTTTGTGCGGTGGTGCCCGACCACATCGACATCTTATTCTTTTGTGCTAATTTTATAAATTGATTAATGTTTTGTTTATGATTGCGCAATTAGGATGATATGATCTTCCTAATTTCTTAATTGCTTGATGGTTGTTGAATGGCCTGGATGCGATCAGACTCTTATGAAAAAATAAATTTTCTATCCAATTAATCAACTCAAAATTAAATTAAATAACTCATAACCTCACCTAAAGAGCCTAAGACATAAATCAAGATAATAAAAAATTTAGCAACTCTTTAGTTGGATATTGTATATCTCACATCATGCATAAAACATATTGCTTCACTCTTACTAATGGAGGGTTTCACCTTTGCTAGAGAAAATGGCTTGACCTTTGAGAGCCATGGTGGAAACACACCTCTTTCTTTTTGATTTTATCCCATGATCAATTTTCTCATGCATTAGGCATATGAAATCCCATAGCCTGAGTCAAATAAAAATATCCAAAAAAAATGAAAATAAAACTTAACAAAATTAGCATTAGATTAAGTCATGAGTTCATGTCCTTCATGATCTAGTCTCTTAGGGAGTGAGTTTAAGGACTTAGTCTCCTTTCTAAACAAATAAAATCTTAGCCATCTTGCAAAGCATAAGACTTGCCTACATGTATTTAAAATCGTAAGAAGAGTTAGTGGCGGACACCCTCAGGCGGTTGTAAGTCCTGTAGTCAGGTAGTTTATTCTCTCTTGTGGAGATAAACTATATACTCATTTTCACCTTAGATTTAGGTCGTGCCTTGGCCATTGCCAAAGTTCCCTAGATTTAAGATCCAAGTTTACTGTTTCCCTTTGTGGGCTACAAGCATAAATCATCACCTCTTAGGCATTTCCACGATCTCGTATTGTGAAATTATAAGCCCTGGATTTCTAATAAAAATTTAAAATATATAATGCTCTTCAAATTTCAAAAATATAAAAAGCTCAACCATATGATAGTTTGGGATGCTCGTTAGGTTTCCTAGCATCCTGAGCATCCCCTACTCATCTCCCTTTGATTTTGATAATAACTCTCTCCTCTTGATCAATCCTACTGACTTTTCAAAAATAATTAATTTGTTCATAGTCCTATCTTTGAAATATCTAGAGACAATGATCATTATCTTAATTGAGAGTATTCTTAAGGAATCTCATTCCTTAAGATGTAATTAACTATGGGGCTTGCCTAGAACAATGAATGACTTAAAATAAACCTTACTTTACTTTCCCATGTGGAGTAGGGGAAAGATCTCGAGTACATTCGAAGACCTTTTATCCTTAGGAGTCCTTATTAGGTGATTAGGTCCATTATAGGATGGTGACTTATATCCTCGAGATAGTGCATCATTCCTCAATGTCACACCCGATCACCCTAATGAGTACATTTGTAGATCTATGTGGTGTCCCAACATATAAACATTTTTAATTTTCAAATTCCCAAGTTTAAGAAATAAACAACACATGCACTATTCTTTAATGTCGTACCCAATCACCTCAATAAGTACACCCTCAGATCTGCATGGTGTCCTTCATATACATAAATCGAAAACAAACACCATAAATTTTTCTGGCCACTCCACTGGGGATGGTTCCTCTCTCCATCTCTAGTAGGCAATTATTGTCCTCAAGCATTAATAGTGGACCTATATTTCATATGAGTCCAAGACTATCTTTCCTTTTGTTCACACTTAGCTTATTTCATTCTTAAGTAAAGCTAGTCAACACTCTCTAGGTGTTAGGACCTCACTCCTTGTAGGTCTTGAAACCCCTATTGGGTTCCCCAATAGGTGAAAGATAAAACTAACTAATGAAAGGAGGTGGCAAAAATTTAGAACCTCCTTACCACTAGCTTGGTAAGGCAAGGTTTATTTTAATATTTAAGAAAATAAACTCTTTTTCAAAATGTCACTTTCCAAAAGCACATTTTCAAAAATTCACATAACAAAAGATCTTGCATAAAATTCATAAGAAACTTTCAAAAAGCATTAAACTCATATAAACAAACCTCTTCTAACAATCCCCATGATTGTTACATGGAGGTTCTTTTCAAAATCAAAATCAAAATAATTTTTTCAAAAAGCAACTTTTTTGAAAATAGTTATCTCCATTCAACATACTCAAATTTGTTGAATGAAGATTTTATTTTCAAATAAAATCATAGCATATAATTGAAACTCCACTTAACATATTTCACATATGCTAGAGTTGAAGTTTCCATCTTTTCAAAAGCAACAGATCACACACATGGAATCATGATATATTTTGGATTCCATGTGACATACCGAAATTTATCGAATGAGAGTCCCATTTCCAAAATTCACAAAAATAAATTAAACTCTATTTAACATACCCAAATTTGTTAAATAGATTTCCCCTCTTTCAAACAAATTTGGTATGTTAAGTAGGAATCAAATGTGATATTATTTGAAAATGAGATTCTTACTTAATAAATTTGATATGTTAAGTAGAATCAAATGTGATATATATATATATATATATATATATATATATATATATATATATATATATATATATATATATATATTTTAAATGGGACTCTTACTTAACAAATTTGGTATGCTAAGTTGGAATCAAATGTGATTATGATTTGTTTGAAAAAGGGGAAATCTATTTAACAAACTTGGGTATGTTAAATAGAGTTTAATTTATTTTTGTGAATTTTGAAAAAAAAGGGACTCTCATTTGGCAAAATTGGGTGTCAAATGGAGTCCAAAATATGTCTTGATTTTATGTGTGTGATTTCTTTCTTTTGAAAAGAGGGAAACTTCAACTCTAGCATATGTGAAATATGTTAAGTGAATTTTTAATTTTATATAATGATTTTATTTAAAGATAGGATCTTCAGTCAACAAATTTAAGCAAGTTGAATGAAGGTGGTTATCTTCAAAAGCGTGCTTTTGAAAAAAAAGAGGGAAACACCAACTTTAGCATATGTGAAATATGTTAAGTGAAGTTTTAATTTTATGCTATGATTTTTAAAATAGAATCTTCATTCAACAAATTTGATTATGTTCAGTGGAGATAATTGTTTTTAAAAAGATGTTTTTTTTTAAAAAAAATAATTTTGATTTTAATTTTGAAGAGAAACTCCATGTAATAATCATGGGGATTGTTAGATGAGGTTTGGTTATATGAGTTTTGTGCTTTTGGAAAACTTCTTATGAATTTTGTGCAAAATCTTTTGTTTTGTGAATTTTGAAAAAGTACTTTTAGAAAGTGACATTTTGCAAAAGAGTTTATTTTCTTAAATATTTGAATGTACCTTGCATCACCAAGCTAGTGGTACGGAGGTTGTAAATTTTAGTCATCTCCTTTTATTAGTTAATTTAATCTTTCACCTATTGGGTAACCCAATAGAGGTTCTAGGACCTACAAGGAGTGAGGTACTAGAACCTAGAGGATGTTGACTAGCTTTTCTTAGGAATGAAATAAGCTAAGTGCTAACAGAAGGAAAGATAGTCTTAGACTCATACGAAATACACGTCAACTATCGTTGCTTGGAGACAATAATTATCTACTAGAGATGGAGAGAGGAATCATCCCTGGTGGAGTCGCCAAAAAAATCTGTAGTGTTTATTTTTAGATGTGTGCATATATGGGGGGAGGGGACACCACACAGATCTGAAAGTGTACTTATTGAGGTGATTGGGTTCAACATTAAGGAATAGCACACTATCTGGAAAGATAGAAATTATTATCCTATAATAGACCTAATCACCTAATAAGGACTTCTAAGGCATGATGGGTCTTCAAATATACCAAAGATTTTTCCCCTACTTTACATGGATGAATAAAGTAGAGTTTATTTAAACTGGGTTCTAAAGTTCTCTATGGGGGCAAGCCCACATAGTTAATTACATCCTAAAGAATGTGAGTTCCTTAGGAATACTCTCATTTAAAGTAGGCAATTGTTGTCTCCAAAAATTTCAAAGATAGGACTATCAATAAATTAGTTGTATTTAGAAAATCAAGTGGGATAGATCAAAAGGAGAGACTTATTATCGAAGCTAAAAGGAGATGAGTAGGGGATGTTCATGATAATAGGAAGTTTAGTGAGCATTCCAATCTATCCTATGGTTGGGCTTTATATATTTCAAATTGAGGAGAATTATGTAATTGAGTTGAAATTTATTAGAAAGCTAAGACTTATAATCCCACAATACAAGATTGTGAAAATGCCTAAGAGGTGAGATTTATGCTTATAGCCTGAGGGAAAATAGTAACCTCAGATCCTAAATCTAGGAAGTTTTATCAAGGGTCAAAGCACATCCTAAATCTAAGGCAAAAAAGGGTATATTGTTTACCTCCACAAGAGAGGGTAAACCACTCGACCGTTGGACTTATAACTGGCTGGTGTGACAACCAGCTAACTCCTCCTTCATTTTAAAATTATGTGGTCAAGTCATATATTTTGCAAGATAGTTAGGTTGTTATTATTTATAAAGAATCTAAAGTTCTTAAATCCACACCCTAAGAGACTAGAGCATGAGTGGTATGAATAATGACTTAGTCTAATATAAATTTTATCAAATTTTATTTGATTTTGGACTCTTCATTTTGATAAAGTCTATAGGATTTTATATGTCTAAATGCATGATAAAAATAAGTTATGGGCTAAATCAGCTAGAAGAAGGTGTTCTTCACCACAAGGGATGCCCTCATAGGTCAAGTATTCCTTTATCAGTGCAAGGATGGAGATCCTTCATGTTCAAGAGAGAAAGAATATGTATACATGTTGTGAGACATTCAACCATTCAGCTAAGGGGTTGTTAAATCTTTTAAATATCTTGATTAAATGCTTAGGCTTTAAATGAGGTTATGAGTTGTTTAGAAAATTAGTTATGAGTTATAGTTGCGGTAGAAAAATTAATTTTTCTCTAGGAGCCTAATTAGATTCAGGCCACACATTAAATCATCATACATGAAGAAACTAGGAAAATACATGCCATTTCTATTACACAATATAAATAAATCATCAAATAATTTATAAACTCAATGTAAAAGAATAATAGGACGGTGCGGTCAGGTACCACCGTACAACCCAAAAAGGAAAATGGGTAGCCGAGCTCTACCCTTATACAACCATGTATATAAAAGAATAATTACGTGTTATAAATGATAAGTGTTATGGGGGGTCTTCATTATTCATATCTTCATGCTTTCTTCATCTCTTCATTTGATTTACTCCTCTTGATTTTGGTAGACTTCTAGGCATCGCATGGCACCCCAAGACTAAAACTTCTGGCCAATGTTCATCCTTAACCCCCATAACACTTAACCAAATTCCTAATGCAAAATTACATCAAAAATAAGGAAAGTAAATCTAACTACACCTGTAAGATAAGTGTTAGCTAAACACACTATACAACCCAAGCAGTGATATGTATAATTTAGACTTAGCACCCTGTACATGGATAACCAAGTCCACTTATCCTAATTTAGATTATGCTTAGGAGTTAAGCAACCTATAAAAGAGAGCATTTATATTTATTTTAAGCACCCCTTAAGCACAATCTTCTTTATCGTGCAAGGATGGAGATCCTTCATGTTCAAGAGAGACTTAGAAGGGTTATACAAATGAATAGGTCATGCCTTAGGGACTTAGGAAAACATGGCTACCCTATAGCCTAAACTAAATCCTTGCTTTCCTTCTCGAACCAAACCATAAATTCATACCAAACCAAATTTCCAAACATATAATCAATCTCATGATCAAATCCAAGCTCAAGATTTCTCCATAAAACCCCATGATTAAATTCAAAATCCTTCATAAGCCCTTTGATTTCATCCTATGGACTTAGCCTTAACCAAATTTAAATCAGTCCCGATTCAATTGCATTTCTCAAAAATAAATTCAGTTCTTCAATCATTTGCAAAATCCAAATCCATAGCCAAAACCAAATCAAACTAAATTAAACTAAGCCAAAATCCCTTCTTAAGCATTATGGACCTACCTTCATAGGCTTAATCAAATCTTAATCCAAATTATCCCAAGATTGATTGATTTTTGTATAAATCAATTATTCATTCATTTATATTCACAAATATAAATGAAATGCACCCTCCAATGACCAAAAATAAATCAAACTAAATTAATTCCCTACTTAAGCCATTTTGATCTACATCCTTAAGCTTGGTCAAACTTGCTTCCAAATCACTCCAACCTCAAGTGATTTTCTCATGGATCATTTATATCTTCATTTATATTTCCAAATATAAATGAAATATGAATCCAAATTGCCAAACCCGAATCCAAAATTAAACCAAAACCTAATTTAAGCCTTTTTAGCCAATTTCTTGAACTTGGCTAAATCCTATCCAAATCAAACCAAAACCCATGTAATTCTTCATGAATCAATCATTTCTTCAATCACTCACCCAATTATAAACTCAAACTATAATTATCAAACCAAAATCAAGTCAACCCAAGTCAAACCCAAGTTAGTCTTTTTGACTTGAAAACTCCAAATGAGCCAAAAATCCATTAGACTCTAAATTGATTGTAGTTGGATTTATTTTTCAATCCTAGGCTCATATGTGAGTTCAACTAAACTTGAATCAAGCCAAAACCAAACTAATTAACCCATTTAGGTCCACTTGACCAAAAGTGACCTAAAATCTTTTTGAGCCAAGTTCTAATCCAACCCAAATTGGATTGAACCAAGCCCATCCAAACCTCATATCATGATCAACAATCATCCTAGGGTGATCAACTATCATGAATTGGGTCAAACCAAGTCAACTTGGTCCTTTGACCAAGTCAACCTTTAGCCCAAATGAAACCTAAACTAGCCAAAACCTACCATATACCAAATTGATTAAAACCATGGATTAAAACTAATTCATAAGCAATGATTGAACATGATCAAACCCTCAATTGAGTCAAACCAAGTCCAATTGACCATTTGACTTAAGTTGACCCAAATTGACCTTAAAAATTAAAATGGATCAAATCAGGGATTAAACCCAAATTGATTGCAACCAATGGCTCAAGTTCATTCCAAATCATTTATTGAACTTGACCAAAGTCGTAATTGAGTCCAATTTGATTAATTGGTTAACTTGACCCAACCTAGCCCAAATTGACCTAAAGGGTCAAAATAGCCAATATCCAAATTAAATCCAAATCAAACCAAACCAAAGCCTACACTCATTTTCAATTAACCAATTGAACAGAAACCAACACCTAACCCAACCCAATTTGATCAAATTGCTCAACTTAACTCATTTGACCTATTAATTTTAAATGAGTCAAAATCAAACCTAAGCTAAATTGATTAAAACCACTTGGACTAAAACTCTTCAAATTATCATTTAAATCTAACCCAAGCATTGGTTTAATCTAATTTGACCGATTAGTCAACCCAACCCAACATGAACCCATATGAACCCATTTAATCAAATGAAGCCAAAGCACCCAAAACTAACCAATGTTACCTTTGTGGCTGACCAAACCTGGCCCAAATTAACCCTAAGTCAGCTTAAAATCTGGCCATAAGCCAAGTGAGCCCCACCCAAGGGGATTTGCCATTAGACAAACCTCCCCACATAAGATTCCTCCCCCATTTGGCAAAGTCCACTCTCCCATCACATGGGCAGTCATCCAATTGCCAAATGGAGTATGCCTAATCTTCCTAGCCCACTCTAAGAACACCAGGATCAGCCATGGACCAAAGGAAACCCAATCTCCTCCCCTTCACTCCAAATCAAGCACCCCATGGATAAAGGAAACCAAATCAGCCACCACATGTCGATATCAGCCTTGGAGACTCCTCCCAAGACTTCCCCCACTTTTGGTGAGCCACGTGGACCCGATGGAGACAAGTTTGGTGGTATGACGGCGACTGTCTAGCAAGAAAATGATATTGAATCTATCCATCCACAATAATTGAGGGGATATTTCCCCTCAATTCGAATGGGAATTCACGCATTCATTTTCGTCTGAGCCATAGAGACTGAAATGAAACTCACACAGCCTTTCCCCAAGCTCCCCCATTATCTCCCTTCTCAGTTTTATGTTAAGCCAAAATAGGGGAGGCCTCCCTTGATTCAAACTGATCTATCTCTCAACCAAACCTCAATTAAACTTGCACACACCATCCTCGTGTGTCGTCGAAGCCATTAAAGCCATTTCCTGAGCTTCAAACACACTCTAAGCATGAGTTCGATCAAGACCAAATGCTAAAAGGGAGGATCTGGGTCTCTAGAGCAATCCACCTCAAACTAAAGCAATTGTCGCTCTCTAGGGCCCTGTCTCTACTAAATGAAGCTTCCTTAATCACTCGAACTATCAGTCTTAGCCCCGGTGAGGTATGGCCATTAAAACTGATCCTTAGCTCATTTTTGTTGGTCTTTTGTAAAGTGAACATGAATGTGAGTCGATCATATCCATTGGATCCCTTTGGATCCTTCGTGGGAAGGTTTGGGCTCGATTTAGAGCCAATCTGAGCTCTGGTGAGCTTGGATCGGTCGAGAGAAAACGGATGGGCTCTGTCTTCCACCTCCCATATAGAGGAAGGATCACGAGCCATCTGTTCCGCATGATTAGAACATACGGCTCTGAATAGATCATACTAGAGCCACTATATTTCCTCCCTTAAGCCTCGGGTTTGATCTGCACCGTCCGCTGCCAGCTGACGAGGCGTGCGGATGTGACAATTTAAAGAGCCAATCCCACGACGCTACGTGGAAAGCGTGCCGCATAAGCACGCCACATGGCGCCGGTAAGATTAGGCTTAATTATGGCTGGTTAATTAATTTTTAATGTTGAAACTTATATAATTTATAACTAATTATAGAAAAAAATCCAAAAAATACAAATGAGGGCTTATTTTAAAGGTATTTCAAAGGGTAGTCCATTAAAATTATTATTAATTAAGTTTGAATAATAATTTAGGCTTAATTATGGTTTAATTAAAAAGTTAATTAGCCTAATTACTCTCTGATTAATTATCCAATTAATTCTAAACTTTTAGAAGTTATTTAGGAGGATGACCTTTGCCTCCCCTATTTTTTCTTAGAATTTATTGGTTAATTAATTAAGAAAATTGATTGATTAAGCCTTAAGTACTCTCTTAGCTTAATTAGTAATAATTAATCAAATAATAATGAATTGATCAGTTAATTAAGTTCATTAACCTCTATTAACAGTGGAGAAACTTAGGGAAATGGATTGGGACCCCTCTTATAATCTTTACCTTAAGTCTTCTTCATTCCCTCATTATAATAAATTAATTAAAACTAATTAATTAATTAATTAATTAATTAAATCACTCAAAACCCAAATCATATTAGAGTTTAATCAATTATTTGAAAAGATTTAGGGATTGAGACTTAGGCTTCCTTCTTTGCCTCTTTCCCTAAGTTCATTCCATATTGTTGATTAAGGATAAATAGGACTTAATTAGATAAAACTTAATTAACTTCCCTTAGTCCATTTTGGGTAGTTCTTTGGGTGTTCAAAAACCTAAAGAGAGTTAATGAAATTATGGTTAGCTCACATGCGTGAGAAAATCATAAAAGTAATTAAGTGAGTTCCTTAAGCTTAATTATTAAATAATTATGAGCTAATTGCATTAGGCCTCTTTCATTTCATAGAAGCATTATTATTTGATTTTCAATTTATTTGTATATCATATTAGCCCATAATTTTTTAATCAATTATCATAAGGTAATATAGGTAAGGGTTAATTAATTAGTTTAATCCATGTTCAACTTAATCAATTCATAAAATCAACCTAATTGCTTTTCATTAAATCAAATTAATTCACACATATAGGGAATGGGATTAGGATTAGCAAACCTCCTTCACATCCCTTAAATCAAATCAAACATGAAATCAAAATGGCTTTAAAAAACTTTATAAATAAGCTTATTTAATGTGATTGTCCTTAAGAATTAGTTGGATTGAATGAAATTACATGCTTGTGTTTCTTTATTTCTTTACAATTGTGTTAGAATATTGTATGTCACTTGTAGTCATGCATTCATTTCTTTCAAAAATTAATTAAATAAAATGATTTCCTTTATGTCAAATTTGCATGTGTTGACTTAATTAGAAATATGTGTGGCTATTATCACTATTAAATCTCAAATGTATTTTTAAAAGTTTATTAATGAATAGTAATACATGTTGTGACATTAGTTATATATATACATATGAGGTGCATGTGAATATAAGCTTAGTGTATGGAGTGAAGTTTCTTTCTTACATTCATATGTTGATTTGCATAAGTATGAATGTTAATGGGTATATTAGTCTAGACATTCTGGGGACGCATGGCTTTAAGTAGCCCTAAGGAGGTTCCAACCTCACTCCCCTGGTGCAGAACAATGGCGATGTACCCGTTTGATTTCATTTTTATGCGTCTTGACATTATAATTGGGATAGAGCTTTAATCCATTCACACAAATAAATCAAATTCTACTTTTTCATGGATTTCTATTCTTATAGTTGCTTATACATCCATATGTATTTAAAAATGGTGGGTATATTAGTCTGGACATTCCGAGGATGCATGGCTTTAAATAGCCCCAATGAGGTTCCTATCTCACTCCCCTAGTGCAAAATAATGGCAACGTACTTACTTAAAACTTTCATACATTTGAATGTGTATTTAGCTAATGAATAAAAATCCTCTCTTTTATAAAACTCATTTTATGCATTTTACATTTAAGTGTGCTAAAAATATATTGCATGAATAGATATGTTTAGGGCTTAATCATATGCATGTTATATATGATGGAAAGAATGAATGGATATGTGTCATATAATAGAAGTTAATTCCAATTAATTTTAAGGTGCTTCTCTTATTGAATGAGATTATTTAAAGTGAATCTAAACTTAGGATTAATTTAAAATATGTAATAAGCTATTCACTAAAAAGAATTGATTAATTAATTGGCTTTAGATGTGGCTTAAGGTAGGGATAAGAGAGAGTGACCCTCTCTTTTCTTCTCTTTAACACTTAATTGTTAAGTGTAAATTAAGTGAAATAAAAGAAAACACTAAACAAAACTCACAAATCAATTAAATCATTTAAAGTGAAACCACCCTTCATAATTAAATTTCTTCATACTTAGGAAATTATAACAAAAGTCTAGCTAAGGCATACCACATAACCCTTAATACACACACCTTAGATAAGTCACCACTTTTAGCCTTATGTTAGATCGGTGCATGGTTTGATGTATGTTTAATTTTATGATGTATTGTTGTAGACTGGATGTTGTGGTGTATGCTTAGTTGACTGAATATTAAGCCATGATTAGCTTAATTATATTTTCTGCATGAGATTATGCTTAAAGGGTGCTCAAAACCTTATAATATTTATTTAAGAAGATAAGTTTAAGTCCACCTTAACTAACATAAGATTTTTTGTCGTATCAAGTGCACCATATGGCTTACAACTCAAGAGGCAGAGCTATTGGAGAACATACAAGCTATAATCATGATCATAATAGTGAATTCATTGAGGGGCCAAGCCACCTGATCAAGAGATTTTGGTAGTAATCGCATCATATGTGGAGTCTATTGACCATATCACAAGGATAGAGGACACGGTCTATGACCTTACTGACATGAGATTATTTAAGTGTGACTATAGAAATACGCTTGACTCGACATTAGCTCCTTTGTGAGTCAAATTTTCTTAATTTATCATCTTAGACAAATATTTGTGGATGGTGGATGTAGTGGATTTTGCTTTATGTTATTTAATATTGAATTTAATTTGAATATTTTATTGATCTTTGTAGCATTGTTTAAACTTGTCTTTGGATTAATTTAGCTTGAAATTTTAAATATGATTTAATGATGATATTCTCATTTGTTGAAATATACATTCAACATAGACATCATTGGGGTAGACCTTATCAACTCTGATTTTGTGCTCATAAAAGATCAAATCTATTATGTATTTTTGAATGCTACTTGGATCAAATTAAATATTCAACACATTACAAATCCTATTGACTCAATCGTCCTTTATAAATGATTAGATTTGTTGTTAGAATTTATGATTGTATTTTATTTAAAATTTTAAAATAAAGAGTTTGTAATTTTGAATATGAAATTTCTTGATTAAGGCCTTTGATGGTCATATACAAATGTAAATATCAAATCTTTAATATTTAATTTTTAATTAGTCTTGTCAACTCCCATTCTTATTCTAAAAAGGATGATCAGACTGATTAAATGGGATTTACGACATTGCTTTATAGGCAAAGCAACCCATTCAAGAATATGCATGTTCTTCGATTTTAAATTTAAATTCTTGAAGGAGCATATATTTTTAAGATAATTGTTAGTATAAGTCATTTTCACACTTTTTAAAGTTAGACTAGTCTAAGTCAATTATGACTTTTATCTCGTGCAACATCCTTAAACACTAAGTAAGAGTTTAGCACATGAGGGCTACAACCAATTAATTTTATATGATTTTAAGAAATTTACATGCTATACAAGACATTTGATATTAAGCTTTGAGAAATATCTCATAAAACGTTTAAGCCATTTAAAAGCACTTGTATGTTACTCTATGTGTTATATTTGAATTGATGCTATTTTTTCATGTATGTATATGATTCTTCTCACTATTTACACACATAACGATATATTAATTTCAAGCTTCTGATTACCTCATGATGCATGTATAATTAACATTTAAAAAGTTTGGTTGATTACACACATTTCGATGTAATGACTTTAAGCACCAATTTATCATAAGATATATGCATAATTTGAATCTTTAAATCATTTTCATGTACTTCAATGTGATAATAATGGATTTATAATTGCCCTGATAATTGTGTACAATTATGTATCTTAATTTGGAATTATTCCATAATGAAATAGGATTTGCATGTTAGTCAGATATTTGTTCGGGTTTGAAGGCATTCAGTTTGGATAGAAGGTGTGCTTTATAACATAAATAAGAATCATCTAACTTTTCTCATCCTTTAGAATGATTATTCAATATATTATTATTTTTCTGAAATGTTCATTTATGGAACTTTGATTTTTATAAATGGTGATTAAATGTTATTAAATGCTATGGCACTTTTTTCACTTATAAATAAGATGCGGATGGCTCATTCCATCATCTACACCTATTTGGAATTTGGATTCTTTCAGTTTTAAGCTCAGAGGAAGAGTTTTGCTTGAGTGTTCTATACTTCAAGTAAATGCTTCTATACTTGCTCTTTTTTATGAAATCTTCATATTAACTTAGTGCTTCATTTTTATTAATCAATTTGTGCTTATTTTGAATACATCAAAATTCAGAGGTCATTAAAGCTTAGTTCCCCGCAGTCACTTTAGTTTAAAATTAAAATTTGCTTAAATCGTATTGAAACTAGTGAAATAAGGCCTTCCCACCATACTTATGAGAAACGTTCATGATAGGTATCTTGCGACACCGCGGTTAGAGAATTATTTCATCTACCGTATTTATAAGAAGTGTCGCATATGCCTTCAAAATCTACACGAAAAAGCATCATAATTTTATTCATCGTATTAAAGCAATACGAACTAATACTTAAATCTTACAAATTTCTCCATTGTGTTGAAACAACATTAGCGGGTACTTAAAATTGTATGTGTTATACCTTCAAATGCATGTGATAGTATTAAAACAATGAGGTGACTAATAATAAAAAATTAGATGATAATAATTTTTTGGCTATAATAATAAAATTTTTTTACTGATTTTCTTTATGGGTGTTCGAGTAAGAGGTGTAGTCTTTGATCAATTGGCTGGTGAGGTAGATGGGCGATTGGGTTGAAATAGAAGGCTGGTAATTTCGATCTAGGAAAAGAAGCTGTGCTAGCTACAACCTGGGCGAATGATTGGAAGTTGAGTACAATGTGTGTAGAAAAAGACAAATAAGTGGTCGTTATAGGATGTATAGAAGTGATTTTGAGGGCAGTTGGGTTGTTTACGTGCAAGCAAGTATCCTGCTCTAATTCATTATGGTTAAAAGAATAATAGATATCGTTTGAATTGAGTTTGAACTGATCCATTGGATGTTTTCAAGCCTTTGTTTAGCCATCTTTTTCTTCTTCCACAACACATGAATGGGGTCACCTCCTACAAAAGAATTCTAGGTATTGTTGACAAATATTCAATAGTTTTAGAAGTGAATTTATATTTCATCTTAGGCAATATGTGGGAATGATTAAAACTAGGGGTGCAAATGAGTTGAGCTAAGCTTGAGTCAAACCTAACTTGAGCTTGAATGTGCTTGAGCTCAAACACAATTTTATAGTTGGCTCTAATTCATTTATTCTCTTATGAGCATTATTTATTGCAAAGAATGATAAAAAAAATTAGATGATTGTTGTGTGATAGAAAATCAGTTATGGTAGAATAAAACTTTTTGCCTTAGCTTTGTTAAAAAATCCAGCACACACACAGATATTTAAAGAGAGAACAAGAAACTCCAGGAATTTTACGTGAAAAAATTTCGAAAAGAGGAAAAATCAAACTTAGCGAGAAAATGTTCCATATATATCTCCTTTGGAGTACAAAGTTTAAGTTTTCCGATAATGGGATTACAAAATTATGTGAGAAAACTAACAAAATCTCATGTCAGTACAATTTCGATGGTAGTTATTGTTGGCGATTAGCGATAGTGAAACGGCTCGGTGATGTCAGCAGCTGAAGGTGGTGGCGGTGGTAATGGTGACCAATCAATAGTTGAGCGGCCGGCGGCGGTATTGGCGGCGGCGGCGATAGCTGGGAATAAATAGATAAATTCGCTGATGGCAAACAACGGTGGTCGGCGATAATATAGTGATCGCGGTGATAAATGGCGGTGGCCAGCGAATGGTAATGGCACCGATGGTAGCAGCGATAAGCCGGCAGCGGCAATTTGGTGGTGGTATTTCGGTGACTACGATGTAAACGATGGTTTGTTAGCGGTGATGATGTCGATGGTGGTGGCGATGGCGATCATGGTGGTGGTGGCGGTGAGCAGCGATGGGCGACCGTGGCACCACGATGCTGGAGGTTCTTCAAATGATCTCTCTTTAACCGTCCCTCATGTGAAGAATGAGAGGCTATTTATAGATTATGGGAGTGGCATTTATGTAAATACAAGTAAAATTCAAACCACTCCATCAGGCGGCTCAAAAAGACTCCTTTGATCATCTGATGTATTTTAAGTATTTGAATGCTCAAATGAAGTCAGAATTAAGAGATCTTAAACTTGTTAGACCCAGCTAGTCAAGACACTAGATTTGACTATAAGCACTCCATATTTATGAGCTATTTAAGGATCCAATTGATATCCCAAAGTTTTCAATTATATTTAAGTGTTTGATCTGGGCTAGTCTCGACTTAGAATCAGATTTATTTCGATATCAAGATTATTATGAAATTTTTAGTGTCATCATATGTTGCATATTTTTTGGATGGCATTATCTCTATCATCCAAAAATATATGCTAAATAATTAAAAATAATAACTTTTTCAATGTTAATGAAATTTATGGGTTCCTTAACCTTTGCGTCACATATAGTTTGAGAGAATAGATCTTCATGTGTGCACAAGACTATGATCAATGGGTGCAGGGGCGTGGTCACCTGCGCGATCGGCGCAAATTCGAGACCGCTTGCGCTTGCGAGCGCTCAATAATGCTCCATGAAGATCTATAATTGAAAAGGATATATCGACTCTAAATATGGAGTATTTATAATCAAATCAAGGTCTTGATAGGATCTCTTTCTCATTCGACTTCATTTGAGTATTCAAATACATCTGATCAAATGAATTATTTTGATGATGGAGTGGTTTGGATTTTGCATGTATTTATAAAACATCACTCTTCTTAAATAACCTTATTTTATTCTTATGAGGGCCAGTAAAGAGATGAGAGCTAGCAAGAACTAAAACATAAATCATGAGATTTGCCGCCGGTCATCACCACCGACATCACCGTGCCGCTGGCACGGCCACCACCATCGATCATCATCACCGTCGACCATCGCCGCCGGTCACGACCACCATCGTGGTCCACCACCGGCTCGGATATTTCATCGCATGCGTGACCACCACCGGTCTTTCGACCGCGTGGCCATGCGATCACCCTTCGACCACGGGCTATAGACCGCGTCGGTGGTCACTTCTGCTGATCCATCATGATCGCTCAAACCATACCCGCCATTGTTACTATTGATTGGTCGTCGAGTCAGGTCACCATTACGGTCGTTAGATCATCACGGCTAGCCGTTCACTATGACTACCACCAATATTTATAGCCGTTGCGATGTGTTGATCGATTCTTTATTGACTTTCTCACATACAACTCCATAATCCCGTTATCAGAAAAACTTAAACTTTGTACTCTAAAGCAAAGTCGAAAATTTTTACTGTGCTAAACCCTATGATTTTTTCCCTCTTTTCGGGATTTTTCCACATAAAAATTCTAGAGTTTTTTGTTCTGTCTTTAAATATTTGTGTGTTATCTATTCAACAAAGCGTAAAATTTTATTCCCATAATTGGTTTTTTCAGCGCAGAATGATAACTAATAAGAAATTATTTAATATAAGGAAATGAGAAGTAAGTTTTATTTATTTTAATAATTTTGTATATAAAATCTTATATTCGAATATAGTTTTTTAAGTATATTTTATATCAACATTCATTAAACTTGCTGGAAATATATTAAATTCGATTTATGTTAAGAAAGGTAGAGGTGGACCTAACAAGACTTAGGTAGAATAAGAAATGACTTATTTTATTAGAATTAAATAAAAATTTGATATTTATTAAGACACAATGGAGAAGAAGATTTTATGTAGTTGATCTCACATAGTAGGATAAAAGCTTATTGTTGTATTCATTAAATGTGCTAGCTGATGAACTAACCAATCTAATTGAAGTTGGCTTAAACTTAGCTCATTATAGCTTATCAAGTTCAAGTTACAAGCTATTTATCGAGTTAAGTCAATCCGGGCTTATGAGTCGGCTTGGCTCATATTGACTTATTAAATTAGTGTGAGTCTCTATGAGAGGACAAAAAGGAACAAAGGCCAATAGTTACCACATTCCACAAGAGAATATTGTTTACAATTAAGCGTAGGGGGATTTCAGAGATCCATTCAGAACATAGATAGGGAGAGAGATTAACGTGAAAAGTAGAATGCCTATTGAACATGCACTTATGATTTAAGGCTGATTTTAATCAATTTTTTATTAAAATTAGATGATTCACTTAAACCATCATCATATATTTGCATTTTTTTAGAAGTTGATAAATTCATCATTTTCACGCAAATCACAAAAATCCACATCTTAAATTGGGAAATTCATTTACATAACAAAACAAAAAATAAATAAAAAATAAATAAAATCTATGCATCTATTCTCATAAATGCAAGTACTCAACGATAGCCGGTTGCTTGTGGCTCCGAGAATTCTTTTGCACAGCGACCAACCAATAAATTTTCTCATTATTTGAGGATTATTAAGAGAGAGAGGTGTGTGAAGATGTATGTACGTATTTCTCTTTACTTCAATTTTTTAAGACATTTATATTCATAACACAAAATTATCATATATTCATATATCTAATACATAAATTTTAATATTTACATAATAATACTTGATATAGCACAATAAATTTTATTAAATTAAATATGTATATCAAGGCAATAAAAATATCTAATAAGATTAATTTAAAAAATAATACAAATTCTAATTTATAAGCAAATTAAATGTCTCGACCAGATGAACCTCACAACACCAAAATTTAGTCAACTCAAGTCCAAATGAGCTCAAATCAAGCCAAAAAGCATACATCAATTGGATGGTCAAATGATTTTCAAATTTGGCGTGCTTATAATTGAATCGAGCAACTCTACAAAACGAATTCATCGAGCTCAAGATCATTCGAATCGAAAGTTGTTTGAATAGTCAAATCATCTGCGATCGAAAGGAATCAATACGAACCGTTTGATGGAGTATTTCAAGATTTTGACTATAATTACTAAAATGCCCCTATCAGAATCTTATAAACAGGATCTCTTTCTTGTCGTGAGAGGGAGAGGAAGCTACAAGTAAACTTGGGAGATCTCTATGAGAGAGCTAGAAGCCCGAAGTCTATCATCACCACCGTTATTGTCGCCTACCGTCACCGCCGACTGCCGCCTATCGTCGCCGCTGACAACAGACATCATCTAACTGCTATTGCATAGCAATTGTAACATGATTCTAGAATTCTCATCATGTTAATTTTTCAAATAAAGTATTATAATCACATTATCGAGAAGAGAAATTTTATATTTCAAAATAGATATATAGTGAAACCTTTTAGTTGGACTAGATTACGTGATTTTTTTTTCTCTTTTTCTTTAGAGTTTGTACACATAAAAGTCCTCGTGTTTTTTTTTTAATGTTTTCTACTATTTGTGTGTGTGCTGGATTATCGTGCTAAATAAAGTCATAAAGTCTACTCTACTACTACGAAATTTATGGCACGCAACAATACTTAAGTTAAATATTATATAAAAAATAATATAATAAATATTATTTAAGTGAAATACATCTTTCTATGCATGAAAATATAATTTTTATAAATATCAAAACTTAAGTATTAGATATGTAAATGCATAAACATTGTAAGCTATGTATGTGAATATTCTTTTTTTTTTTCATTTGAGTCTTGAATGTGTTTATCCTATAATTTAAGAACATTTTTTTCTTAACTTGTGTTTATTTCTTTTAGAGTTATAATTTTGGAATATTTTGATAGAAATAATGGTTGATCATGACCTTTAATTTTCTTAAATAATAAAAATATTTAAAAAATTCCAAATTTTAGGCCAATTTCCAGAAAAATGAAAAATTTTCATTACAACATATTTACCACATAATACTATTGATATGACACTGAAAATTCTACTAGTCGAAGCACGAATCTTGATGTCAAAAGCAAGTTGATCCTCAGTTAAAACTAGTCGAGATCATGCACTTAAAATATCATTTGAAACTTTGGGATATCAGTTAAATCCATAAATAGGTCTTAAGCATGGAGTTTTTATAGTCAAATCGAGCGTCTTGAACATTCAAATACTTAAAATACTTAAAATACTTAAAATACATCAAATTATCAAAGGAATCATTTTGAGCCGTCCGATGAAATGGAGTGGTTCGGATTTTGCATGTATTTATAGAGGCACTCACCAATCTATAAATAATCATTCCTCATGAAGGGGCCCAACAAGAGAGAGAGGCTCTAAAGCTTGAAAATCCTCCAAGCACTCGTGCCACCATGACGTACCACCGCGTACCACCGGCCGGCCATCCTTGTCGTCAATCTCTCCCGGCCTATCGCCGTCGTCATCACGATCCCGTTGTTCATACCATCATCTTCTGGCGTACGAGCGTGACTATATGGTTTTTATATGATTCTCGGATTCTCATTATCGACATCTGTATACAATTTTATAATCCTTTATAAAATTTTGTACGAAACAAATATAGTGGAAGATTCTTACGTTAGGCCATGGTTTTCCTCTTTTGAGGTTTTTCCATTAAAATTTCTAGAGTTTTCTTGTTCACTCTTTAAATACATGTGTGTGTTGGATTTCATAACAAGTAAACTTTCACTCTACCCAACGTTTTAGCGACGGTTTGGCCGCGTCATGGGAACCCTTCAATCATAATTTCGTGAACACCGTTATGGCCAATAGGCGCATACTACAATAACACGAGGCTCGCTCCAACTCTCATCATTCTCGAAACCAATCCTTGAACCAAGGACGCCAAGCTTCTGCCTCACTCCCCCCTGTTGGTGAAGGCACGACAGGAATCTCTTTAGAAGATCGTGTCCGTCGAATGGAAGAGTCTCAAAATGAGATGATCCGACTTTGAGGAATACAACAGCCACTACCATGACAAACACATCTCCCCAAGATCAATGGTTGGTGGAGGTCAAAATGCTAATCTCCTTGACGAAGTTCCTCCGTGAGAAGTGATCGATCTCCTTGACACTTCTAGTTCTCATCCATCACGCGTCACGACTTAGCTAATCCATAATTTATTGTTGGTAGCTTGACACATTCTCGTCCTGTTGACCCCACTCGTCATGTTATATGTTCAAAATTACGATGCTTAATGTAAGAGGAATTTCATCTTCAAGACAAAAATCATCTTCTCCCTCACCGCGGCTATGAGGAATCCTCACCTTTAGCTGAAGTTATTCTTCAACATCCTATTCCCGTGGATTTCAAGCTTAGAAGATTCCTATGATGGGCGGCCTACATGAACACATCGACCATTACAGACTATCATGCATATCCAACGAGCTCGACACCTTTGCTTTGTCGTATTTCCTTACCCTCGAGGGGCTCGCGCTTGGTTCCCCTTCCAAGGGGATCCATCCTTTGTGAACTTCGCCAAGATTTTTGTGGAACAGTTCAATGCAAACCGGAGGATCATTAAAGATTCCTCCCATCTCTCACATTCATTAAAATGAGGGTGAATCACTTAAGGAATACTTCCAGAGGTTCTCCTTAGAAGCTCGCCAAATACCTGGAGTAGACCCTGAACGATTAAGAGGAGTTTTCCTTGGAGGGCTCCGTACAAGGCCTTTTTAATCGTCACTAATGCAAGACACGGTCCGCTCATATGTCAACTTAGTTCATCGTGTGGAAGCACAAATCTCTGCCGATGAAGCTATTAATTTCCATCGCACACAATTTGAAAAATCTACAGGAAAACGTAAGAGCACCCTATGGAATGCAAACTGATAGTCCCATCAAAAGAAGCAACAAGGCAGTCGTGATCTCCCCCCACGGCCCCCATATCAACGACGTGAACCACGACCAGAAAAGGAATACACACCGCTGAACACATCTCGAGTTAACCTCCTGATGGCTATTCGAGATGAAGAAAATATCATGTGGCCACATCCATTGAAACCAAATTCAGAAAATCAAGAGCAATATTGTCACTTCCATCGAAGTCATGGACATACTAAGGCATGCAAACAACTCAAAGAAGAAATTGAGGCTCATTTAACAAGGATATCTATCGATTTGTGAAGAATCAATCGACAAACATACCTCAAGCGGGGGCAAGCGGACAATCATCACAAAATAACAAAATAATCATCAAATAGTTAGGAAATTGAAAAAATCGCGGAGGACTAATACTCTAATCAAGTTCTCATTACCTCAAGTGTCGAGTTAAAGAAGTCGTATTAATCATTCCATCACTTTTAATGACTGGACTTAGAAGGAGTCCTTGTTCCTCATCAAGATCCACTTGTCATCGAGGATGGTGACCCATGCTATAATGTTAAGAGAATTTTGATTGACAATGGGAGTTCTATTGATGTCTTATTTTACTCCACATTTCTTAGCATGGGCCTGATTAGGGAAAAGCTCCAACCCGCTGCAGGACCATTGTACGGGTTTGATAATAGCCCTGTGGGAGTAGAGGGGACAATCACCCTTCTTATTGTCATTGGTGAATTTCTTCGACAAGTGACTCATTTAATCCAATTCATGGTGGTCAAGTCAGATTCAACATATAACGCTATCTTTGGAAGTCCTCTCCAATCAATTTTGGTCATCACTTCAATATCTCATCTTAAGATGAAATTTTCAACCCGTTGGGTTGGGGTGCAGCGAAAATCAGATAAGCGCAATCATGTTATTACAGACAAGCTCAACCGCTTACATGACCGAAAGATTTTAATTTTGAGATGAAGAAGTACCCGAAGTTTTACAAGAGACTTGCTCTGTTGCATTATCGATGACCAATCTCTGAGCGATTGCAAGTGGGATCCTGCTCTCGAAGAAATAAAAAAATACATAGACTTCTTGCACAGAAATCAAGACATCTTCGCTTGGAGTCTGACGGACATGCCAGGGGTCGACCCCAATGTCATCATGCACTCCCTCAAGATTGATCCAACAATCAAACCGATCATCCAAAAGAAGCAAAGTTTATACCTAATCGCCTCCAGGCTATTGAGCAAGAAGTTAGATTCATACGAGAGGTACATTACCCTACATGGCTAGCAAATGTTATCATGGTTAAGAAAACAAATGGAACCTGGAGAATGTGTATTGATTACACTGACCTTAACAAGGCTTGCCCGAAAGATAGTTTTTCTCTTCCTCGAATTAATCAATTAGTTGATGCTATGTCTAGACATCAAATGCTCTATTTTTTGATGCTTACTCTGGTTACAACCAAATAAAAATGGACCCAACGGATGAAGAAACTACAATATTTCAAACATATAAAGGTTTATACTATTACCAAGTTATTCCGTTTGGATTAAAAAATGTTGGTGCTACCTATCAACGCCTTATGAATAAGATTTTTAAAGACCTATTAGGCCGTACAATAAAGGTATATGTGGATGACATGTTAGTAAAAAGCTTGGAAGAATCACAACATATTTCTGACTTAGAAATATGCTTTAACCTTCTTCGACGTTATAACATATGACTTAACCCTACCAAGTGTGCTTTTGGGGTTACGTCGAGAAAATTTCTTGGATTTATGGTCACCCACCGTGGCATAGAGGCCAACCCCGAGAAAATCAAAGCTCTCAAAGATATGACTCCTCCAAAGAATATCAAGAAAGTTCAACATTTGAATGGACCAATTTCTGAGTTATCCTGCTTCCTAGCTCATTCTGGGGATAAATACTTGTCATTCTTTAAAATATTAAAGGGAACTAAAAATAATAATTTTCAGTGGACTGATGAATGTCAGTCTGCTTTTAAGCCACTAAGAGAGTATTTAGCATCTCCACCCCTACTATCCAAGCCTACTCAAGAAGAGATGTTATACTTATATCTCGCAGTCTCTTCCCACGCGATAAGCTCAATTTTAGTGCGAGCAGAAAATGAGATACAACAACCAATTTACTACGTCAGCAAAATTCTCTCTAACATAGAAAGTAGTTATCCAATTGCAGATAAGGTGGCTCTGGCTTTAGTTTTCTCAGCGCAAAAATTGCGTCCATACTTCCAAGCTCATATTATCGACGTTTACACTCATTTACCATTAAGGGTCATCCTACAAAAACCATAGGCATCTCGGAGGTTAATTAAATGGTCTGTAGAATTATGAGAGTTTGATATAAATTTTCTACCTCGGTCTGCTATAAAGTCTCAAGTACTCACAGACTTTATAGTGGAATGCACTGCCCCAACTCTAGAAAAGCTATCTAATACATGCCTTTCGTCTCCTCAATGGACCCTCTATATTGATGGAGCCTCAATATCAGTCTTTGGAATCTTACTTATTTCCCCAACGTAGAATACCTTAGAGTATGGACTTTAAAATTTTGTAATAATGTGGTGAATATGAGGCTCTCATGTAGGGTTGAGACTATTCCATTGATTGTGAAGCTCAAGACTTAGTGATCCACACGACTCTCGACTTGTCAGCCTCCCAAGTTGAGGGAAACTTTAATACTCATAATCCTCGGTTACAATACCTCCATTTGGTAAAGTCTCTTCTTGCCCATTTCAGGACACATCAAATCATTCACATCGAGAGAAGAATACTTGGTGGCTCTCTAAGCTTACATCACTCTTGGAGATCTATTTAGAGAAGGCATGTTGAAGAAATATATTTTCCTAGTATCCAAGGGTCATGGGTAATCTAATGAGATAAAGGAACATTAGTTGATGGACCTCATCTGTCTTTTCTACAAGAAGGGACCCATCACGAAGAACCCAACTCAACTCATCTCAAGACAAGATTCAAACTTTATTATCGAAGTGAACTATACAAAGCGAGCTTTTCGGGCCATACCTCAAAGTCTCTTTCCATGAGGATTAGCATTAAAGAGGTTCACTGGGGATATGTGGAGAACACCTAGGAGGAAGGTTAGCCCTTAAAATTATAAGGCAAGGGTTCTATTATGATGAAACAAGATTCCTTAGAATTCATAAAAAATGTGCAAGTTGTCGGTTGCACTCTAACCTCCATACGCGAGCTCTCATCTATTCAAAGCCCGTGGCCCTTTTGGGGGAATCGATATCATGGGACCTTTTTCAATAGCATCAGGACAATCAAAGTTCATCATTTTAGCTGTCAACTACTTCACTAAATGGGTGGAAGCCGAACCACTCGCTAAAATCATGGAGGTAAATACTAAACAATTTGTTTGGAAAAATATAGTATGTCGATTCGGTCTTCCTGCAAAGATCATCACTGGCAATGGAACCTAATTTACTGGAAAAATCTTTACATCCTTTTACAAAGATCTTCACATTCAGCTGTTGCATACGGCTGTAGTACATCCTTAAACTAATGGACAAACTAAAGCTACTAACAAGACTATACTCAAAGGACTAAAAACACATCTTGAGAAGGCTAGGGGGCAATGGGTTGATGAGCTTTCAAATATTCTTTGGGCTTACCGCACTATATCATGAACCCCGACTGGTGAGACACCATATAACTTATGTTTCGGTACAGAAGCTATTATACCAGTAGATATCGGAGTTCCAAGTCTAATAGTTCAATTATTCGATCATGATGGTAATGCGGAAAAACTCCGATAGCACTTGGACTTACTCCCCGAAACTCATGACATGGCCCTACTTCAGACTGCTTCCTATCACCAAAGGGTAGCTCGTCACTTCAACAGAAGAGTAAAACCTCATCCCATATCTATCGGTGACTTGGTCCTGCGAAGTCTCGAAGCTGTAGGCAAAGGCCCTCAACGCAATAAACTCTCACCTCTTTGGGATGGGTCATATGTGGTTATAGCTATGGTAAAGCCAGGAACATTCAAGCTCAAGGATCCAGTGGGAAAAACTTTACCTCGAACTTGGAACACTAAGAATCTCCAAAAATATTATTAGTAATTCCTACTGCATAATTATTGCAACTTTTATTTTGTCTCATTTATCATTTCCTCTTCATGTAGCTGACCCCACTTAATGAGATAAAGACTTTTTGTTGTTGTTGTCATTTCCTCTTGAAACTCATATCCGTGTTAAAATCGTCTTATGATTGTATTGCCGAACTTATCAGAGTAATGAATTTATAGCTTTTTCTTTCAAGCTTGTTGCATATGAACAATCTCCTTCATTTAATCCTCCCACTTGAGAAAATGTGCAACTCACGCGTTGTATCTCTGGGGCATGATCAATCCCGGGGACTTGATGGGACCTCTTCCATATAGGTAAGTCAAACGCTTTGGCTAATACCTAGGATAGGTCAAAAGGTCCTTGGTGGACATCCCACGGCCTCTTTCTGGTAAGTCAAGTAACACTTTGGCTAATACTTAGATAGGTCAAAAGGTCCTTTGTGGACATCCCACCTCTTCCATACGTAAGTCAAGTAATGCTTTGGCTAATAGGATGGTCAAAAGGTCCTTGGTAGACATCTCATAGCCTCTTCCATACAGGTAAGATGTCAAATAATATTTTGACTAATACCTAGGATAGGCCAAAAGTTCATTGGTGGACTTCCCACGGCCTCATCCATGCAGGTTAACGTCGTTGAATAATATTTCGACCAATCACCCTGGATGGGCAAAAACAAAATAAGAGTATATCACCTAAAAAAATTGACAACATTAACATGATGACATAAGAGAGAATCAAAATTCTGATACACAATAATAACAATACATAGATAAAAAAAGGGCATCCTCAAATGACGCTATATCATATCAGTTGGTGATATTAACATCCTCCTCACCACTAGGAGAAGCTCCCTTAGACTCACTCTCAACTCCTTCATCTCCTGAATCTGACGAAGAGTCTTCAGATACTTGGCTGGGAGATAGATCCTCAATACTAGCTCTAATCTTGCAATGCGCTAAGCGGATTCCTTCTAGGAACCCTCGGATGAAGCCATCCTCTAAACATTGATGCTCCAAGTCCATCACTTCAACATCAAGAATATGATTACGAGCTTCCTGGACATGATCTTCGATTGTACAGCGATAAGCCAGGAAGCTCTTAAAGTCTTCCACTACCTTCAAGGAGATTTCATTTGCTTCCGCTTCTGACATTATATGCTTCTTCTCAGAAAGACGATCTTGTAATGCTTTCTTCTCCAGTTCGAGACCTCTATTCTCCTCTACGAGAGCCTTGAGTCTTTTCTCTTTCTAACGAGTCTCTGTCCTTACCTCAATCAGCTCATCACGAGTGCGCTCCACCTCCTAACACTGAAGAAAAAGAGAAGTCGACATGTTCGCTAGCTCGGTTCTGCACCCGGTCAGCTGATCCTCCAAAGTCGCCACTTCTTTGGCCTTAACACTCATCTTTCGCTCCTACTCGCCTTGCAGATCTTTTATCTTCACAAATTCAGTATTCCACTCATCTAAAGCGACACCCAAATGAGCCATCTTCCCTAATGTTTGAGTTACTTATAAAAAAATCGATCATAAATATTACACAAAGAAAAAAAAAGGAGGAGAAGACAACGTACCAATTCATCTGCTCGTTGACGTCCAGTGCATATGTGATTTAATACCTCTTCAGGAATGTGTGGCTTCGAGAAATGAACTCCCCCATCATGAGTTGAAAACTAAATTCTCAGTGGCCTGTTGGTGAACATCTTCTTATCTCGACGTAGTCACTTGACACATGTCTTCTTTTCGTAAAGATGAAACATTGCTACCCGTGATTTTGTGCTTCTTGAGAACCCTATGAGTATGAGGAGACCTTTCATCACCATTACTTGACCTCTTCAGTAGAAGAGCATGAGATCTTCCTTCCTAGATGGACAGGCCAACTTTGAACATCCTATCTTCAACTATATATTTGTCAATGTGACATAACTCATATTGCAAGCTTCCTACATCAAGAATATTAAGAGTTGTCAGGATCTCATTCTCTGCCATCAGCAATGGATCTGGAAGTTCATTCAATCTTCCCCATCTCTCAGGGAGGCCCCACTCATTTTTTACAAAAAAAAATCCATTAGACCAATTTTTAGATGGATCCCGTGCTAAAAATTCTATCTAATTCTTTATTGTCTGATAAGAAACACGTCCCTGAGCATCACATGTGAATCTACACATTCGACATAAGTATTTGATATTCAAAGAAACACCAAGCTCTCTAAAGAAGACAGTCAAACCGACGATGACCACTAAAGCCCGAAATGAACATTGTGACAAAGCTACACTCAATCAGCTCGGGAACCAAAGGGAATCGCATGATCCCTGAAATCTCGAAAGCAGTGAAGTATCCCAGCGGAGAGGTGAAGCTCGATGACCTTTTGGCAACAATAGCCACCAACTCATTAAGGAAATAAAATTTTCTACGGAACACCATTGAACTATCTACTGTGATAAGGGATGGTATATCGTCTGTAGTTGCCATGCTTCTTACAGCCGTCATCCTGTGAAAATACATAATGAATAAGTAAAGTGGGAGAGAAATGACAAAAAATTGAGAATTTTATGAAGCTACTCACTCTTTCACATCTAACTCGCACGCTCGACGACTTGGGATAGAATTTTTTGCCTACGATCTGACGAAAAGGATATGCATACATGTGAGATCAAAAAAAAAAGAAAGAGAAACTATTCCTCCCCAATGATGCTCTGAAATTACCTACCAAACTTTTGTCGTTCAAATGACTGACTCCTAATTTACCATCTTGGCAATTATCATCATTGAACCATCCATTGAAGTTTCAAGAAATCCAATTTCTCACTCGGTCTTGATCGCCTCCAAACCCGGTCTGTCTGACGAGGTCGGGTTGACACCTCTTTCGAGGGAAAAGCGGAGCCTGCATGAACTACGGGTCTTGATCGCCTCCAAACCGGTCCGGTAGGCAGTCGGTTGACACCTCTTTCGAGGGAAAATTGGAGCCTTATCGTATGAACTACGGGTCTTGATTGCCTCCAAACCCGGTCGGTCTGACGAGGTCAGTTGACACGTCTTTCGAGGAAAAATTAGAGCTTTGCCGTATGAACTATGGGTCTTGATCCCCTCCGAACCCGGTCGGTCTGACGAAGTCAGTTGACACCTCTTTCGAGGGAAAATTGGAGCCTAGCCGTATGAATTACGGGTCTTGATCGCCTCCGAACGACCTTCACTCAAGAAGAAGAGAAGCACTAGAGCACATGAGAAGTGTGCCTTCTCCCTTGGCCCTAGGGGGTTTTTATAGACCCCCTATAAGGGAAAAAATGTCAAAAATCCAAGAAAAATGGCTTAAAACCGCTCAAAACCGGGCTGGAAAATGGATAAAATGGATAAAATACCCTCATCAGCGGTTTTGCCCATGGCGTGGGCATCCACGCGCGGATCAGCCCGCCAACCCATGATGCCAGTCCGCTGGCTTCACCAGCTGCCGCCTGCCGTCGCGACTCCTGCGACACCAGCTAATGGCATCTGGTCGAGCTCCGTGGATGCTTGCAAGCACCTGTAAATTCCCAGATGGGTCCATAACCCCGAAATTTTACGTCCGTGCCACACATATCCGCCGCACTTACTGATCATAATCTTCGATGAAGATCTGCTCTCTCAAAATGTATTGTTAATGGACTCGCAAATTTCATTGAAGAATTTGTTATTTTTAAGTATATGGCAATTGATATGACACTGAAAATTCTACTAGTCGAAGCACGAATCTTGATGTCAATAGCAAGTTGATCCTCAGTTGAAACTAGTCGAGATCAAGCACTTAAAATATCATTTGAAACTTTGGGATATCAGTTAAATCCATAAATACTCTTAAGCATGGAGTGTTTATAGTCAAATCGAGCGTCTTGGACGAATCTAACAAGCCCAAGATCTCATAATTCTACTTGCTTGAGCATTCAAATACTTAAAATACATCAAATGATCAAAGGAATCATTCAGCCGTCCGATGAAGTGGAGTGGTTGATTTTGCATGTATTTACATGACGCCTCCCAATCTATAAATACCCCATTCTTCATGAGGGCTCAAGCAGAGAGAGAGAGAGCTCTAAAGCTTGAAAATCCTCCGCAATCGTTACTCGGCGGTTGTCAACCACCGCCGCCACGCCGTCGTTGATCCTTGCCATTGTCAATCTCGGTGGTCACCATCATGACGACCTTCATCGAGCCACGATCCCGCTATTCATCATCATCATCCCTTCTACAACACGTGACTATATGGTCTATTATCGATTCAATTCTCATTGCTCGCCATTCTCATATCTTTTGTAATCCGTTATCGGGAAATTTTGTACTCAAACAAATACAAAGTGGAAGATTCTTCTCTGCCACGATTTTTCCTCATTTCGAGGTTTTTCCACGTAAAAATTTCTAGAGTTTTCTTGTTCACTCTTTAAATACATGTGTGTGTGCTGGATTTCATAACAAGGCTAAGACGTAAACTTTCACTCTATCACAACTAGATTTTTAGCAACAACTATATATATATATATATATATATATATATATATATATATATATATATATATATATATATATATATATATATATATATATATATATATATTTAATAGAATAAATAATATAGGAGATTGATTAATAGTGTAAATTAATTTTTTATTTTATAAAATATAATTATCTTGATTATTATCTTAGAGAAGAGACGAAGATATCTTACCATTTAATAAAAACGTGTGTTTTATTCACATAAATATAAAAGCCATCTTACATTCCGATCTCCAATAGAAATATCAGGCCAACTAATCCATACATGTTGAAGAAAGGTCATGGCAGAATATATATTAATATATCTATCGTATGCATCAAACAAAAATCAAATCTACGATGCATGACTCAATAATCCATTTAGCTCATTGACCAGGATCTGGTTAAGAAAAGCTAATCAGTCAAGCAGTCCTACATGCATCTAAAACTCCTATAATTGCTTAATTACATACATGGAGCACGTCACAATGTACCCACCCTCGCCCAGCATCGACCTGCCAACCAGCGAAAGCCAACTACCAGCTCAGTTCCGTCCATGCCTCGTCCTGCATGAACATATCCATTTCTGAAGTAACCCTCCCATTTTTCTACTCCACAATCCCTTGTATTCTAATCCACTCCCATGTTCTTCCCTTCGGCCATTAATCTAATTTCCCCACGCCAGCTGGTCCTCCTCTCCGCCTTTCCATGCACTTCTCAACTCCCAATGCTGACTATATTCCTCCTCCAGTCCTCTATTTTTTCACCCCACTTCAATCCCAAATTTATATAATTACCCACCACAGCACATTTATGACATTCATCTATATAAGTCAAAATTTTTAAAATAAGTATAATTTAAAATGTAATTAATAATTTAGATATCTTAAAAAAAATTTAGTTATAGGTATAGTCGTCTATTTAATAAGTAACTTATTTGATACATTAAATCTGATGTGATCTTGGTGCTAACGGGTGACTTGAATAAAAAGTCCGTTAACTCAACTTATATCATCATTTTTTAAATATTTTATCAATTCAGGTGAATTTAGATTCTAATATTATCAGTCATTAGAGCTACTCCAAACTTCCGATGCTGATATAAAGCCTTTCATTTTCTCGATCAATATTTTATAAAATTGTTAATATTTTATCTCAAACTACATAAATATATAAAGTTATTAATTTATTTTATTTTGATGAAAATTTTATAAATAGACATATTTTTAATAATTTGCATATATTTTTGTACTGTTTTTTACAAATATTTAATTAATTAGTAGATAAATATAGTTTAAATAGTTTTTTATTTAATTCTAAATTTGTTTATATATAAACTAGAGTCACCCTTGCATATATTGAATTTTGAAAATCCTTATGTTTGAATGATAAATGTTGGATTTATCCTATGAATAATGATAAGATCAAAAATTTATCCAGATAAATAAGAATAAATATTAATATTTAGTCTAATATCATAAATGATGGACATAATATCTAGATGTATAAAGAGATTTATATACGTACATAAATATGTAGAAATCAAGAGAAAATTTTACTTCAAATTGCATGAATAATCATCTATGAAGGCAGTATAAGTTTTGTTATAGAAAACTAGTTGGTAGAATAAAAATTTCAAAGCTTGGTGAATCCAAGACACATAGATGTTTGAGAATTAATAAGAAAATTCGAATTTTATGTGAAAACACCTTGAAAAAACCTGAGCTATATAAAATATTCTCTATTCCATTAAAATTTTCGATGAAACACAAAATGATAATAAAAGAATAACGTATATAAAATATAATTGGTTGTAATGGTAATAGATGATGGGAAAGGTGGTGAATAGATCATATTGATATGCAGCGGTGATAACCAGCGCGGATGGTTAACCAGCTCCGGAATAATTCGGACCGGCGCAGTGTCGATGACCGACCAGATGAATAATAATGGATTGCAAGTTTCATCTGCATAATCAGACGGCTAATTAGCGTACATCAATATGTGAGATACCAGCGATAATTGATAGTGATAACGGTGGTAATGGTAAACGGTGGTTGGCAGCGAATATGGTAGTGGCCACGCGCAGCATGGTTGGCCGTCGATGGCGTTAGGTGTTGCACCATAATTAATTATGATCAGTCGATTATGGGAGGATTTTCAAGTTTTAGAGCTCTCTTCTACGCCTCCTCATTAGAAGAAGTATTTATAGATTAGAAAATGCATTTTAAATAGATGAAATCAAATCACTCATGATGACTCAAATAATTCATTCGATCATCCGATATATATTTGAATATTTCAAATGAAGTCAAAATTAGGAGATCTTAGCTTGCCGGCCGTGAGACGCCGATTTGACTATAAACACCCATGTTTAGAAGATGATAATAAATCGTATTGATTGAGAATCGATTCTTATTGCTCATTAAATTCGACTAATAGAATTTTCATGTCATATCAAGGTAAATTATATAGTGACTCACATCATTTATTATCGTAAAATTTTAAATATAATATATATATATATATATATATATATATATATATATATATATGTATATATATATATATATATATATATATATATATATATGAGTTTAAAGAAATTCTTGAGAATAGTTCAGTAGTTCCAATTTTCACAATGTCATTATTTTTCAATAAAAAAATCTTCTTCTTAAATAAATTTGAAATTAAATAAAAAGTCATTTAAATTATATTTATCAACTAATTAATCAAATAATTGTAAAATATAACACAAAATTATGTGCAGATCATTAAAAATATGCCTAGTTATAAAACTTTCATCAAAATAAAATAAATTAACAAATTCATATATTTATGCACTTTGAGATAAAATATTAAAAATTTAATAAAATATTGATCGAGGGAATGAGAAGTTTTATATAAACATCAAATGGTTGAAGTAGAACTTAAATCCAACCAAATTGGTAAAATACTTTAAAAAAATATCAATAAGTTGTTCTTAATACTTATTAATATTATAAAGTATTTTAATTAAACACGTCGCCAATTGACAAGTCACGTTAAAAAAGATGACTATACATATCTATTTTATTTTAATACTTAAATTATTAATTAGATTTTAAATTATACTTATTTTAAAAAAAAATTCCTCTATATAAATACCCCCTCAAGTACATCCTCAACAAAGCCCAACTAAGCTGAATCAGGTAGGAGACACTTCCTTACTGCGCCTGCGGCTATGGCTAGAACGTCCCCAGCCGTGGAGGTTTCACCAGCCGCTGCGCTTCATTGGTGCGCGAGCAGAGGCCAGGATCTACATCCTTCGCCGCTGCGCTATCATGCTCTTGTGCTGGTATATCCACGACGATGACTAGCTAGTTATATATAGCTATAGCCTCCTTTTTCACCCTTTCCTTGATCACCCTATAGATAATATTTATCATTACGTGCTATATATGCCAAGCCGATCGACTCTTCACTTCTCTTCATCGAGTACTAGTTACTACTAGATCTCTTTTTGGGCTTGACTGGCTTAACTAAGAAAAATTTCGTATTTGCAATTTCTGCATGGTCGGTCCCTCTTCTTTTTACACTTCCGAAAGTGGACAGATGGAATGGTTTATGAGTATTCATAGTCCTTTTTTCTCGGTTTCGTTGTCGCTTCGAGTAGTGTTTTGACATGGTGCTAAAGGCCACCGTGTTATGTTTTAACAGCTGATGTAATAGCTAGCCACGGCATGCTTGGGACAAAGATTTACTTCAGTAATCTGGTTTATTTATATATGATTGTTTTATGGAAGCTGTGATCTTTTAAAGAATTAATGGTTTTATTAAGGGCTCATTTCGTTTTTTTTTTCATTCCTTGTATTTATACATTACATCTGTTAGAAAATAACGAGTTAATTTTCATTTATTTTGTGTAATTTTAAATTATTAAATATGAAAGAATATTTTGGAATCATTTGAAATCTAAACAGTTCTTTAATTAAATTAAATTAAATTATTAATAATAATTGCTATTTTTATTTTAAAATTTATTTTTAAAAGTGAGCTAAGCTACAAGAATGATTTTCATTGGACTATTACTGTAGAATATAGCTTTATCATCCTAATAATTTAAAATTAAATTAATATATAAAAATATGAATAAATAATTCCTTGTGAGTAATCTTTATCCGGTAAAATATATTAACAGCGAATCCATTTGGGACATTATTAACGACTCCTCCAATCTTTTAAAGTAAAAATTTGTTATTTTTTCTTCTGGTTTTTTAAATTTCTTATCATAATATACATGTCTAGGTGGATGCTTGATCTAGAGAATTGTAACTTTGAAATTTTAAAAACCTACAGTGTTTTAGGTTTACAAAGAATCAGACAAAGGAAATAAATGCATGATAGTATGCCTAAACTTACGGATCAATTAAATGCAGGATTCATTGTATGTGCGCGAAGGTTGAGGAGTGGTTATTATATGTGCGTCCAATATTACATACACTGTTATTTTAAAAGATGGAAGTTGTTAAATAAAATAATAAAACTACTTAGAAAAGTTAATCAATTTGATGCCACTCATATTAAACCTCTTAAACATCAATGCTTAGAGGATCTTTAGACAGTGCTAGTTCAACATATCCATCTTATGTTACTTGACGCATAATCCTCCAATAAACATTAAAACTTAGTTCAGGCATGCCTTGTCAACACCCCAACAATGACATAAGAGATGAATGTTGATGCTTTAAAAATTTATTTAAAAGAAAACCAAATTACCTGTCACTATAGTTTTCAATTGTCTAATTAGTATAATTCGGTAACATCTTATTCCAACTATTATCATAATGACCCCGATGAACCTCAGATTCTTTCAGCATGTCTACAACTAAGATAATAAAGTATTTTTTTGACCTCCATATTTATAATTAAAAATCTCATGAATTACGACTTCGAAGACATTGCAAATCGCTCAAAATACTCGCGTCATCGAAAATGGTGAAATGACCTCCGATGTACGAAACGACTTTGAGTGCATTAATCAAATCGAGAATATAAATATTATCTATTAAAGATTAGCGATCACAGATATCAAATGCGGCAAACATCAAAAGGAATGATGTCCAAACGACCTCGTTTTAAATTGATCATGAATTGAAAAACTATCAATGAGATTATCCACACACTTAATTGAGCATTTGTATAAAAAAATGATGAAGTCAAAAATATAAATACAATAAAAAAAAACAAAATTTGATCATGAGCGAACTTCTCCATCATTGAGGATTTCTATATAAATTTTAAACATGACCTCAAGCGTCATCATCATGTTCCGCTGCCTTCGAGTCAGAGACAAACTCAACAACCTTCATTGAAATTGATTGTGCGTTCTTGATATCAAAATCTATCAGTAAAACTCATTGATGAGTGCGTGAAATTGAGATCGAAAATAATGCCTCATTTGAAATGAAATTGACTCAATTTGGCGTCGACTTGAACAAATTAAAAGCAATCGATACGTCGAATATTAATAATATTATTTATGTATATATATGTATGTATATATATATATATATATGTATATTAATATGTTTTATATATATATATAATTTAATGTTATATTATCGACGTAAAATTCATTTTAATTTAAAATTAAATAAATAAACCTTAATCTTAAAATCCTAAATTCTGTTTCCTTTTGATCGGCCTTACCGTCGTGATCCTCTTCACGATCAAATAGCTCGTCTCTCTTCATGAATTGAAGCACGAGCCTCCCTCCTCCTCCATGCTCAAACCACTGCACAGCCTTCCTCACTGTTACCGTTCTCTTGGTTTTCTTCCCTCTCCCAAACCAGACGAACTCTCTCTCTTCTCCAAATGGAACTCTTCCCTCTGATTTTCCTCCTCTCCAAACCGAAAACAGGTTCTCTTTCTCTTCCTTGTTCCTCCTCCTTTTCTTCCTTGTTTCTTCCTCATTCCCTTCAATCAATTTCTCCTCTTTCCTCCCTCAGAATCTGACTTATTTTCCTCTCCTCACAAATCAAATTTCTCTCTTTTCCTCTTCTCACAATATCCTTTTTTCACTCACAATCAAATTTCTTTTCTTCCTTTTCTTCTTCATCCATCTCCATTTCATTTCTTCCTCATTTTCAAAATTGAAAATTCATTTCTTAATTTCACAAAACTGAAAATCCATTTTCTCATTTCCACAAGAATCCCTTTTTTTCCTTTTGCCTAAGAGGAACACTCATTAGGTTCTTCTCTGGTTTCCAAACATTCCCTTTCATTATTTCATTCTTTCATAAAGGAATCATTAGGTGGGTTATCTTTTCATTTTTTAAATCCTTTCACTTTCTTTTTTGAAGAAGAATCAAAGTTTCTTCTCAACTTGCATTCTCTCATTCACATTTCCTCTTCAAAAGAGGAACATGTCACTTCTCTTAGTCTTTCATCTCCAATCTTTTTTAAATGCATTAGAAAAAATAAGTCGAACATGTGAATATAGAAATATATGTGATTTTGTTTCTTTTCTCAAGTTTGAAGGCTGTTACTCAGAGTGCGACAATATAAGAAAATCATTGTTGTATAAGACACTCCTTATTTCATTAGAGCGTCAGAGTAAATCATCTATTAGATGTGTAAGCTCACCCAAAAAATTTGTCAAATTTTGACTTATAAAAATAAAAGAAATGAATATATATATATATATATATATATATATATATATATATATATATATATATATATATTACATTTAAATTTATCAGAAAGGTCTAAATTAAAGCATGACAAATAAATCAGATTGGTGTTGAGATCATTCTTCTCGTTAGAGGCGACCAGTAAAACACTCTCATCATTGCGGATGACATGAGGAAGCTACAAAATTTCATCAAATTTTTGACTTAAATTTAAAATTATGGATATTAAATTGGTGAAGCATAAAGTCTTAAAACAAAATAAAATGAAAGGGAATGTGGAGTTCATAAAAAAATAATAATAGAGGGTATTAAATAAACATTCTTATCCATAAAAATGTAAGTAAAGGTGAATTTAGTCAATTAATTTATTGTTAAATGAATGCTTAACCCATTGTTTAATATGTTCAACAAATGAGGATACTCAAGTTAAATGCAAATGAAACTTGATCAAATGCCAAAATCATAAAAGACTTACAATAAATTTGGAGTTTCAAATAAATATGAAACTTGATGTGGAGTTAAGAGGAATCTATTATTTAATAATTTTATGAATATGGATGGTAAGATTATAAACATGAATATGACTACAGAGAAGGTTATTACAACTTATTGAAATGAATTAAGTGAATTAAATGAAGTTATCATGATTAATTTGATGTGGTTTTTAATGATGATTAGATTCTTTGATAATGGTTTTGGTAAATTCATTATATTATGATCATGAATTAATTATTTCAAATATTTGAGTTTAAATCATGAGGTATAGATAGAAAAAAATCTTTATTAACTATCTTAAAAAACAAATTAGTTTATAATCATGTAATGTGTGATAAGGATCATGATTATTAAAACATAAAAGTATGGATATAAATATGATAAAATGGGATCTAGATTCATTCAAAATCGGTTTAGCTAAAATAATGATTTCATTAAATAAACTATAGATTATATGTGCATTAAATTCTGATTTTTAATGAAAGTTCTCACTTATTGAGAGTAATTCTTATATGTTTTCTTTAAACTTAAAGCAATCTAAATTATTAAAGATGAAATCTAATTTCACTACTATTATCCTTATCAAAATATATCTCTTATCATTTTATAATCATTAATTTTGAAAAATTCTAGCTCTGAAAATTCTCTTTCCATCTTTTAATTCAAATTCTAAATCATACTCTCTTATTTCTACGATCCAATGAAAATAAGGCTAAATCAAATTCTCTTTTCATCAATTATTCTTTGATCTCAATCTCTTCTTAATGAGGATATGCTCATCCCTCTGAGAGATTGATTGATGAAGAGAACACGATGGCATTGTAGACTCCATTATATTATGATCATGGCCGTATCATGATAAATCACGCTTTGAGTTGTAAATCATAGGGTATTGATGAGGCAAAACCTCTATCTAGGTGACTTAAGTTCTGACAAACACCACCCAGTCTATAAGATTTCTTGCGATGTAATGTGTGTTGTTGATAAGGATCATTCCATTCGGGTTGATCATTCCTCTACTAAGTAGACTAGGGGCCATGAGGGATGATGGAACCATGGGATCTAGACGCGTCATCATTCCCCAACCATCGTTTAAGCTAAAATGATGAATTTCATAATCTTAAATTCTAAAACTCCATATCTATTATATATTTGCATTAAGTAATCTAAGCCTTAATCGAAAGTTCTCTCTCACTTATGAGAGGGGTAATTATAAAGTTTAGAAACCAGAACGGAGTCCTCACCAAATGAGGATGAAATCTCAGTAGTGTCTTATCTACTATTTATCTACCTTCAAAATTACTACACTTAAATCATACTCTCTTCAATCATTTATCGAGAGGTGTTGGTGAGCCATGATTTGACTCACTGGGGATGATTCTCTTTCATCTTTTGGCTAGTCATATATGCTATAGTAGAAATAAATATTTGAAAATTCAAAATAAAAATGGTGATTTAAATGTAATAAATTCAAATTACTAATGTATAGCTAATGTGAATGAAATATTCTAGAGTATATTTTTTATTACACTTTATTTTGTTATGTACCTACATTTGAAAGTATGGGGTTAAATAATAATTTAATTACTAATCTCATCTTTTTTTGCGAGAATGGATCTACATAGCACTTCTTTTATTGTCCAACTAGGGCATGGTGCCATCACTTTATTAGCATCGTCATCAACAAGAGATGTTGGGCGACCATTCAATTTGGTGGCTTAAATTTCCAGTATCATAGTAACTCACGGTACCCACCCATGGTACACTCATAGCCATGCTAGAAGACTCAAGTTATTAGCTACTACATGTTTGCTCAATCGCCAGTTGTTAAGGAGTTCTCCAGAAAACTTCGCTTTTAAAAGACTAGTCAAGCCGTGATGAAAAAAGTGGGAAATTATGTCTTTAATGCCTCGTGTGCTCAGATTGAACCTTTGTACGGAAAGCATGATCATGAAGCTTCTCATCAGAAGCAAATTAACCGAAGAGAAGAAGAAATCGAAATCATAGATCCCCTTTGAATGACTGGTGAGCGATCTGCTTGAATTTCTAATAGCAATATGGATGATAAAATGACACATTTTATGGATGATAAAATGGACACTATGAACAAGCGAATACGCTCATGGAAATATCCTTTAAATTAACAAGTGTTTGCTCACATTTCATGCAGTTCGAGCGACATGAATTTTATCCACTCATCTTTCCTCCTTTTCGATGGCAATAACATTATTATTTTTATCGAGCTGGCAAACCTCGAGAATATCATCTCCAACTCGGAAATATTTTAACTAAAATCATTGACAATCGATACCACTGGGGTGAGGTAAATCGAATAGATGGAAGCGACATCATTCCTCTATGTTACCACAAGTAGCCTTAAATTAGGCTAGATGTTGCTTTTTGGGTTACCAAGCCCATGAAAGTATTAAATTTTTAGCAATGAGTAACCTTTGTATGACACTTAATCATATTGATGGGTTGACCCTTACTCACCGATTTCATTTTCATATAAGCCTTTATCTTTCATTGATTATTATTCTTAGCTGAGTAGGTGTTACTATTCCCGATGTGTTAACCAAATTTTGAATTATTGACTGAAGAGGTAGTTGGTTAACTTCGTTCCTCACTTCATGTATAGCATGTATTGTAGGAGCGATTGGTGGTATAGAGGTTATGTTATTAGCTGTCTGTTGATTAAAAAAAATTAAATAAGATATTTGATGTGATATTTTTTACAACATCTCTATCATAATATCCATTTTACCATCATATCATTCATCTTGGCAAAAGTAATCTCCTTATCTTTGACTTCCATTTGAGCATTTTTTTTGCTCTCTAGCTACATCAATCACTCTTCTTCTTCCTCTATTTCTTGTTGTTACTCTCTACTCATATTGAAGAACTTAATGTCCTTCTCCTGCATTTAGGGGATACTTCTAGAATTTGAATGATGATCAGTATAAAAGTGTGTCGGTGATCATTTTCTAGTTGATCATATAAATAGCTTCAATGATCTTTTTTCTCATTTTGATCTTCTTCTTCTTTTCATCTTGAGAGTGAAGATCCATCTTCTACTTGCTTTTCAGAAGAATCTTCTTTGTAAACCAATTCAGGTTAAAATGATTGATTTATTTGATGATATTGAAAATAGTATCTTGTTCATAGTGACCATAAAATGACACTATCTTGGTAACGTATCCCCTTTAAATTTAACCAAGTGTTTGCTAATGGGCAATATGGATGATAAAATGGCACCATTTTTATGTATGATCAATTGTAACATTCAGACTTGCTTAATAGGGTGGCTAAATTTGAAAAGCTAAATCTAAGTCTAATCTATAGATAAAGCAAGAGAAACAAATCTCCAAACTCAAGAAGAAATGAAACTCATGCTTATAGCTCAAATGGTGAAAATGGGTGATATATAATGTGAATAAAGAAAAATAATCAGCATTACAATGATGATAAGGAAAGAAGCTTGTATTCTAATCCACCAAAATTAGTATTGGGAATGAACCTCAAACTTTTCCAAGTGATGGGGAGCGGCCTAAACAAGTAACAAGAGATGATGAGCAAATGCAACCATCTCTTAAAGAAAAGATGAATAAAGATTATTCATTTAGAAGGGATAGTGTGGCTAAATTATTTTGGCAAGCGTCAAAGTCTATTACCAGAAATTAAAAGGCTTGAAGAAGCCAAAAATCAAATTTACTCTATCATCGAATGATCGGTCATCCTATCGAAGATTGTTATGTCTTCATTGGCTAGAAAGGAAGTATCTGAGGTGAATTTACACTATCTAATAGTATTCTAGTCAACCTAAAAAGAGAGTCTACAAGGATGATTGTGTCCTCTTCCATATCATCCATCAAAGATAAAAAGAAGGAGAAATCTTTAGGGAAGAATGAGCGTAGTCTCAAAAGACTATGAAAATCTTGATAGTTAAAAGATGTAGTGTTAAGTGAAAATCACCACTTGAACTTATATTGTACTTAAAAGAGATATTTAAACCAAGTATTTGGGCTTCTCAGTGATATTTTGATAAGGCTACCTCCTGACATGAGAGTCTACTAAGCAGCCTCATAAGTCAAAAAAATAAGAAAAGAAGATCAAGAAGAGAGAACTACACTCAAAAGATTATTAATAATTTAGAAGTATCACCGTAAGATAACCATTTAGGCTTGCAGACTATATGCCTAAACTTTGCATTGTTGAATCGGATGAAGAAGATAATGGTGAATCTTATCCAGTAGAGACATGCTGAATCATTTACGTGATGTCAGATGTTCTTCAACATCATTTACTCCAAAATGACAATGGTAGTCGAGACTAGACCAACCCAAAATTCTCAAAAGCAAGAAGAGCACGAGGAGTTAACATCTAAATTTTGTTTAATGACTCAACAAGAAGATACAGTTAGATGAAGATTAATGTTTTTTGATGGAGAAGAGTCAAATTCATCGATATCATCAAAACATATGAAGTTGAAAATGAGTTTAACTCTTTGATCAATCTTAATAAGAAGTGAATTTGAAGAAACTACCTCTTTAGGCGAGCAAGATAAGGTGATTCAAGTTCGGTTGAGAAGTGGTAAAGTCTTACCACCTTCATCAAAGAGGAAATAAATGCAAATAAAGACAAAGGATAAATAAATTGAAATCAATGAAGATATCATTCCCAAAATCTAGAATAAAGCTTAAATCAAAGCGAAAAGATAGATTATAATATTCTATCACATCGAGAAAGATTCACATGTGTGTGCTCTCTTGATGTCAAAAGACCTCAGAAACTTTGATACAGGCTCTCAAAGATCCGGAGTTATGAAGCTTACTTTGAAAAAAATGCATGGCAATCATTGCAACTCAAGATCTCCCAATCATATTTTTGATCTTATATATTACTCTAGTGATGGCATCTCGGTGAATATTGATTGATCCAAGTTCTTCTATTAATCTTATGAGTCTAAAGGTATTAAGAGGATTATCACTCGATATCCAACATCTTGGGAGAGATAAGTTGATGGTTCATGGTTTCAATGAAAAGGACAAAACATTATGGGTTCTTTTATTCTCTTGCTCAAGTTTTGGGATTTATATATGAAAGTTTCAATGTCGATACATCATTTAGAGCTCTCTTGGGTTGCGGCATGAGTATGGCATGGTCCCATCAACTATGCATCAATGAATGAAGTACCTAAAGATGGGGAAGAGTTCAAAATTCGTAACCTACAACCATTCTTCATCCATAAAGCAAAGATTTATGAAGATGCAAAATATTTCATTCCTAAAGAGCTTAAGCCAACAAAGCCTCTTGAAATGGCAGCATCCACTTCATGAACTAAAAAGTAATTTTATAAAGTGAAAGAGCAAAAGCAAAGAGGAAGAAAGAAGGCAATGTCGACTCTCCCTAAAGCACTTGATTCTACATCTAAATCAAGAAGAGTTCCTCATTTGGGAAGTGACACAGAAGAAGAAGATATTTTGTCAAACAAAGAACTTATAAGCTTTCAAGAAAGAAGACAAGTATGAAATAAGTGATTAGGTATGATTTTGAATCTACTTATGAAAATAGAGTTCGATGGTCACATCAAGAAGGATAGCTCACTTGATAGTGTCGGATGACTCACTCAAAATTATACTCATCAGATGTACTTCAAAGAAATCACTCCACTGGAGGTTCATAATATTGAAAATTTGATAACATTCTATGGGTTGTCATTGAGTAAGAGTGGCAGAATAGGGACTCTATTTTACAAATGAAGTCTCACTCACAATTTTGATAAGCACATACATGAAAATTCTTATGATGAGATAGTGCCATAAGAATACCAATATATTATCCACAAAAATTACAAAGAATGATGCATAAGCTTGGAATTCATATTGGGACTAGTAAATATAGAACTCAAATCTTTAATAGCATGTGAAGCCAAAGAAGTCCTCAAGCATCATGAAGAAGTGATAAGTTTATCACTAAAGATCTTGGGTTCATCCATAAATCTCATCAAAATAAAGCCTATTATAATATAATATAAGTTAAGATTGAAACTAATAGTGACAAAGAAGATGATCTCCATGAAATTCTTCTTAAAAATGATGAACAAGTAGAAGCCAAGCTGCGAAGAACTTCGAAGATGGTGGACAAATAGTTCTATGGATGAACTCGAAATCAACTAGGCGAGGATGATCCCGTCCAACTTTTGTCGTGCCCTTCACGGTGAGAAAGTTGAAGAGCTAAAATGCTACTTTGTGAATTTAGGGATTGCTTTGCGGACATATTAATGCGGGCTTATCCACGATATAGTAGTTCATAAATTGCTATTAAACCATATATGCTATTAAGCAAGCTCCTAGTGGATGAGATTGGAGATTGAAGAATAGGTAATGTAGAAACTAAGAAGCGATCAAGCTTCATCAGGAGGAGAAGTATGCATATTGGATAGCAACATTATCTAGTTAGGAAGAAGAAGAATGGCCAAATCATCTGCATTGACTTCGGGACCTAAATAAGGTGTGCCCAAAAGATGACTTTTCTCTTCCAATATCAGAACTATTAGTAGATAATACTTCCAACTATGATATGTTCTCATTTATGGATGGATCATCGAGATACAATCAAATCAAGATGGCCCCTGAAGATGAAAGACATACATCATTGACATATTGACATCTTGCACAATAGTCATGCCCGATTGAAGAATCTTTGGAGCTACATACCAAGAAACCATGATGTGTATTTTTGATGAGTTGATTCACCAAAAGATGGAATGTTATGTTGACGATTTGGTGGTGAAAAGCTTAAATCATGAAAATCTCTTCAAAAACTTGAGAATTATAATGGAGAGAATCAGAAAAATATGATCTCAAGATGAATCCTCTAAAATGTGCATTTGGGGTGTCCTCCGGGAAATTTCTCGGGTACATTATACATCATAGAGGAATTGAAATTGATCTTGCTAGAATTAAGGTAATTATGGAGATCTTTTAAAGTTCGACTTCGTTCTTTACAAGGCGCGCATTCATCCATCAATTTATATCAAACCTATCAAGACGCTATCAACCATTTATAAGGTTGATAAATAAAGATGCTCCATTCAAGTATTTTTACTTATGGCGGCAGTATCACTTATTCGCTAGGTCATTCAAAGGTGATCTGCTGAGCCCTCAACTCAGCATTTCTCTTTCTTCTCTGTCTTCTAGTTAATTTGCTTCTTAATGAGTAAGCTTCATGATCATGCTTTCCGGGTACAAAAGGTTCAATTGGCGCAATAGCTGTACCATGAGGCATTAAAGACATAGTTTTCCCCTTGACGATTCTTTTTGTCACGGGAGCTTCAGATTGACGTAGCCTTTTGTAAACTGAAGTTCTTTGTCGAGAAGCAATACGTAACGGCATTGGCTGGCGCACATGGCTAGCGAGCTTTAGTAACTTGAGGCCTTCTAGAATGGCCTGATGAATATATCACGGTGGGTACTTCAGTTTACGATAACCGGAAAATTCCCAATTGAATGGTAACCCCAACATCTCTGTGTTGATGGTGTTGGCAAGGTAGATGTTCACACCATGACTTAAGCGAATGATGAAAGGCTTTGTAGATCCATTACGCAAAAGTGAAAGATGGGGATCAGTAATTAAGAAAATTATTATTTCACCCCATACTTTTAGATGGTACAAAATAAATAATAGTGTAATAAAGATATACTCTATAGAATGATTCATTCTACATATAGTCACATATTGACACAAATAAATCATCATTTTTTTTGAATTTTCAAAAAATTTTTATATATAGCACATATATGACTAGTCAAAGATTGGAAAAGAATCCCTCTCCGGTGGAGTGTGAAATCATGGGCTCAAAAATTCACCATTCGACTTCTCAAAATTTTGAAGCATGGAATAGTGGAATAAGATAATATTGAGATTTCATCCTCATTTGGTGAAGACTTTAGATCAGTTTGATTTCCCTAAGCAAGCCATATAATTATCCCTCAATAAGTGAGAGAGAACTTTCAATTAAATAGTCTTTAGATCGCTCAAATCATTATAGTAGTAACATATGGAGTTTTTTTTATAATTTAAAATTATGAAATTCATCATTTTATCTTAAATTGGATGGTTGGGGGAATGATGACGTGCCTGATCTAGATCCCATGATTTTTGTCATCAGGGTCCCTTGTCTAGTTAGAGGTAGTCGAATGACTTGATAGAAGGATCCTTATCCAACATGGGTTACATCATCCAAGAAATCCTTGTAGTGGGTGATGTTTGTGGGAGACATGCTTAAGTCCTTACGGAGGGTTGTTTACTATCAAGTATACCCTATGACTCACAACTCAAAAGGCGAGCCATTGGGGAATCTGACTATGATCGTAATATAATGGAGCCTTCTTGGCCAAACCACGATAGAACTCGGTCATAATACTTCATCACGTAGCTCTTGGCCAAGCCGGTCAAGGACCACGCCATCACTACTTAGATTGATTAAGAGTGACCATACTAGAATACTTGATTTGACATTGGCTCCTTTGTGAGCTAGAGTTTTCTTAGTTTGTCACCCCTGACAAGCAGTTATGGAAGGTGGATGGATTGAGTTTGATTTAAGTTTTTAGTGATAGAGTTTTATTTTAGCAATTTCAAATTATTACTTAATTTGATTTAAAAAATTGATTAATTTGAATTTGTTTAAGAGCTTTAGATCCTATCAACTATGTTTAGCTGCTAATAGAGGATTAGATCTATCTCAAATGGGTTTCTTAGATATTTCTTGATTTGAAACTCTTATTATAAGGATTTTTAGATTTTGTTAACTTAACCCAAGTCCTGACTAAGCGGGAAGCAACCGCGACATCCTCAAACAATTTAAGCATTAGTAGTGTGGGGCCCATGTATTTAAGACTTTATAGTGTATTTATTTCTTTATGATTGATTTCATTTTTTTTAATTTCAACTTATGCGACATTTTGATAAAAATTTGCACTTGCTCTATGTCCAAGCACATGCAGTGTTTATAGCTTAATAATTTCATAATTAATGATTTTGTTAATATTTTTTTTAAATCATAATTAGAAAGAAAAATTTTGATTGAAGGAAGCCTGATTTTTATAGATTTTGATTTAGTATTGATGCCTTATATCTGAGTTGCAAATTCTGTGGTGATTTTTGTTTTAAAGCTATAGGTTCAAAGGATAATTTAATTTATTATTTTAAAAGAAGATTTATCCCTCAAAGTAATACTCATTTTCTCCCTCTTTTTATTCAAACTTTAATACATTCATTTTCCCCCTCTTTTTTATTCAAACTTTCCTACATTCATTTCTCCCCTCTTTTTACTTTTGAAAGTGGACCCTTCACTATCCCTTCTAATTTCTATAAATAAAGCCAAGAGGGAGTATCACATTCCATTCCATTTATTTGAAGGGTTAGAGGTGAAACATTTGAAAGGGAACTGTTAGAGACTTTAGCGAGCTTTCAACTCTGTTTGAATAAATCTCGTAACAGATCGGCAAAGAGATGGTGTTGGATATGCCAGGAACCAAGAGAAGAACCCACCTCGACTTGTGGTGTTGCTTCTTGATTCTGGTGAAGAGAAAATTGGGAATGTGCAAGGAGTGCGACCTTGAAATTGAAAGAAGAACGTTGTTTCCTCCAATTGTGGTGAAGCAAAGATTGGAAAGGTAACACAAGGAATGCAACATTGAAAATCAAAAGAAGAATCCACCTCTTGGATGTTACTTTATGGAAAAGAAAGAATCGGAGATGGATTCTGACCACGGAAGAAGAGGCTATGGCGCTCGTGTGAAGGAATTGGGCTTCTTGAGGTTGAGGGGATCGCGACTAGAACTGGGCAGCATGAGGTGGCATAGGGTGTGGAAACAAAAGAAGCTTCTGAACTGAGGTAGAAGTGAGCTGACTGGGAAGAAAGAAGATGGCCCGGGCTCGTGTGAAGAGCAATCAGACTTCTGAGTTGGACAACAGGATCATCTGGCTGAAGCGGGGCTTGTGAGAGCTGACCACATGGGCGGTGCTGGTAGAACTGAAGGCATGAGGAAATGTGACTAGGATCTAAGCCCGTTCTGGTAGAGTAGCTGAGCCGATGGAGCAAGCTCAGAAGCGGGTTTAATGGGAGAAGAGCATGAGTTGGAAGAGGGAATTACCAGTGCAGAGGGAGGTCAAAGCATGGGAATCGAGAAAGAGAGAGAGAGACACACGGGAGATGAAAAGAACCACCAAGAAAGAAGCAACCCCTTGTCCCTTGTGGTTGGAGGAGTTGGAGCCGAGAGAAAGAGTGGGAATAGTTTTTCTTTCGGTTAGGGGAAACACGAATAAAAGAGGGAGGGAACGGTTAAGAGCTTTTAGACATAAATAGGCTTAATTGATTTTTTCTAAATATTTAATTAATCTTAATTATGAATTTTATCGATAAAAAATCAATATATATATATATATATATATATATATATATATATATATATATATATATATATATATATATATATATATATATATATATATATATATATATATATATATATATATATATATATATCAATCTAAGGTTATTCTATTATTTTGAACATAATGATGTAGTACGTTTCAACCATTTGGTTTAAGTTAGCATCAAATTGAGTCAATTTTAACTCAAAATATGCGTCGCCACTTTCGACCACTCGGCATTCATGTAGTCTCATCTGAATTGAGTGTGAATAGTCTTACATGATAGATTTTGACATTTTGAAGCTGACGGCATAATCAATTTCACGTACGGAGGTTGTTTGGCTTGCATCGATGTCTCTTGACTTTGATATGCCTGCAGGCGCATTGATGACTCGAGCAATTGATCAATTTATCATCAAGTCATGCAATATGTATGTTCTAACTAGTTTTGACATTCTGAATGAGATGGTGAATTCCGTTCGTCGATCAAAGGTCATTTAGTTTAATTTTGTCGACATCCTATGTATTTCAGCCTCGATTTATCTGTTGTTAATTCAAATCATTTGACATTTACACATAATCGTCTGATTTGAGCATGGATAGTCTCATTTGATAGTTTTCAATATTTCAAAGCTAACAGAGGGATCAATTTTATAAATGAAGGTCATTGAACATCATGTAACTTCGACTCGATATACACATTGACATTGATAGTTCGATCACTTTGCTCGGTTGCTCTTTGGTGTATGAAAATATGTATGGACGATGTATGCGGATTCAACTTGTGGGCTTGACTTTATACGGTCAAATTCCCCAACAAATGTGATTCGTGGGTGATTCACGTTTGTTGAAAATTGGTTGACTTTTTGGTTTTCTTCTTTCTCCTCCTCCCTGTCTTTCTTCTTTTTTTTGTTCCACTTCTTATTATTGCATCTTGAAAACTAGTGTACATACTTCATTACACTATTATTTAAATTTTTATGTAACATTTCTCCTATCACTTGGCAGGAGAATGTTCAGTGAAGAACGATGATCTCGATGAGCTAGCGAGGCTATCTGGTCGGAGGTTGACAGACATGATTCTCGTAGAGATGTTGATATCAGAGATAGGATTGTGCAACACACTGATATGCTACAAGGACAAGATTATTATTAGGTCTTCTTCGCATGCTCTTCCCTACTCCCTGATTGTACTTCAAATTCCTTTACTTTAGATGATCCTGTGTAGCTACCCCTTAAAGCAGTGTGGTGACTACAATCCTTTGGATAACAGAGTTAGTTGGATATTATGATGTCTTCTTACTTCTGGTATTAAGCGAGAGATAATCTAGACTCACGAGCCCCCCACTCTGCACAGCTCACTAGACTTGATTCCTTTATTGGCAGGATTCCTATTCTTCCTCATGGATATGTCGCATGGGCTAGGTATATTCTACAGGCTCACAAAGATACTTTACGGACATCCGACGTTTATGAGGCAGTATATTTATCTTTATTTGACTTTGGGGGTATGCCTTCTTCTTGGGCTCGTGGAGTAGTGGAGTTCTCAGAACATAGTGGTCATACTTGTTGGATTGGCCCGGAGGAGTTGACAGTCACTATTTTGGACTTACAGGTTGTGTCGGGTCTTCCCGTATTTGGTTATCGCTACGAGGAGTGTGTTCCACCTGATGGGGAGTTATTTCGTAGGCAGCCTTCAGATGATTGTGATCGACGAGGTAGGCTAGCTATGCCTTCTATTTATATTGATCTCCTGGACCACTATCACCAGACCTTCAGGGTCTCAAGGCGTTCTATACGATCATGAGCCGCATTACCTGTGAGTACATGGATTCAAAGCATCTTGCAAGATTATGCTGTATCCGAGGAGACTGTAGCACTGCATGACCTTTTTCAATTGGGTGTGTCTAAAGGTAGTTGCTTATCTGAGGAGACTGTGAAGCCTATTTTATTAGCAGGAGAGACTTCTCCGGTACTATCAGGATTGAGCGAGGATCTGTTCTTTGCCAGTTTTATAGTGGCATGGCTCTGCATTTTTGTGCTCACCATTATAGAGGGCTTAGTTCACCTAGGCACTTTATTAGCAACCAGCAGGATCTTTCGAGGTGAGCAATTTTCTCTTGCCCCAATAGTATTAGCTAAGCTTTATAAGATATTGGGGGTGATTTCTGCGGCAGGTTCCCTAGAGCTGCGAGATGTGATTCTACCATGACAGTACTTATATGCTTGGGTTCATCTCCACATTCATGGTTCCTTTGCTTATTTTGAGTATCGTGATCTTTTAGGCGAGATATTCTATAGTTTTCTGATTATATCGAGCATCCTCTACTTTGGAGACGGAGAGGATTTGCATGCTCTTCTTTGCTCCCCATTTGGTCAAAAATCAATTTTTGTTATTTCACCAACCGGATATACTCGGCTTACCCTCTGACTCGATAAGGATTGATCTTGTTGACAGTCTTGATGAGAATGGCATATATTCCTTGCTTCATGGTTGTCAAACATTGAGAGTAGTTGAGTACCTTTTCAGTATACATCCAGGATGGTTATGTTAGATGTTTGGGCAGTCAGTTGTTATAGAGGGCTATCAGCCTAACCGAGTTGCATGACAATTTGGTTTCTTCCAGTCAACTACTCGTAATGGTAGACCACTCATCCATGGTGTAGTGGATTTTAGGAGGATCACGATGATTCCCCTTGAGGCACGTTACTTTATTGCTTCAATCGTTTAGCTACATTTACTGAGGCTTGGTACTAGTGCTCATTTTTGGATAGCCCCTCCATAGGGTCGCACGGGGATTAGTTATCCTTACCTCACATGGGTACGGCTGTCTTTTGGCCCTTTCCTGGAGCGTGGTTCCAGGAGATATGAACACAGGATGAGGTCTTTGGGCATTTCTCAAGATCAAAATACCCATCGTCGATTACCATTAGCAGGAGATTATAGTGTTAGAGGTATAATCACTATTCTCCTCTCTCTCCTCCCTTTTTTTATCAAAATATGCATAGTGCATCTAATACTCTAATTTGATTCTTGACAGATGCACCGATTGGCGAGTAGGTCAGGGCTGAGGATACCACTTCTCATGGTAGAGTTAGAGCTAGGGATTACTCCTAGCTACCGATGTTTCTTCAGCGGGCGTGGTGTAGCCAACCTACATATCTTGTGCGGGTTTCAATTGATTGTTCCACGAGTCTACCTCCACAGCCATTTATGACTTTTGAAGTGTCCAGGTGTCGAGCTGGAGATGTTATTGAGGACTAGAGTTGGGCTGTCGTGTGACCTTTGATACTATCACTTTGGTTTTATTACCCCTTTCCCACTTTTCTCTACTAAGCTCGCCCCTTGTACTAGGGAGACTTCTGAGGTGAGAGACCTCGTGCCTAGCAAGGCCTCTGTTGAGCCAGCACATAGCCCTGGAGTTTATCAGATAGTGAGGGTCCCCGAGGATTATATTGCTTACGATACTCCAGTTCAGTCGGATTCATCATGTTCAGGTACTTTCTCCCTCTCTTTATTTATTTATTTTTATTAACTGCACTTCTTTACATCCTTATCTTGATTGTTTTCATTTGTTCCATAATGCACGATGTAGGTTATGAGTCGAGATCTACCGACATCCCACATGGGCGAATCCGTGATAGGAGCATGCAGGATTGCAACTTGGTATTTTTGAGGGTTGTGGTTTCTCGGATTGTCTTGGACTCACCAGAGTAACTAGACAGCTTCACGTCTTATGAGAATACCACTTTGGACCTTTTAGCTCATACTGGCTTGGAGGATTAAGCTCTCATGTATCTGGAGACTCTTTGTAGAGACATAGAATTTTTAATCCATCGGATGAGATCGCTCGATATTGTCTATTCTAGCACTTTACTGATAGAGCTTCAGGTGCAGGTCAAGCTTAGTAGGGAAGCGACTAACCTAGCGCATGATGAGTTTGAAGAGAGTGTTGAGGCTCTACGACATGACCATCAGAGTTTGATAGATGCTTCTTCTGAGTTACATAGATTGACTACCCTGATTAGAGAGCTGCAAATTGAGCAGGATAGAATAGCTCAAGCTAAAGAGCAGGAGAAACAACATTATCAGCTACATCACCGGATTATGGTAGATGCTGAGGCTACTTTGATAATTTCGGCTTCTGAGTTGGAGAGTGAGCGACCATCTTTATATAGCTTAATTCTAGGCTCCCATGATGTACTTTACTTTTTTTATCATGTATCATATCATCTTGTTGTATTAGTGGATATCATTCCTTTATTATACACTTTTGTTTTTGATTTGATGAGAAGATCAGCTTTGATTTGTGCTCTTGGCTTGATTTGTATGCTTTGTGCTTTGGGTTTAATTTGCGTGCTAGCTATGAAACTTGGATCATTTCAGCTTTGATTGCAATAGTTCACGGAGCTTTTGATAGAATTTGTCATTAGTATGATGCCTTATTTAGGACATGCTAAATGATGAGATTGACCAATTTGTCAAAATTGACTTGTCGAATGATAAGACTTCTTACCTACTCTCTACTTGATGGCTTTCTTTGAAGATCTCTTTCTTTTATGTCCTTAGATTTGAGTCTCCTCAACCCCCTTTATGCTTGGATTGGGTTTGATGGAGGAATTGATTTATTTATTTTGATGAAGGACTCTTGGGAGTTGGTTTATCCATGCTTGGTGATTTGAAATTCCTTTGTCTAGCTTTAAGCTTGACGGACTTGATGAAGGATTGACCTAATTTGTCCATATTGCTTGTCAGGAAGTGTATGTATATCATGAACCTTGTGCTTGCTACTTTGATGGATTCATTGAAGGGTGCATATAGATAGGCATAGGTATGTTGAGTTATCAGTCTAACAACGTGTGCTTTAATAGACTAAATAACTGTGAAATTCCTTTAGTTCGGCCATCATCTTTATATGAACTATAGAATTGCTTCCTCGGCCCTATGCTTTCTACTTTGATGGACTTGATGAGGAGATTGGCTTTGATCTATTCTTTGAGCTTGATCAGATCATTTGAGAATAAATTGAGAGTTTCCTTAGATTGTCTTGATTTATCGATCAAATAGAAAGGTCTCTTAGATCCTAGTTGCTTATAATTACTAAGCTGGATCTAGTTTGAGATTGAACAGTTATCATCATTAGAATGACAAGTAAGGGCTCTTTCACTATGGCATTTTCTTACGGCTTGATGAGTGAGGAGAGCATCATCAAGTCAGCCATATTTAGGCTTGTTGAGTTTGACCTTTAGAACCTTCTCGAGTCTTCGACTTAAGCTGTAGTGGGTTTATGATTTTGTCATCAGACTAACGAATGGGGGCTCTTTCACTACGGCCTTTTCTTGAGGCTTGTTGAGTGAGAAGAGTGTTAACAACTCGGCCATTTGTGGGATTGTTCGACCTTTAGAACTCATGTCCTAGACTTGAGGATGTAGAGGTTGATGTTTTCCAACTCGTTGATTGAAGCTTTGAAATCGAGAGTTCTTCTGACTTGATCTCTAGAATTTGACAAATCTGGGAAATAATTTTCTTGACATTTAGGACTGTCTTTTCATGCATAAACATAGTTTATTTTTTGTTCCACAAGACTACAACAACTAATAATTATGGATATATTCAGGGATTTAGGCATAAAGCTTGATGTCAACTTGAATCAGAATATATTTGAGGATCTCGTCTTATAGCACGAGTCAACTCAAATAAACTTGATATAAACTAAAAAATGCCCCTATCTTGTAGGGAGAATTCTAAAGCACGTTTAGAAGAGCTCTCAAGATAAAATTACACAAATACATCAACAATTGAATTGATATGCTCTTGAGAGGATTTTAACATGTAACATTGCTTTTGTCTGTATATAAATCTAAAATGTTTCCTGTGTAACAGGAGAATTTTTCACAAAAAAATACCCCATGTCTTGCAGGGGGATTTCTATTGTACCTCGAGAATATGGTCATCATGTATAGTACTTTTTCAAGTATCGATCATTAATTGATGACATTGATCTTTCACCCTTTAGGTTGATGAGTTGGTATGCCTCTCTTTGGTATACTTTTTAATGACAAAAGGGCCTTCCCAATTAGGCTCAAATTTGTCACCAAATTTTTGATTGGGGAGAATTGGTCTTCTCAGCACCAGGACCAATTCTCCTTTCTGGAAAGTTCAAGCCCGCACCATATGGTCAAAAGCCCTGGACATCTTTGATCGATAGACTTCTAGATTTTGATGAGCATGCAATCAAACTTCATCAAGTGTGTCGAGTTCCTCCATCCTCATATGAGAATTTTGATCTTGATTAGATTATGTATTGGATGGCTACTCAGTGAAGGCAACTCAACTTCAAGCGGAAGAGCTGGTTCCAAATACCAATGAATAAGTGGCTTTAGTCGATCTTGTAGGTAGTTCGATACCATAAGTGCTACTAGCTTGGTATGTCATTCTCTTTTTATTTTAGTGAGAATCTTCTTGAGCTTTGATGTCTTGTTGAAGGCCTCTGCCAAACTATTTGCTCTTGTATTGTATATTGAAGAGCATCACCAATCAATTTTGTGTCAATCAATGAATTTATAAATCTTTACACTTTTAAAGGCTGTGCCATTGTCATAAACTATTCAGCATGGCACTCCAAATCTATAGATCACATTATGCATGAAGAAGTTGATCACTTTCGGTTAGTAACTTCTTTAAATGGGCGGCTTGACCCGCAGAGAAATATCGGAGCTAATGAAGCGATGTCGGTGACGGTGGATCAATTGGTCTACATTACATGTACCCCAACATTGAATGGCGGGATGCTATTATTGGTGTAATGTGATTTGGAGGTTGATGGATGAGATTCATGTACTTGACACTCATGACACTTCTTAGCATGATTAATATAGTCTCTCACCATAGATGGCCAATAATATCCCATCCTTTTGATATTTCTTGGGTGATGTGCACCCAAAGTCCTTCATGAACTTCAACCATCACTTTGCCTTCATCTATATTTAGGCATTTTAGCCACATTTGTTCAAAGGATCTATAGAGTATTGTTGATAGCACAACATTCTCTTCTCAATTTTTGTGATTTATTATTTGGTAATTTGCCTTCTTTAAACTAGTCAATGAAGGGTTGCCTCCAATCACGTGACTCTTCCATCATAAAGGCTTCACACTACTTTTCTAAAATAGTGTCATTCTTATCTCTTCTTGGTACAACTTTTTATTGATTTTGGGGAATATGAGGAGCAACTTATGTCGCATCTTGCTGGGTCAACCTTGATAACCTCTCTACTTACAGGGATTGATACTTTACTAGCTCTAAATCGTAAATATGTCGATCATGACATAATCACCATTCATACTTATCATTTCTTAGCTAATTTTGCTAAGCAATCGACTTTTATTCTCGGATCGAGACTTCGAGTTAGTGTGATATTTATCGCTTCATAAGCTTAAGAACTCACTTGTGATAGAAAGCTAACTCAAGCTTGTTGATTTTATAGATGCAAGTACTTGATTTATAATAAGTAGAATCACCAAAAAATGCAAGTTTTGAATGTATGAAAATAGCTTCTTCAAGACACCGCCACTTATGCTTCATACTTGGCTTATTAGTTCTTGGCTCGGTCAATCCCTATGATCATCTCATTATTCCTCACGGTGTTAAAGACAATGTTGATTCTCTCTTGCTCTTAAGAAATTTAGAGGTTGGACTTGTTTGATCGATGAGGCTCCATCAATACATTTTCAAATTTGTGATTTTTCTCTTTCATGAATGAGCATGCACATTGAGCATCATTAAGACAAGAGTCCAGTGGATGTGCCTCTAAAAATCTAAGACTTGTCCCTTCTTCTTTCTGCGGAGCGTATGTGATATCAAATTGTAGAAATATCACCCATCTTGCCAAGCACTGGTCTTGTCATCAAGTACTTTGGATCGATCCTTGAGATGAGGGTAATCTTGTGAGATAACATATAATGATAAAGCTTTTTTAAAGATCAAAGATGCTAAGCTTCTTCTATCGAGTATCTCATTTACTCCTCAATCACTTTGATATAATAAAGGGCATTTTCTTTACTTTCTTCATTATGTTATGCCACTCTTCTAATATAACTGTGTATATAATGAGGGGTTTCCAAGGAGTAGGCACTATAAGGATTGGTGGATTTAACAATTAACTTTTAATGTTATTGATGGCTTCTTGGCACTCTTTATCCAATTTGAATAGAGCATTCTTCTTCAATAACCTTGCAAATGGTTGGCAACATCCTGATAGGCTTGATATAAATCGACAGATGAATGCGAGTTGTCCTTGTAAAGAATGAAGCTGATGCAAACTCTTTGGTGGAGGTATCTCCACAATTGTCTTGATCTTATCAGGATCGATTTCAATACATTTGTTATGTACAATGTACCTGAGAAAATTTCCAGAGGATACCCCGAATGCATATTTTAGAGGATTCATCTAGAGATCATATTTTTTGATTCTCTCCACTACAATTCTTAAATCTTCAAAGTGATTTTCAAGGTTTAAGCTCTTCACCACCAAATCGTCAACATAGCATTCCACCTTCTGGTGAATCAACTCATCGAAAATACGTGTCATGGCTCTTTGGTATGTAGCTCAGCATTTTTTTAGCCAAAGGGCATGACCAGCAATAGATGTCAATAGGTGTTGAATGATGTATTGTTTTCATCTTGGTGTCATTTTGATTTGGTTGTATCGAATCCATCCATAAATGAGAACATGTCATAGTTGGAAGTGTTGTCACCAATAGTTGATATTGAAAGAAAGTCATCTTTTGGCGCCTTATTTAGGTCCAAGTCAATGAAATTTGGTGGTTCTTTTTCTTGGGATGAACTATCCAACTTGCATACTTCTCCTCTCAGATAAAGCCTTCGATTAGCTTTTAGTTTGTAATTATTCTTCAATCTCAATCTCATTGCTAGGAGCTTTTTTAACATGCATCACATCGGTTTAATTTCTATAACATCAGGGATAAGTTGGCATTTTAGAATATGTCAAAAGAATCCGAATTCACAAAGTAGCATTTTTTAGCTCTTCATCTTTCTCATCAGGTAGAAGGGCACTAAAAAAAGTTGGACGGGGATCATCCTTAGCTCCTAGGTTGATCTCATTAAGTTCATCTATAGTAGTTATTTATCCAGCATCTTCGACTTCTTTAGGTGCAGGCTTGGCTTCTACTTCTTCATCATTTTTAAGAAGAATTTCATGGGAATCATCTTCTTGGTCACTATGAGTTTTTATCTCAACTTCTATTATATTATAACAGGCTCTATTTTGATGAGATTTGCGGATGAACTAGACCTTTAGTGATAAACTTATGTCACTTCTTGAGCATATTCTTTGGCTCCACATCTTATTAAAGATTTGAGTCTATGTTTAGTAGTTCAATATGAATTTAGCTTATGCATCATTCTTAATTTTTGGATAATATATTGGTATTCTTGTTGGTACTATCTCATCAAAATTTTTATCTTGAGCAAGCTACTCAAAGTTGTGTGGCTGGGACTCTTCAGATTTGCAAATTAGAGTTCCTTTTTTGCCACTCTCATTCAATGGCAGCACATAGAATATTATAAATTCTTCAATATTAGGAATCTCCAATGGACTGATTTCTTTGAAGCACTGTTGAGGGATGGGTATAATTTTTAGTGAGCCATCTAACTCTACCAAGTGAGCTATCCTCCTAAATGCAGCCATCTAAAATCTATTTTCATCTATTTCCATAAGTAGATTCAAAATAATAGTCAAAATCAGAATCACTTATTTCATTCTCTACCTTTCTTGGAAGCTTATAAGTTCCTTTAGGTTTGACAGGCATATCTTCTTCTTCTTCCGTGTCACTTCCCAAATGAGGAACTAATTTTCCTGACTTAGGTGTAGAATCAAGTGCTTTAGGGAGAGTCGACATTGCCTTCTTTCTTCCTCTTTGCTTCTGCTCTTTCACTTTGTGAAATTACTTTTTAGTTCCTGAAGTGGATGTTACCACTTCAAGAGGCTCTATTAGCTCAAGCTCTTCTTTGAAAAGATGCATTTGCATTGATAATGAAAAGGCGATTACAAGTTATAAAGTTGCAAAGAAAGCATTATTACTAACGACATGTTTCTATCCTCCTCAAAAGCAAAAAAGCATGGAGGAATAGTGTGGTTATCTAAACTATGCCAAATAAAATCAAAGTAAGTAGCTATATCACGAGTTGGCTAACCTATTGTTAGATCTCGTAAAAAATAACACGGTGGAAGTTCTTCAAAGCTTATGTAGAAGACTGAGGTTTACGCCATATCTCACTATGAAGAGAGAGAGCTTGATCCACCACCCGATGTTGTCCCCTTCAATGACAATGCCTCATTTCTATCATCCAAGGCTCCATGATGTTTGAGTGTAGAGAATGGCTAATTCCTTGTTGTGCTATCCCAATGTTGAATAATGACCCATAGCTTTGATGAAGTTTCCATTGTCATCTTAAGACCACAATCGACCCATTAGAAGCAAGGAGCCATCCACGTTTGCCTTGATCCAAGAGGAGGACACCACAGCGATTTGATCACCCGTCTGATGTCCCATTGCTTACGGGGAAGGAGGAGGCATGGGTGATGGATTGAGAATGGAAGCGACAATAATTTTAGGGGTGCCATTCTACGACCATGTGTTTTAACATTCACTCTCCTTGGTAGATAATGACAGCATTTAGCCCAACAAACACTTGGTTGCACATTGAATGGCATGAAGGAGATCATCAAGTTCTTAAAATAGGAATGGAGAACCCCATTTTGCAGAATGAATTATAGCATTGGTAAGGGTGCAATGGGTGACAATATGTTCAATATATTCCTCTCAGTTTGCATCCCCAAGGGCACAAGGTGTTTTCGTTAAACCACAACGACCAGCAATTGGTTGGTATAGCATTTGGATGAGCCTCCAGAAAATTCTTTCCTTAGGGAAGTTTTGACTTTTGTAATTGGAAATCGATGCTTTGTTTTTTGTAAAGATACCTTGTAAACTATGGAGGTGATGGTGGTCCCTAATGGGTTCTTGATTAGCTCAGGTTGATCCTGATGTTGGTTGGTCCAGATTTGTATTTTGGAAATGCGATTAGCCATAAGTTTGCCAAACAACTCCTGCAGCTTCTCCAAATTCCAGCATTTAGTGTTCGTAATTAGATTGGCAATGCTCCAATCTGTAGAAGTTTCCATATTAAGGAAGGTAGGCCATTTAGCCAGCGGTTGATCAACGATCCATGCTGCATTTGTGAAGTCGATATCTCCCTTGGCAATTTTCCAACGAAAATTCTTGATTTTACTTGAGTGATGATTTTCTAGCTCATGGAGTCACTCCATTTTGTGTTTTGCTGCCAAACATTCCTCCCATATCTTTCCAAAAGACACTTGTGTAGTAGTGTGTTTGGTTTGGTAAGAAACTCCCAAGCTTAGGCTCTTTGAGGATGAAATATTTTGCATCTTCATAGATCTTTGCTTCATTGATGGAGAATGGTTGTAGGTTACGAATTTTGAATTCTTCTCTATCTTTGGATACTTCACATTGATGCATAGTTGATGGGACCATGCCATACTCATGCATAGAGAGCTCTTAATGATGTATCCATTGATTACATGAAACTTGGCTTCTATATATAAATCCATGAACTTGAGTGGGAGAATAAAGAACCGAGTTTTGCCTTTTCATTGAAACCATGAACCATCAACTTATCTCTCCCAAGATATTGGATATCAAGTGATAATCCTCTCATACCTTTAGACTCATAAGATTGATAGAAGAACACGGATCAATCAATATTCACGATGAGATGCCATCACTCTCTGCAGTAACATATAGAGGATGATTGTGATCTGCTGCCCCCAACATAAGGTCCTTCTTAGAAAATGTGATTACTAGGAGATCTTGAGTTTGCAATACTTCAGTCATGCATTTTTCAGCAAAGTAAGCTTCATAACTTTGTGGATCTTTAAGAGCCTATATCAAAGTTTCTTGGAGGTCTTTTGACATCATGAGAGCCTCATACACACTCAATTGTGCATGGATCTTTCTCAGGTGTAATAGAATATTATAATCTATCTTCTCACTTGATTTAGGCTTTATCCTAGGATTTTTTGGAATAATATCCTCATTTACTTCAATTTATTTGCCTTTGTCTTTATTTACATTTCCTTTATTTGATGAAGGTGGTAAGACTTTACCACTTCTCAACTGAACTTGAATCATCTTATCTTGCTCAGATTCTTCTTAAAAGGCAGTTTCTTCAAATTTCCTTCTTGTTTTGGAAGATTTGCCAAAAGGGCTAGACTCATTCTTCAATGTCATACATTTCATACGTGATGATATGGATGAGTCTGACTCTTCTCCATCGAAAAATATAGATCTTCATCTGAACTGTCATTATCTTGTTGAGTCATTAAACAAAATTCAGACATTAGCTCCTCATGCTCTTCTTACTTTCCTAACAAGAATTGTGATGGGTTGATCGGCTCTATCTGACAACCCTTATCATTTCGGAGTAAATGATGTTGAAGGACATCTGACATCACGCAGATGATTTGGCATATCTCTAATGGACAAGATTCACCATTATCTTCCTCATCTGATTTAGTAATGTGAAGTTAAGGTATGAAGTCTGCAAGCCTAAATGGTTGTCTTACTGGCTGGAGATACTCTTCTAAATTATTAATGATCTTTTAATTTATAGTTCTCTTCTTGATCTTCTTTTTCTTAGCCGACTTCTTTGATTTATGAGGCCTACGTTTAGTATACTGCTTCTCATGTTATGATGAAGTAGCCTTATCAGAATGTCATTGAAAGCCCAAATACTTGGTTTAGACATCTCTCTTAAGTCCAATATAGGTTCAAGTGGTGATTTTCACCTAACACTAGGGACATTTTTAGCTGCTTCAGCATTTTCACAGTCTTTTTGGAGACTACAATTTGTCATTCTTCATTACGGGATTTCTCCTTCTTTTGTCTTTCTGGATGATACGAGAGACATAATCATCCTTGTAGACTCTCTTTTTTTTGGTGACTAGAACCTTGGGATAGTGTAAATTCACCCTATCGATACTTCATTTCTAGCCAATCTTTGAAAACATAACAATCTTCGATAGAATGACTGATCATTCGATGATGAGCGATTTGGATTCTTGACTTGATCGACTTCTTGAGCCTTTTAATTTAATTGTAAAAACTTTGGCTTGTCAAAATAATTTAGCCACACTATCTATTATAAAGGAATATTATTTATTGATCTTTTCTTTAAGAGATGGTCGCATTCACTCATCATCTCTTATTGCTTATTTTAGATGCTCCCCACCACTTAAAAAAGTCCAAGGTTTATCACTGCCTCCTAATACTAATTTTTACTATTGATTAGAATAGACAGGCTTCTTTCCCTTATCATCATTATACATTGGTTGCATTCCTTTATCCACATTATATATCACCCGCTTTTCGCCATTTGAGCTATATGAAGCAGCGTGAATTTAATTTCTTCTTGAGTCTGAAGGTTTGTTTCTCTTTGCTTTATCTGCATAGACTTTAGACATAGGGCAATTCAGCTTTTTAAATTTAGCCACCCTATCGAGCAAGTTCTAGAATGTTACAATCGACGCTATACATAAAAATAGTATCATTTTATCATCCATATTGCCCATTAGCAACTGGATCGCATGTTCTTCTTCCAATTGTTGCTTGCACTTCATACTTAGGTTGTAATGACTTATGAATTTTGTCATGACTCATCTTTCCTTCTTTAGAAGCAAGGTCGTGATTGTGATTTCCTTGATTTTTTTGAGTGAACCTCTTCAAAAATATGGTCTCTAATTTAATAGGTTACCAAATCATTTGACAATTCATACCATTCAAGCGGTGGGAGTTGCTATTGTATTGATGAAAAGCGGTGCATTCCCTCTATTGCCACAAGTAGCCTTAAATTGGGCTAGATGTTGCTTTGGATTACCAAGCTAAGTATTAAATTTTGGCAGAGTAATCTTTGATGCGACACTTGATCATATTCAATTTGGGTCGACCCACTCACCGTGCTCTAGGCTATTGCCTTTATCTTTTCATTGATTTTTATTTTATTGGCGGTTATTCTTATTCAGGTGTATAGATTTTGAATTATTTGGAGGTGTTTAGTTAACTTCATTCCTGCGCAGCATGTACTATAGGAGCTTGAAGTACCATAGTGGCTAGTGGTATAGAAGTTCTATAGGAGCTTGAAGTACCATAGTGGCTAGTGGTATAGAAGTTGTATTATTAGATGTCTATTGATTAGCAGACAAAATAGGTGTAGCACTTAATATGATATTCTTCTTCAACATCTCTATCATGATGTTCCTTTGTACCATCATATCATTCATTTTTGTACCAAGTTGCATAATCTCCTTGTCCTTAACCTCCATTTGACGTTGCATTTTTATTTGCTCTCTAGCTAGCGTCATGGCATCAATCAGTACAGGCTCTTCTTCATCTTCTATTTCTTATTGCAGTTCTGCTCCTTGCTCATTTTAGGGGAAGAACTTGGCCTTCTCCTTGTGCATTTGGGGTAGCTATTATAGGGATGAATGCGATCTTGATTACAAAGCGTGTAAGCTAATTATTTCTAGTTCAACCATATAGATAGCTTGACACCCATGATATCTTTCTCATTCTAGTCTTCTTCTTCTTCATCTTGAAAGATCGAAGATCCATCCTTTATTTGTGAAGACTCTTCTTCATAAATGTCAAAATCGGTTCAGTTCACAGGTTTGTGTTGATCTTGATAATCTTGGAAAAGTTCATCTATATCTCGACCACATAGATAACTTCCACTTCCTAGAGTTCTCATTATTTTCTTCTTGCACAAATTTTTTGATCGGCGTTTCCGTGGATCTGGTTCAATGTGCGAACAAACACTTCTCTATTAAGGACTATGATCAAAGTCAACCTTCTCTTGTGGGGGTGAACGTCGATGATGGGATCCCCAGAGGATTCTCAGGTGTACCATCATGTATTTCATCAATGATATCCCTTCTATTAGGTATCCACTTTTGATGAGTTATATTTTAGGTAGATTTCTAACTATATGTAGCAGATGTCACACTTCTTCTATTATTCAAAGTTTCATTATGGTGGCCTCCATATTTCTTTCCTTTTTTTTGGGACCTTTAAGCAATGATTCTTGGACATGAGATCCAAGTGTCATGCTCCATACTATGTGAAGCGTCACCTGGCTAGTTACTTAAGAGATGGCAACTTTCTTAGTGGAGCTTCAGTATTTTCTATCACCACATGCCTCTGAAATCTTCTTTTCATTAGGCCTTTTTCTTTGGCTACTTTCATAACTTTATGTATCCTGAAAGATAGTGTTTCAGGTTATCTCCTCTAGGGTGGTGGAGCTTGACGTGATTGGTTCCAGAAGGACTACTTTATTTTACCAGTAGATCTATTCTTCTTTACCCACTTTAGATTATCAAAGTTGTTGTGGGGTATACTTAAGCAACATGCTTGTTCTTAGGTCATTCAAATCTAGAGCTCTCTTCATTTCTCTTCTTCTCAGCTAATTTTTTCTTCCGATGAGGAAGCTTCATGATCATGCTTTATGGGTATGTTCAAAGGTTGTATGAGGAGGCATTAAAGAACAGTTTCCCCATGATTCTTTTCATCAGGGCTTGATTGACTAGCCTTTTGAAAATTGAAGTTATCTCGGAGAACTCCTTGATAGTGGTTGGTTGTTGAGCGGTTGGCACATGGCTAGTAGGAGCTTGACTTGAGGCCTTCCAGTGGCCTCTGTACTGGGTGGGTACCAGTTACATAGCGAAATTCAAAATTGAATGGTAGCCAGACATCTCTATGTTGATGAATGAAGGTGATTTAAGATGTTCCGACTTTGAGCGATGAAAGGAGTGCTTGTAGATCCATTACGCAAAGTGAAAGATGGGAATCGTAATTAATTATTATTTCACCCCATACTTTCAAGATGCTGAATATAGAGAATAAATAATAGTGTAATAAAGATATACTCTTCACAGAATGATTCATTCTACATAGAGTCTCATATTGAATATATTGAATTTATTACACACTTAAATCATCATTTTTTTTTGAATTTTCAAAAAATTTCTACTATAGCACATATATTAGCAAAGACACTGAGAGATTTGAGCGGATGGAATAGTAGATAAGACACTACTAAGAGATTTCATCCTCATTTGGTGAGGTCTTTAGATCGGTTTTGGTTTCTGCGTATAGTTAATTACCCCTCTAATAAGTGAGAGAACTTTCGATTAAAATTTAGTCATTTAGATTGCTCAAATGCATAGCATATAGTAGCAGTATATGGAGTTTTTTTTAGAATTTAAAATTATGAAATTTATCATTTCAGCTTATATCAGATGGTTGGGGGAATGATGATGTGTCGATCTAGATCCCATGGTTCTGTCATCCCAGACAGTTGTGGTCCCTAGTCTACTTAGTCAGAGGAGGTAGTCGACCCAACTTGATAGAAGGATCCTTATCATATGGGTTACATCATCAAGAAATCCTTGTAGACTGGGTGGTGTTTGTCTGACTTAAGTCTACCTTGATGAGGATTCTTGTCTATCAAGTATACCCTATGATTCACAACTCAAAGCGAGCCATTAGGAACATATGAGCTACGGTGATCATAATATAATGGAGCCTTTAGCCAAATCACTCGATCGAGGACTCGTGCCTTCATAACTCTTGAGCCTTGATGAGGACATGGGCCACGTCCTTACTGGTGTGAGATTGATTGAGAGTGAACATAGTAGAACACTTAATTTGACATTGGCTTCTTTATGAGCTTGACTTTCTTTAGTTTGTCACCCCCGACAAGTAGTTGTCGAAGGTGGATGGATTGAGTTTGATTTAAATTTTTACTGATAGAGTTTCATTTAAGTAGTTTCATATTGTTACTTAATTTGATTTGAAAAAAATTGATTAATTTGAATATATTTAAGAGGTTTAAATCTTATCAACTCTGTTTAGCTGCTAACAGAGGATTAGATCTACTGTCACCTGACATAATCAATTTCTCAGATATTTCTTTGATTTGAAACTCTTACTATAAGCTTTTTTAAGTTTTGTTAACCCGAACCCAGTCCTAAGACTAAACCCTATCCTCAGACACTTGAATTTAAACATTCAGCGTAATTTCAGGACCCATGCGGGTGTATTTAAGACTTTATGTAGTCTTTATTTATTAATTATGAGATTGATTTCAGATTTTTATGTAATTCCAACTTCATTTTTGGCATTAAAATTTGCACTTAAAACCTCTATGTCCGACCACATGCAGGTGTTTATAGCTTAGATAATTTCACCTAATTAGTGATTTTATTGATTTTTTTTCTTTTTTGAAAACCATAATTAGAATGAAATTCCTTAATTTTTGATTGAAGGAAGCCCTGTGATTTTTATAGATTTTGACTTAGTATCGTCTTCTGTCTACTTGTACAAAGAGTTGCAAATTCGGTGGTAATTTTTGTTTTAAAGCCACAGGTTCAAAGGATAATTATTATTTTAAAAGAAGATTTACCCCTCAAAGTAATACTCATTTTCCCCCACTTTTTATTCAAACTTTCCTACATTCATTTTCCCCCTCTTTTTTTTTTTTATACATTTTTTCCCCTTCTTTTTCGAAGTGGACCCTTCATTATCCCTTCTAATTTCTATAAATAAGGCCAAGAGGGAGAATCACATTCCATTCCATTTGTTTGAAGGATTGGAGGTGGAACATTGGAAGGAGCGGTTAGAGACTTAGGGCTTTCAATTTATTTGAATAATCGTAAGTGCTTTTCCCCTCCCTTTTGTTTTATTTTTGTTATGTTTGTCGATATTATTTTTCTTTTTTTTGGAGTTTTAATTTGAATTTTAATTTTAGGTATCATTGTGTGGTTCTTTATTCTTTTACTTTTCATTTTTTTTCAGTCATGAGATTTTGATCAAATTTCGCATTTGCTAGGGGAGCGTTACAGATGTTGGCTTGTATACCATCTCTTAGTATAGCGGTGTCTTCTACCACACCAGGTTTTCATCTCATCACCTCTTGAGCATGTGAGGCCTTGAACCGCAAAGAAACACAAGTATGTATATATATATCCACATTCCCATCTCATATTCATTTACTTATTTTTCTAAGATCGGCAAAAAGATGGGTTGGATATGCCAGAAACCAAGAGAAGAACCCACCTCTTGATGGTGTTGCTTGTCCGATTACGGTGAAGAGAAAATTGGGAATGTAATACAAGGAGTGCAATGCAGCGAAAGAAGAACCCCTCTTCGTGTTGCTTCCATTGTGGTAAAGATTGGAAAAGAAATGCAAGGAATGCGATGTCGAAAATTGAAAGAAGAACTCGTCTCTTGACGGTGTTCTTCCCATTTACTAAAAGAAAGAATCGACGAGTTCTGCTGGGGAAGAAGGCGGGTGGGATCGTGTAAAGGCGTCAGACTTCTGGGCGAAGAAACAAGATCTGCTCTGAACGAGGGAAAGCAAGAAGCGTGCTTGCAGCGTGGAAAGTCTGAACAGCGAAACTCAGCGGATGGAGCTTGAGGTCTGGGGAAGAAACTATGCGGGCTCATGTGAAGGAACGATAAAGCTTAATGAGCAGACAATGGGATGAGTCTGAACAAGCGAAACAGGAGGTGGACCAGGTGGAAACAGTACTCTGACTACTAGTAGAGAACAGGCAATGCTAGACAGAGGAGCAAGAAAACTGAACTGAAGAGTAAATGGCAAGAAAAGCAGGCTGCAGAGAAGAACATGAGATAGCAAGAGGCAATTACCTATGTAAAGGGAGGTCGGAGCGTGGGAATTGAGAAAGAGAAAGAGACGCAAGGGAGATGAAAAGAACCACCAAGAAGGAAGCAACCCCTCGTCCCTTGCGGTTGGAGGAGTTGGAGCAGAGAGAAAGAATGGGAGTAGTTTTTCTTTCGGTTAAGGGAAACACGAATAAAAGAAGGATGGAATAGTTAAGAGCTTTTAGGCATAAATAGGCTTAATTGATTTTTTCAAAATATTTAATTAATCTTAATTATAAATTTTACACCGATAAAATTTCATAATCATTATATATATAAATTTAAGATTATTTTGTTATTTCAAAAGCAACGAAGGAAGTCCCTTTCATGATCGGAGGTCATTTCATTCAAGTCGACATCAAATTAAATCAATTTCAACTCAAAATACGTGTTGCCACTTTCAACCGCTCAACATTCATGAAGTCTCGTCCGAATTGAGTGTGAATAGTCTTACTTGATATATTTCAATTTCGAACCTAACATTGCAATCAATTTCATGCACGGAGGTCATTTGGCTTGCGTCTGAGCCTCGTGACTTCAATATGCATGCAGACGCATTGATGACTCGAGCGATTGATCAATTGATTATCAAGTCATGCAATATTTATATTCTAACCAGTTTCAACATTTTGAATGCTATGGCAAAGTCTGTTCACCGATCAAAGGTCATTTAGTTTAATTTTGGCAATATCTTATGTATTTCAGCCTTAATTTGCTTGCTGTCACTTCAAATCATTCGACATTTGCACAGACTCAGCCGATTTGACCATGGATAGTCTCATTTGATATATTTGATGTTTTGAAGCTAACGAAGCAATCATTTTTATTTATGGAGCTTGTTTAGACATAGTCATAGCTTCCCAACTCTTATATGAGTGTCGACACATTGATAGCTCAATCACTTTATCGGTCATTCTTTAGATTATGAAATATTTATATTTTCATCAATTTTGACATTCTTAAGGCGACGGTGAAGCCTATTCATCGATCGAATGTCGTTTCAATCATTTTTGATGATGTCAAGTGCATTTGAGCCTCGATTTGTGCACTGTCACCTCTGACGTATATCAGATTCGACTTGTGGGCTTGACTCGACTTATGAAACATACGTAGAGGTCAACAAGCTTAAAGCTGAGACAAAAGGAATTCCAAATCTCAAAATAAGTAGACCAATTCCTCCACCAAACACAACCAAGCACAAAGCTAAGGTTGGAAAAAACTCAAATCTGCAATGACATAAAAGAAAGAAATCTTCATCAAAGTCATTGAAGCAGAGAGTATATGGTTTAAGAACTCTTATCTATCCGACAAGTCGATTCTAACAAATCGGTCAATCCTATCATTTAACATGTCCTAAATTAGCCATCATACTAATGACAAATCCTATCAAAGCTCCGTAAACTATTGCAACTGAAGCCGAAATGATCCAAGTTCGTAAAAGGGTTAATTTCCAACAAATGCTTCATGCACAACAAATCACATTTGTTGGGGTATTTGTTGAACTCCATATATGAGTCATAAGTCGAGTCAAGCCTACAAGTCAAATTCAACAGACTTCAAAAGTGATAGTGTGTAAATCGGGGCTCAAAATGCACTACACATCATCAAAAATGGTCAGAATGACTTTCGATTGATGAATGGACTTTGACATCACATTCAAAATGTTGAAATTGATCGAAATATAAATATTGCACAATCTAATGAGCAATCGATCAAGCGATCGAGCTATCAATGTGCTGATGCGTATACCGGGGAAAGGAAGTTGGGACGATGTCCAAACAATCTCCGTTCATAAAATTGATTGAGCCGTTAGCTCAAAATACCAAAAAAATATCAAAAGAGATTGAGTCTGTGTAAATGTCAAATGATTGGAAGTAGCATCACGTAAATCGAGACCAAAATACATGGGATGCCACAAAAATCATCCCAAATGACCTCCGATTGATGAATGAACCTCATTATCTCATTCAGAATGTCAAAACTGATCAGAATATATATATTGCATAACTTGATGAGCAATCAATCAAGCGATCAATTCATCAATGTGCCTACACACATATCGAGGTTTGGAGGTGCTGATACAAACCAAATAATCTCTGTTCATAAAATTAATAAAGTCGTTAGATTTGAAATATCAAAATCTATCAAGTACAACTATTTACACTCAATTCAGATGAGTCTACGCGAAAGTCGAGCTATCAAAAATGATAACACACATTTTGAGCTAAAATTGACTCAATTTGATGCCATCTTGAACCAAACATCCTCCAATTGTGAAACAAATTCTGCCGTTGCGTCCGGCACATTAGAATAAGCTAAGATTGATATATATATTAACTATGTGATATTATCGGCATAAAATTAATTTTAAGAGTGATTAAGTTCTTAAAGAAATTAAATAAACCTTAATCCTAACATAAATCTCTAAATTACCCTAAGTTTCACTCAAATGACCCAATTGGCCTAATGCCCCTCTGGATCCCTCTATGATCAAAGAAGCTCTCTTCACGCAATTGAATGGCAGAGCCTCTCCTCCTCCACTCCATGCTGGCCACCACTCAAGCTCCTTAATTGCGCTAGGCACTCTCGATTTTTCTTCCCAAAATCAATGGAACTCCCTCTCCCAAACCAATCGGAACTTTCCCCTCTCCAATTTTCCTCCTCTCTCCAAACCAAACAGGCAAGATAGGCCTCTTCATCTTCCTTTCCCTTTCCTTCTCCTTCTTCTTCTTCCATTGTTCTTCCTCCTTTCCTCACTCAGAATGAATTTCTCCTCTTTACTTGCTCATAAATCCAAAATCCTATTTTCCCTCACCTCACAAATCCAAATTTCTCCTCTTTACCTCACCCTCACAAATCTGAAATCCTATCTTCCCTCACCCTCACAAATCTGAAATCCTATTTTCTCTCACCCTCACAAATCTGAATTTCTTTCTTTCCTTTCTTCTTCTTCCTTCTCCATTTCATTTCTTCCCTCATTTCCACAAAACTAAATTTTCATTTCTTCCATCATTTCCACAAATTAAAATCCCATTTTCCCCTCATTTCCACAAAATCAAAAATCCCATTCTCCTTTTCCATAATCGGAGAGGAACACCGTCATTAGGCGGGTTCTTCTCTCGGTTTCTAGCATCACCCTTTCCATTACCTTTCCCATTTATTTTTCCACAACCGATAAGGAACACTGTCATTAGGTGGGTTCTTCTCTTGGTTTTTGGCATCACTCTTTCCATTATCCTTCCAATTCCTTTTGCCGCAGCCGAAGAAGAACACTATCATCAGGTAGGTTCTTCTTTAGACTTCCGGCATTTCCATCTCCTTCTGACCTTTCCTCTTGCCGCAACCAAAGAGGAACACCATCATCAAGCAGGTTCTTCTCTTGGTCTCATGCATCTCCAACTCTGTCTCTTTACTGATCATTACAATGCACAAAAGAAATAAGTCAGAACATGTATGAATATGGAAATATATATATATATATATATATATGTGTGTGTGTGTGTGTGTGTGTGTGTGTGTGTGTGTGTGCTTGTGTTTCTTTGCAGGTTTGAAGGCCTCGTCATCCTCATTAAGGCGTGATGAGATAAAAATTGATTGCACTGTCCCAAGACATCGCTCACTATGTTCATTAGGGTGTATCGAATAAGATGACATATGTTAGATGTCACTCCCCATAGCTGACATGCTGTTGAAATTTTGTCAAATTTCTGGATTTAAAAAAAAAAGAGAAATGAATATATATGTTGCATTGAATTTATCTTCTTTTAGGTTTATAAGCCTCGTCATGCTCATTAGGGTGTGACGAGATGGAAATTGGTTGTGGTGTCGCAAGACACCATCAAACGCTTCATTAGAGAGTAAGCCAAAACACTCATGTAGCCCCATACGCGGTTTTAGGAGAGGTCAAAAATTTCATCAAATTTTTTAAACTTAAATTTAAAATTAATTGGGTATTAAATTAACGGTAAACCATAAAGTCATAAAACAAAATAAAATGAAAAAGGAATGTGTAATTATTACCCTATAAAAATGTACTAAGTGAAGGTGAATTTAGTCTCTTAATTTATTGTTAAATAAATTGTTAACCTGTTGTTTCATATGTTCAAAAAATGAGGATACTCAAGTTAAATTCAAGTGAAACTTGATGTGACAAATACCAAACTCATAAGAAACTTACAATAAATTTGAAGTCTAGTTTTCAAATAAATATGGAACGTGATGTGGAGTTAAGGAGGAATCCATATTAGGTTTAATAGCTCTTATATGAATATGGATGTGATTAAGATGCTAGCCAATAAACATGAATATGACTAAAGCAGTAGACACTAGGGTTATTTCAACTTATTCCAAGTGAATTAAAAGTGAGTTAAATCAAACACAATCGAGCTTGGAGAATGACGATGAAGCTTGATAATTCATTTACATTATGTAGTAAACTATAAGGGTTCATGACTAATTAGTTAAGAAGAATTAATTGAATCTTGTGGCTTATGTTCTATCATGTGTGAAAATGATTGAAATAGAATAAGCCAAATGCAAATATAACTTTGAATTCATGTTATACTTATGAGGAGGTTACATGAAGCTAGAAGATTAATTTTTAAATAAGATAGATCTCAATTCAAATCCTAAAGTGAGATTCATAAAGAACAAGCCTTCTTATGTAATCCATATATTGGAATGCCTAATTTAAAATGGATTTCTAAAGAAGGCTTCCATTGAACATAAAATTAGCACATATGAAATTTGATGAGTGCTATCTTCAAGTTGAGGTGAAAATCAAATAAATTTCAAAAAATATTTTCACTAAAGAAGAGCAACCTGTTGGAAAGACTATAAGTCAAATGATATTTGAGAATTGGAAAATCCAATAGGTAAGCTAATTGTGAGCAATATTTTAAATTACAATCTAAATCAAGTTGCCACCATATTCGCAACACTTTGTACAAGCGAACAGAAGGCATTAATTAAGGCATTCTTAAATACACTGGTATGGGTCCCGACACAATGTTGAATGCTTAAATTCAAGTGCCTGAGGATGCTACGCGGGTTGCTTCTCAGTTTAGTCTTAGGACTGGGTTTGGGTTAACAAAATCTAATAATCTATTATAAGAATTTTAACTTAGTAAAATATCTAAGAAGCTAATTCTATCATGTGACAATAGGTTCAATCCTCTATTATGAGCTAAATATAGTTGAGAGGATCAAAAGCTCTTAAATATATTCAAATTAATCAATTTTTAAATCAAATTAACTTAAATTAAGTAACAATCTAAAACTGCTTAAATAGAATTTAATTATTAAAAGCTTAAATCAAAATTCAATCTATCCACTTTCCATATTTTATCGATGTGACAAATTAAGAAAACTCTAGCTCACAAAGCCAATGTCAAGTCAAGTGTTCTATGTATGTTCACTCTCAATCAATCTCTTATCAATAAGGATGGCTCATGTCCTCTAACCATGCTTGGATGGGGCTTCACGGATGATATTGACGAGATCTCGATCGGTGGTTTGGCCAATAAGGCTCCATTATATTATGATCACGACCATAGCCCATATGCTTCGTGGCTCACCCTTTGAGTTGTGAATCATAGGGTATACTTTATAGGCAAACAACCCTCTCACTAGGGTAGACTTAAGTCCCTCTCCTTGACAAACATCTCCCAGTCTACAAATTTCTTGGATGATGACATAACCCATGTGTTCCTGATAAGGATCTTTAGTCAAGTTGGGTCGACTACCTCCTCTAACTAAGTAGACTAGGGACTGCAACTACTCGGGATGATGAAATCATGGGATCAAGATTGGACACATCATCATTCCCCCAACCATCCAGTTTAAGCTAAAATGATGAATTTTATAATCATAAATTCTAAAACTCCATATGGTGCTATTATATGCTACGCATAAAGTGATCTAACAACTAGCCTTAATCAAAAGTTCTCTCTGACTTATTAGGAGGGGTAATTAACTATAGGTACTTAAGCCTATAGGAAACTTAGAACCAGATCTAAAGTCCTCACCAAATGAGGATGAAATCTCTAGGTAGTGTCTTATCTACTATTTCATCTATCTTCTAAAAATTATACATACACTTAAATCATACTCTCTTCAATCATTTGTTGAGAGGTCGATGGTAAATTTTTGGAGCCCACAAGCATATTAAGAAAGCTTAAGAACCATTACTTTGCCAAAGCATCCCTATAATGCTTACGAGAGACGCCTGTACCTCATTCTATTCTTTTTTTAGTAGAGCTATTCATAATTGTATTGAATTTATCATATTTTTTTGTTGAACAATTCATTATTAACAAATGATAATCAAAGACTCTTTACATCTTTTTGAATTCACAAAAATGAAGGAGATACTCTTAAAGACTATTTTCAAAGATTCTCTTTTAAAGCTCATCAAATACCTCGATTTGATCTTAAGTTATTGCAAGGTATTTTTTTGGTGGTCTTCAACATTGGTTTTGATATTCTTTTGTAATGTGAAAAATAGTTCACTCTTATACTGACATTTGTTATTTTATGGAGTCTAATTTTATCAATCAGCTTGGAATGTACTATCACTAAGCCCTTACTTTCATCAGATGAGCTCAATAGTGAGTTTGCTGGTTGGTCACATGGGGCAGTGCGCCCCCTGCTCAAGATTTCAAGGGAAACACCATCATAAAACTTTTTCTGATGTGTAGAGCTACAAATGCAGCATCTTGGCTCTAAAATATGAGGGTTATTGGCTTTAGAGATAAAGTAATAAGAGCCTTGGTGCTAGAAGGATAGCATCATGGCACCCTCTATGGATTTGCACCAAGAAAATAGAGAAGCTCGGTGTTGCGGTAATGTCATGATGCTAAGACTTGGACACCAAGTGAAGTAAGATAGAGAAGCAAGCACTACAGTGAGCACCATGACATTTAATCCCATGCATAAGTACTTAAAATATATCAACGCTAATACATTTCTTTTAAGGCACCGTGCACTACGAGTCGAGATCTTCATTTTAAGGCAGTTATCAACATTTTTGTATGCTTTTTTCCTTTGTTCTTTGAGAGAGAGAGAGAGTGCCTAGAGTAACTAAAATGTCAAGTACATTTCATCTCATTTTCTTTATAGTGAATTTCTTAGTGTGATATAGCTCCATGATTTTTTTTTCCCATTCTACAGTTTTTCCCCCATTGAATATGAGGCCTTCTAAGTTTTTCTATGATTTTGCATTTGGCTACTTCTATTCAAGTTTTTTTCTCTGGATATCTCAAATATGTTTCCTCATTTGATCTCCTAACATCTTTTTCTCACCCTAAGGCTGGAAGGCTTGCTAGATAATTTGTATGGTGCTTCCACATTATCTAAGTTGGATTTACAAAGTTAGTACTATCAAATTCACATTCATTTAAGAGACAAATTTTAAACAATATTCAAAATGATGGCTTTTATGAATGAATGGTTACTTTTTTTCGAGCTATGGAATGTGCTTGAGACCTTCATACCACTAATGAATGTGGCACTCAAATATTCTTGCATTCTTTTTTATGTGATGTGTATTGATGATATTCTAGTATTTAATACTTCTTATTGGAACACCTCCAGTGCTTGATAATCATTTGTTCACACACACTAAGAATATATATATATTAATTATATCTCAATTTATTCAAGTGTGAGTTGCCACTGCCAACATAAGTTTCCTTAGTTCATCAATCGCTTAAGCAGCATCTAAGTGAATCTAAAGAAAGTTGTAGCCATCCAGAACAAGCTGTCCCCTGAATCTATCTTTCAGGTCATCAAATTCTACGAGTTGGCCAATTTATATAGTAGCTTCATATGAGAATTTAGTGTGATAATGGTTCCATCCCCAACTAACTTAAATCAAAACAAGTCTTCTATATTGGTGATTTGCAACACAACTCTGAAACTAAATAATAAATGAAGCATAATTGTATCTTTTTAAACCAAATTTCTAGAAATTATTTTAAACTAAAATAGATGCATTGACCATCACCACTAGAGTAGTTCTCTCTTAATAGAAAAACCTATTAAGTTTTTTTAGAAAAAAAGTCCATAACCCTTGGCAAAAATGAACATCATATGAATAATTACTAGACCTGATAAGTCATGTGCTTGAACAAGAGGAACATTATTTATGACTTCAAAACTTTTGTTATGATTGAACCACAAGCACTATAATTCTTCTACTATCAAAATAATTGGAGTCAAATGCATGCCCGTTGGGTCATCTTCTTATAGAAGTTCAGCTTCCTGTTCAAAGATAAGATTGGTCAACAAATGCTCCAAACTTCTTGTCACACTACTATCAAATATTAAAAGATTAAAATTGCTAATAGATCTTTACTAGTCGACAGCCCTTTTCTTGAATACTCCTGTCCTCATAAGTTCCTTCCTAATAGAAACCAATTAAGTTTTACTAAAACTCTTCAGCTATGCAAATAATTAAATAGCATCATGTTGGAGGACTTGCCATATATGTTAGTTCTGGTAGAAAATGTTGGCCTATCATTGTTGACCTCCATATATGCCACATGAGTCGAGTTAAGTCTATAAGTCAAATCTGAAGACCTTCAAATATAATAGTGCACAAACTGGAGCTAAAATACACTGGACTTCATTGAAGACAGTTGAAATGACCTTCGATCGATGAATGAACTTCTCCATCACGTTCAGAACATTGAAATTGATCAAAATATAAATATTGCACAATTTAATGATCAACCGATCAAGCAATCGAGCTATTGATGTGCCGACACATATATTGGAGTCAGGAGGTTGTGATAATGCTCAAACAACCTCCATTCATAAAATTGATTACATCGTTAGCTTTGAAACATTAAAATCTATCAAATGAGATTGTTCGCACTCAATTCAGATAAGTCTATGCGAATTTCAAATGATCTGAAGCGATAATGCACATTTTTAAGCTGAAATTGATCCAATTGATGCCGACTCAAACTAAATGACTTCCAATGACGAAATGGACTACGCCGTTGTGTTTGAGACATTAGAATAACCTAAGCTTGATATATATATTAAATATGTGTTTTTGTCATCATAAAATTCAGATTAGAATTGATTAATATATTAATTAGTATAATTAGCATATTAATAAGCTTAAACTTTAAAATAAAACCTAAAAAAATCTCTCCCACTTGCTCGGTTCATTCTCCCTCAATCGCATGCACGCTCCACTCGAGAATCACCTTCAACCCGATCCCTTTAGCTCGGCTCTTCCCATTCACGTTTGGCTCCTCCTAATCGAACGATAACAATCGCTCGGCCGATCCTCTGCAAGCAACAGATCTCGCCTTTCTTCCACCTTTTCATTCAGTTGAGGAACCACAAGCCAAGCACTCGCATGATCTTCCATCCCTCTCTTCGTTCGGTTGAGGAATTGCAAGCCCTTTTCTACCTCTAGTTTTCCCTCAAATCATAGCAAATGAAGGTTCCTTTTATTTCACTCTTTTTCCCATGGAAGACATTTCAATTATGGGGATCTTTGAATTGTTGCCATACTTAAACAAAATAAGGAACTAAATTTATTATGGCAGATAAAGTTAAAAGAAACCATTGAAGCAGCTATACTATTCCAGCCTCATGTTATGGTGACAATTGATTCAAAGGGGTTCTCTTTTTGTTTGTTGAAGCACCTTAAAGTTAGATATATGAGGGAAGAGCATTGTCATATATGTGTCCATTACGTTGCACCTTCATTTTGGGCATGGAAAGGAGGTGAACATATACTAGGAAAATTATCTGAATTTGTTGCCTATTTGTTATGCATTCTTCCATTTGAAGAAGAAGTTTGCATATTAAATGGACTAGTTGCATCATATGTTGGCCACCCCTTGTTGGAGGATGTTTTTCACTTGAACATGAAACTTGATTCATCATCTTATAATTGGAGGTTCCAAGGAAATGGTGATGCTTTTCAACAACAACATGGGATTCCTCCTGGAAATAAGATCATTGCGTTCTCTCTAGAAGCAGGCTGCAAGAGGTTAAGCATATTATTCCAATATTTTCACAAACTATGGAATCATTAACAAGTTCTTTTACTGGATGTAATTATTCCTGTTACCCCTCATCAGCATGTGGCATCTCACATTGTAAGAGAAATTTGTTCATGGTCTTTATCAGTCACATTGATGCCTGGGATGTCTCTTCAACAAAGATATGATCCTTTCAATGTGAGTAATGTTGCATTATGCACATCTGGTTCTGCTATAATGGAGCTGAAGCTTGTAGGTCTGCCCTCTGTTGTTGCATATCGAGCCCATTTCTTGACTTAGTGGTTGATTCAGCATAGGACCAAGCTCCAGTTTATTTCCCTTCCTAATATTCTTTTAAATTTAGAGGTTATTCATGAGGTTTTATTTTGTTCTTGTACATATAAGAACCTGGCAGCATCTCTCAGGTTTGAAGGCCTCGTCATGGTCATCAAAGCGTGACAAGATGAAAATCGATCTAGGTGTTTCCAAAATATCGACCGTCATGCTCATCAGGGCATCATCTCCCGAGGTGTTTCAAAAGGGCCATCACGCTCATCATGATGGGAAGGCCCTAAACCTATTAGATGTGACACCCCTATGTCAAAATATTGCCAAAATTTTGACTAAATCTAGGACTAAGAAAAAAAAAATGAGAAAAGAATATTTGCATATATATTTATTTTTTATGCAAGTGATTAAAGGCTAGTTATGCTCATCGGGCATAATGGGATTAGTCGAGATTCTTCAAAACACCCATCGTCCGCTCATGAGCATGGCCAAAAAATAGTTAGATGTAGCCCTGCAGAGGAATGATGCCAAAATTTGGACTTAAAAAAAAATGGGGAGGAGGTTTAAATGTGTAGAAATTATATATATATATATATATATATATATATATATATATATATATATATATATATTATAGGTGATTGAAGGTATCGTTATGCTCATCGGGGAGTAACAGGATTGAAATTTGGCCAAGGTGCTTCAAAACACCAACCGCCACGCTCATTAGGGCGTGATGGGTAAGTCAAAATAATTCGATAAATTTCTGGGGATAACACCATAGTACTACCAAAATCTTTAAAATTCAAATTTTTGGAACTTAACCAAAAAAAGAATTATTTAGCATTAAGTTAAATATAAATATAAAGTTTTAATGAAATGAATTGAAATTAAATGTAAATGAACATGAAATGAATTTGATACAAAATTAAAAGGCTACGCTAAATAAAATTCGAACTCAAAATAAACTAGTTTAATTATAATTTCTGAGCTCAAAATTGAAAATTAATAATGACATCAAATTAAATTCAATTGTAATGCTTGGAGGTAAACAACCTTTATAAGATTCAAATCTAAGCTTAAAAGATTGACTGAGTGAACATGAACGATACTTTACAGTCTTTCATTTCAACATGATACAAAGATAAATCCAATTGAATGCATAATTGGATTATCGAAAGCTTGTAATATGATTTAAGTAGAGCTTTCAAATGTAAAATTCAAAAGAGATTAGTAGGTAGTCTTAATTGAATCTGAGAACTCAATTTCAAGCAAGGACTGAATGAAAATAACTTGCAAATAAATTTTGCATTAAATTCTACAAGTTGGCTTACAAATGAGGGCTTGATTATATGGCTTACTAGCAAATGTGAATAATCAAATCAGTTTGTAATTCACTGAAATAATTGATAAAATAGAAAGAAAAATTTGTAATATATTTGGAGATATATTCATGAATACAAATAAAATTCTTCATTAAAATTATAGTGACTTAATAAATGAAGAATCAAATTAAAGTGATTTTTTGCATTAGCTTTGCTCGAACATAAAGATTTGAAGTGTAAATTTTAATGTCGAAAGCAAGCTAAGTTGAAATCAAAAAATATGAAAATTAATCATAATTTAGAACTAAAATTACCTAAATTATCAAAATACACCGCATGGGTCCCTATATGCTAAATGCTTAAATTTAGTGTGAGGAGCGGGTTGCTTCGATTTGATCTTAGGACGGGTAACAAAACCTAAAAATTTAATTATTATAAGAAATTAAATAATCAAGCAATACATTCACCCTAATGATGTGTGTTGAATGGTGATTGATTTTAGGAGGGATACTTCCATCAAAATGTAATTCCAAATCAAATTAACTAAAATTAAGTATCAATCTAAAAACTGCTTAAATGAAATTTAATCTTTAAAAGTTTAAAGCAAACTCCATTCAATCCACCTTCTACAATAGTTTCTTGAAGGTGACAAATTAAGAAAACTCTAGAAGCCAATGTCAAATTAAGTGTTCTACTATGTTCACTCAATCTCATGTCGTCAAGGATGTGGCTGTCCTGACGTGGTTTGCCAAGAATCCACATATGATGCGTTATGACCGAGTCCTCGATTGTCGCCAAATGGCACCATTATATTACGATCACGCCTCAGATGTGCTCCCGATGGCTCGCCTTTGAGTTGTGAATCATTACACGAAAGGCAAAAGTCTGTCACCAAGATAGACTTAAGCATGTCTCCTTAGACAAACACCACCCAGGTCTACAAGGATTTCTTGGATGATGTAACACATGTGTTGCTGATAAGGATCCTTCCATCAGGTTGGGTCGACTACCTCCTCTGACTAAGTAGACTAGGAACCACGACAACCTGAGATGATGGAACCATAGGATCTAGATCGGGCACGTTATCATTTCCCCAACCATCCGCTTTAAGCTAATGATGATGAATTTCATAAATCTAAATTTTAAACTCCACATGTTGCTACTATACGCTATGCATTTAGCGATCTAATGACTAGTCTTAATTGAAATTTCTCTCTCAGCATTGAGAGGGGTAATTAACTATAGGTGCTTGCACCTATAAGAATCCTTGAACCAGATCTAAAGTCCTCACAAAATGAGAGAGAAAACTTTGGGTAGTTTCTTATCTACTATTCCATCTACCTTATGAAAATTACACCAACACTTAAATCATACTCTCCTCATTGTCGAGAGGTAAGTGGAAAATTTTTGGAGCCCACAAATTTCAACTCCGCTAGGGATTTATTTCTCTTTCCATTTTTGGCTAGTCGAATCTAAGCTATAATAGCAGTGGGATATAATGAAATTAAAGTTTAAAGTTACTTGGAGAACTGTTACTTTAGTTCTCCAGAATAACACAACTCTATCAATCAAACTTTTCACACTCGAAAGGCATGATGTTGAAGCTTCCTCTTCTGGAGGAAAACTAAGTAGAAGGCGAGGAAGGAGAAGGAATAGTGAACTATGAGCTCAACAATTACTACCTGAATCACTAGCCATGTGACCAAAATTGATACCAGAAGCGAGTGTTCACACTCACAATAAGTTTGAAAATCTTAAGTGGGTGAAAAGAAATAGCTCTATTGGTGATATTAAGCAATAATTCTAGAAACAGCGATATCAAGCTCCACCCCCACAAAGGAGGCATCCCAAGACTCTATCCTCTAGAGTGCACAGGGTACTAAAAGTTGTCAAGGAGAAGGGTCTTATGAAGAAAAAGTACAAAATGCCCAATTATCAGAGAAAATAAGAAAGCTTCAAAAAAAGGGTACTCTCAGTAGTAATGTTCAAGATAATCCTAATTCAAGGTGAACATCGAGTGTTCACACCTTAACCACATGTTCGAGAATCTACTACCAAAAGTCCTCGTATGAAGAAAAATTAAATATAAAGGCTGAAGCCTCGAGAAGAACTAGTGACGTAGAAGCTTCTTCATTTGAGAGCAAGCTAACCCAAAGATAGTGAAGAAAGAGAAATACTAAATTGTGTTCAACAATCATTGTTCAAGCATAAAATTATACAACCAGATAGAACTAGAAGCAAAAGTTCCAAACTATAATAAGTTTGACACCCTAAGATGGGTAAAGCGTAACTCTACTAGTCAAATCAAACAATCATTTTGGACCCAACAATGTCGTTCCGACTTCTCCAAGGTGGTTGAAAGGGAAGAAATACATAGGTCCTCAAAGTTGTTAAAGAGAGAAAGGATTGATGAAAAAGAAAATATTAAAGTCTCATCGTGGGAGGCTAGAATTGCTCAAGGAGACCTCCACCTATAACCCGGCAAGACGCCAACCAATTCATGCAGTAAGCATGACACTTGGACCATAGGTCTAAGAATTTGCCATCGAAAGATCTTGGCAGAAAGGTAAACAAAATTGGAGGCTAGAGCCTCGAAGTGAAATTTCCTTAAAGAAAGACAACGGCATGGCATCTAGACTATACTCCCATAAAATTAACTCCTTATGCGCTAGTATTTGGGGCTGAAGCAGTCTTGCCACTTGAAATTGAACTACATTCACTCCGAGTATCCATTCAACATGGTCTTACCTAAGATGAGAATGTTCATCTACAGATGATAGAGCTTGACACGCTTAACAAAATTAGGCACCAAGCTCAGTAAAATTTAAAAGTTTACCGAGCGAGGATGTTCAAAGCATTTGATCATATGATACATCCTCAAACTTTTCAAGAAAGAGAATTGATCCTGGTGTTAAGAATACCAATTATTCCTCACCATCATTACATGTATAAGTTTTGCTTGAAAATTCTCTCATGATACAAGAACATATTTCTAAATAAAGCAAACATCCCCCTGTCAAATAAGGGGCATTGTTTTTAATTTTATAATAAAATGTTAAGCTTTCCCTATGAAACAAGGGCCCTTCTTGTATATATATTCAGGTTGACATCGTGTTTCATGCGGAGATCCCTAAATAAATATACATAATCAAGAGGGAAGGAAGGTAATCTTTGATGATATATGATAAAAAAAATTTTAAAAGCACCATATAAATTCCCTTATTACACAGGGGCATTTTTAGATTTCTATATATAGATGAAATCAATGTTACATCTTAAAATGCTCTTAAGATCAAAGAGGGAAGGAAGGTAATCTTTGATGATATATGATAAAAAAAATTAAAAGCAATCAGAAAATTCCTTACAGGGGCATTTTAGATTTCTATACATAGATGAAATCAATGTTACATGTTAAAATACTCTTAAGATCAAATATATCAACTCAAATATTGTTATATTTTCTTAAATTATTTTAGAACACTTTCAAAGTGCTTTAAAATTTTTCCTGTAAGACAGGGGCATTTTATATATTCATCTATGTTGACATCATATTTCATGTCGAGATCCTCAGATAAATATACATGATGATCAGAATGAGCAACATTTATTTATATTAAAGAAGTTCAAACTCTGTGATACATTTCTGACATGAGCCCTTTTTTATGATCAAGGTTGTTCAATCCTCTCCTGTGAAATAGGGGGCTTTCTTGTATATATATTCAGGTTGACATTGAGCTTTAGGCCGAGATTCTTGAATATATCTATAATTGTTATTATTGAAGTTGTAGGCTCTTGAAAGAACAAAAAGAATCTATTTTGATGCATGAAAAGACAGCCCTAAATATCAAAAATTTATCTCCCATATTTGCCAAATACTAAAGATCAAGTTAGAAGAACTCTTAATTTTGAAAGCTTCAATCAATTGAGTTGGAAAAATATCAACCTCTACATCTTGAAGTCTAGGACACAGATGAGTTCTAATGGTTAAACTCAATAAGCCCACAAATGGCCGAGTTGCTGACATTCTCCTCACTCAACAAGCCATAAAAAGGCCACAGTGAAAGAGCCCCATTCTCTAGTCCGATCACCAAATCACCAACCCATCATAGCTTAAGTCAATGACTCGAGTAGGTTCTAAAGGTCGAATTCGACAAGCCTATAAATGGTCTAGTTGCTGACGCTTTCCTCACTCAACAAGCCGTAAGAAAAAGCTACGGTGAAAGAGCCCTTACTCGTCAGTCCAACAATGATAGATATTCAATCTCAAATCAAATCCATCTTAATGACTACAAGCCATCATAATCCTAGAGATCTTTCACCGCAGATAAGACAACTGAGAAAACTCTCAAGTCCTCAAGTCAATCTTTATATTGTCTGCAGGGTGATATTTCAATTTATTCTCAAATAATATGATCAAGCATAAAGCACATATCAAAGCTAATCTCCTCATCAAGTCTGTTAAAGCAGAAATCACAAGAATGAGGAAGTAATTTCATAGTTCATACAAAGCTGATGGCCAAACTAAAGGAATTCCATGGTTATTTAGTCTGTTAAAGCACACATTGCTAGATTGATAACTCAACATTGACCTAATATGAGTCGGAAGGTTAGGTTATCTATATGCACCCTTCAATAAGTCCATTAAAGTAACAAGCATAGGATTTAGGGCGTACATACACTTCATGACAAGTTAATGTGAATAAATCAAGTCAATCCTTCATCAAGTTTGTCAAGCTTAAAGCTAGACGTAAGGAATTTCAAATCTCAAAATAAACAAACAAATTCCTCTATCAACCCTGAGCAAGCATGAAGCTAGGGTTGGAGGAAACTCAAATCTGCAATAACATAGAAGAAAGAGATCTTCAATAAATCCATCGAAGCAGAGAGTAAATGATGGAAGAGCTTTTATCTATTTGACAAGTCAATCCTGACAAATCAATCGATCCCATCATTTAGCATGTCTGAAACAAGGCATCATATTAATGATAAATCCTATCAAAGCTTGTAATCAGTTTGAAGTGGTCCAAGTTATGTGTCCAGCCCAAAAGGTTAACCAGTCTACAACAAATATAACTCACTTCATGCATGAATCACATTTATTTGGGGGCATTTGTTGAGTTGAGTTAAGCCTATAATTCAAATTTGAAGAACTTCGGATGTAATAGTACAAATAAAATGCACCGACTTCAAGTCAAATAAAATGACCATCACGAACGGACTTTACCATCACATTCATAACATCAAAATTGATTAGAATATAAATATTGCACAATTTAACGATCAAATGATCAAGTTGTCAACTGCTGATGCGCATATCAAAGTCGGAGGCTGCGATCATGCCTAAATAATCTTCATTCATAAAATTAATTATGTTGTTAGCTTCAAAACATTGAAATATATCAAATGAGACTGTTCTCACACAAATTTGGATAAGTCTATGTGAATGTCGAATAATCTAAAGTGATAATCCATATTTTTAAGCTGAAATTAATCCAATTCAACGCCGACTCAAATCATACAACTTTCAATCAAAACTGAGCGTTCACGTGACACATCTAATAACCTAAGATTGACATATATATTAAATATGTATTTTTGTCATTGCAAAATTAAGATTAGGATTGATTAATATATTAATTAGCATAATTAGTATATTAATTAGCTTAAACTTTAAAATAAAACCTAAAAAAACCCTCTCTACCACTCACTAGGTTTGTTCTCCCTCAATCGCACGCACGCTCCACCCGAGAACCCCTTCGACTGATCCCTTCCGCTCGGCTTTCTGTTTCGGCTCCTCTCGATTGAACGACAACAACTTCTGAGCAAGCAACCTTTCTTCCCCTTTTCATTCGGTTGAGGAACTGCAAGCCAAGCACTCACACGATCTTCCCTCCCTCTCTTCGTTCGGTTAAGGAACCACAAACCCTCTTCTACCTCTGGTTTTCCCTCAAACCGTAGCAAACGAAGGTTCCTTTTCTTTCGCTCTCTATCCCATGGAAGACATTTTAGTGACAGGGGATCTTGAATTTTGCCATACTTAATAAGGAGGAACTGAATTTGTTGTGGCAGATAAAGTTAAAAGAAACCACCAGCTATATTGTTCCAGCCTCATGTTGTGGTGATAATTGATTCAAGGGGTTCTCTGTTTGTTGAAGCATCTTAAAGTTAGATATACTAGGGAAGAGCATTGTCATATATGTGTGCACCTTCATTTTGGGCAAGGAAAGGAGGTGAACATAGACTAGGAAAATTATCTGAATTTGTTAACTATTTGTTATGCATTCTTCCATTTGAAGAAGAAGTTTGCAGATTAAATCAACTAGCTACATCATATGTTGGCCACCCTTTGTTGGAAGATGCTCTTCACTTGAACATGAAACTTGATTCATCATCTTATAATTAGAGGTTCCAAGGAAATGGTGATGCTTTTCGACAACAACATGGAATTCCTCCTGGAAACAAGGTCATCACGTTACTTCCTGGAAGCAGGCTGCAAGAGGTTAAGCGTATGCTTCCAATATTTTCACAAACTATGGAATCATCAAAAAGTTCTTTTACTAGATTGTCTGCAACTATTCCTGTTGCCCCTCATCAGCATGTGGCATCTCACATTGAAAGAGAAATTTGTTCGTGGTCTTTATCAGCCATTGATTATTGGATGCTCTCAGTGTGAGTAATGCTGCATTATGCACATCTTGTTCTGCTGTATGGAGCTTGCAGGTCCCTCTAGCATATCAAGCCCATTTCTTGACTTAGTGGCTGATTCAGCACAGGACCAAGCTCTAGTTTATTTACCTTCCTAATATTCTTTTGAATTCAGAGGTTATTCCTGAGACTTTATTTCGTTCTTGTACATACAAGAACCTGGCGGCAACTCTCAGGTTTGAAGGTCTTATCACCATCGTATGCTTAATGGAAAAATGCAAAAAACACCATCACTTACTCGTATGGCAAACTAACTATAAATATACAAATTTTACTAAATCTGACAGAAAAAAAAGGAGAATAATATTTGCATATATTTCTTTTACGGTAATTGAAGCGCCGTTATCAAGGCATATAATTGATTGAAATTCGAGGTTTCAAAATACCAACCCTCACACATAAAAAAAATTCGATATACATACAGGGATGATGCCAAAATACTGTCAAAATTTGGACTTAAAAAAATGGGGGAGGAGGTTTAAATGTGTATAAATTGCATATATATACATATATATATATATATATATATATATATATATATATATATATATATATATATATATATATATATATATATATAACTAATAGGACGCTTATTGAAGAAGCGATTGAAATTGATCGCTTTTAAAATACCAACCATGCTCATTCTTTGGGTAAGCCAAAAATGTTCTATGTAGCCCCGCAGAGATAACGTCGAAATTTTATCAAATTTTTGGGGCTTAACCAAAAAATGAATGATTTAACATTAACTTAAATATAAAATATAAAGTCCTAAAGAAATGAATTGGAAATTAAATTTAAATGAACTTTAAATGAATTTGATACAAAATTAAAAGGTTATGCTCTAAAAAAAATTCGAACTCAAAATAAACTGATTTAATTGTAATTTTTAAGCTCAAAATTGGAAATTAATAATGACGTCAAATTAAATTCTAGATTGTAAGGCTTGGAGGAAAATAACCTTTATAAGATTCAAATCTAAGCTTAAAAGATTGATTGAGTGAACATGAATGATACTTTATAGTCTTTCATTTCAACCTAATATAAAGATAAATCCAATTGATGCATAATTGGATTATCGGAAGCTTGTAATATGGTTGAAGTATAACTTTCAAATGTAAAATTCAAAAGAGATTGGTAGGTGGTCTTAATAGAAATCAATTGAATATGAAAACTCAATTACAACCAAGGACTGAATGGAAATAACTTGCAATTAAATTTTGCATTAAATTCTACAAGTTGGTTTGCAAATGAGGGCTTGATAATAATCAAATTATCAATTCATGAACTAAGGAGAAAATAGAAAAAAAATTGTAATATGTTTGGAGATATATCCATGAATACAAATAAAATTCTTCATTAAAATTGTAGTGACTTAATAAATGAAGAATCAAAAGAAAGCGATTTTTGCATTATCTTTGCTCAGACATAGAGATTTAAAGTGCAAATTTTAATGTCTGAAAAAATTGCGCATGCTAAGTTTAAATTAAATGAAAATATGAAACCAATCTCATAATTCAAAAATAAAAAATTATATAAATTACTAAATACCTGCATGTGGTCGGACATAGAGATTTGAAGTGTAAATTTTAATGTCTGAAAAGGTGTGCAGTGTGCAGGCTAAGTTAAAATTAAATAAAAATATGAAATTAATCTCATAATTTAGAAATAAAATTACCTAAATTATTAAATACCCGCATGGGCCCTAACACTATGCTGAATGCTTAAACTTAATGTCTGAGGATGCTGCGTGGGTTGCTTTTCGATCTTAGACCATTCTGGGTTAACAAAATCTAATTATTACATTTTATTGAAACATCCGAAGTTAATTTATTATGATTAGATTTGATCCTTTATTATTAAACTAATAGAGTCGATAAGATCTAAAATAATAAATTAAATGATCAAACAATACGTTCACTGTGATTATGGCTGTGTTGAATGGTGATTTCAACCGTAGGGGATACTTCCATCAAAATGTGATTCTAATTTTAAATCAAATTAATTCAAATTAAGTATCAATCTAAAAATTTCTTAAATAAAATTTAATATTTAAAAGCTTAAAACAAACTCCATTCAATCCATCTTCGTATATTGAAGGTGACAAATTAGAAAACTAGCAAATGAGCAAATCAAGTATTTTACTATGTTCACTCTCAATCACTCATGCCGTAAGGATGTGGCATGTCCTTTGATTATGTGGCCAAGAGATGATTGTACAATCGAGTCCTCTCGACGGTGTGCCGCCAAATTACACCATTATATTACAATCACGCAATATGCTCCAATGGCTTTTCTTTGTTGTGAATTATGGGTACACCGATAGGGAAAAAGTCTTCGCTAAGACTTAGAAGATTGTCTAGACAAACATAATCCCAAGTCTATAAAGATTTCTAACTATGTGTGATAAGATCCAAAGTGGTCAACAACCGGAATAGGGACCACGATAGCCCGGGATGACGGAACCATGGGATCTAGATCAGACACGTCATCATTTCCATAACCATAGGATCTAGATCAGACACGTCATCATTCATACAATCAAGCTTAAGTCTACCTACGATGAGGATTTTTACTATCAAGTATACCACATGCACAACGAGCCATTGGGAAGCATTTGGGCTATGGTTGTGATTGTAATATAATGGAGTCCTACTAGCCAAACCACCTGATCAGAGGACTCTCGTCGTAACTACATCATCTCATGGAGTCACGCCCAAGCCATGCCGAGGACACGGTCATGTCTTTACCAAAGATTGATTGAGAGTGAACATAAGATAATACTGATTTGATATCGCCTTTCAGCTTTCTTAATTTGTCACCTTGAATACACAATTGTGGAAGGTGGATAGATTGAGTTTTGCTTTAAGCTTTTAATGATTGAATTTTATTTAAATAGTTTTTAGATTAATATTTGATTTAAAATTAGAATCACATTTTGATGGAAGTATCCTCTCCGATTGAAATCACCATTCAACACAGCTATCATCGGGGTAATTGATTGATTAAGTCGAATATATTTGAGAACTTTAGATCCTATCAATTCTATTTAGCTCCTAACAAATGATCATATCTATTATCACATGACTGAAATACTTCTCAGATATTTTACTAAGTTGAAATTTTATAATAGATTTTAAGTTAACCCGAACCCAGTCCTAAGGATGACATGTTCATATCCAACAGTGAGTTATTTGGCTTAATATAAGTCTTCCTTTCAAATTTAACACGTGCACTTATATTCATTATATGCCTTTGTAAACTCACATTTGTTATGATCAAAATTTTGATTTAAGTTTTATTTAATTCCATTTAAATTCTTTGATTATCTCTTTTTTTTTATAAGTCTAAAAATTTGATGAAATTTTGGCAGCATTTCAACTAGGGGGAGCAACATCGATTTTATCATACACCTTGATGAGTTACCTGGTCTTTACTATAATCATATGATCTTATATCTTTAATGAAAACGATGAGGCCTTCAAACCTACAAAGAAACACAATATATATATATACTTTCTCACATTTTCACACATATATATATATAACTCATTTTCAAGGCTTTCAATGATCGTGGGAGGCGAAGGGGAGATGCCAAAACCAAAAGATGAACCCTCTTGATGATCTCCTCTTTAAAGAGGAAAGAGGAAGGAGATGGAAATGTTAAAGAAGAACCCCTAATGATGTGTTCTTCACCAAAAGGAAAAAAGGGTATGGGAATGGTGATGCCAAAATGAAGAAAACCCACCTAATGATGTTCTATTATGGCAAAAAAAGGAATTGAAATTTTTGGTTGGAAGGAAATGAGGGAAAATGGAAGGAGAGATGTCGAAAACCAAGAGAAGAACTCATCTAATGGCGGTGTTCCTCCCCGGTTGTGGCAAAAAGAAAGGGAATTTTGGTTTTGGGAAGTTTTGGTGGAAGAAGAGAAGAAGATAAAGGAATTTCGGCTAATTAAAATTGAGGGAAGGAGAGAATGATTTTCAATTTTTGTTTTTGACAGGGAAAGAGAGAAGATAAAGAAGAGGAAGGAAGAAGGAAAAGAAGCTTATGATTTTGGATGAAGGAGAATCGAAGAACCAAATTGGGAGAACGGGAGAGAGCTTTTCAATTTTAAGGGAAGGATCTTTTGCGGCAATTTGATAAAGACCAACAGGAGCCTTGCCATTCTTGGAGGAAGAAGAATGTGGAAGGGATTGGTTGGAGAGGAGGAGCGAATGGCTCGTCACGTGAAGGATGAGGATCAAGTGAGGGAGAGGGAAGTCTGCGTGAAGAGGAGCCGAACGAATGAGGTCACCGCGGATTAGGTCCGAACCGAGAAGGATGATCAAAATAATAGGGATTTAGTTAGGGTTAATTTGTTTTAAATTGATTTTAGGTGTTTAATTTTTAACGAATTTTATGCCGATATGATTAGATAATATATATATATATATATATATATATATATATATATATATATATATCAATTCAAGATCTTTCTAATGCAACGATGCTTTCATAATCGAGGTCGTTTGGTTGGCATCAAATCAATTTCTCAAAATGCATATTATCATTTTCGACCTCTCGATTTTCATGCAGACTTGTCCGAATTGAGTGTGAATAGTCTCACTTGATAGATTTTAACATTTTAAAGCTAATGGCATAGTCAATTTCATGAATGGAGGTCATTTGGTCTGCCTCGACTATATACATACAAACACATTAATGACTTGATGCTTGATTGGTTGATCATCAAGTTATGCAATATTTATATTCTAACCGCCAATAATTTGAACGTGATGACGAAGTCCATTCATCATTTGGGTTAATTTTGATTGGTGCATTTTGACCTTGATTTACACATCATTTTGGTCATTTGACATTTGCAAACTCATCCAAATTGATGCGGATAGCATTTGGTAGTTTTTGATATTTTAAAGTTAACAATGTGATCAATTTCATGAACAGAGGTCGTTCAAACTTTGTCGCAGCTTTTCAACTCTTATATGCGTGTTAGCCCATAGATAGCTCGATCATTTAATCAATTGATCATTAGATGATGTAATATTTATATTCTAATCAATTTTGATATTTTGAATATGATGGCGAAATCCGTTCATCGATCGGAGGTCATTTGGACCATTTTCGATGAAGTCTAGTGCATTTTGAGCCTGCACAAGTCCGTAATTCAACTTGTCACCTAACAATTATGGCACATATGAGTCAACAAATGCCCCAACAAATGTGATTCCATGGAGTCACATTTGTTGAAAACTAGTTGACCCTTTGGGCTGGCCATAGAACTTGGATCATTTCAGCTTCGATTGCAATAGTTTATAGAGCTTTGATAAGATTTGTCATTAGTATGATGCCTTATTTAGGACATGCTAAATGACAGGATTGATCAATTTGTCAAAATCAACTTGTCGATATATATGAGTTATTATACCACCTACTCTCTACTTCAATGGCTTTACTGAAAATCTTTCTTTTATGTCATTACAGATTTGAGTTTTCTCCAACCCTAGCTTTTGGTTGGCTTTGATGGAGGAATTGGTCTGCTTATTTTGAGATTTGTAATTCCTTCTGTCCTAGCTTTATGCTTGATGAACCTGATGAAGGATTGACTTGATTTATCCATATTAACTTGTCACGAAGTGTATGTACCCTCTAAATCCTGTGCTCACTGCCTTGACAGACTCTTTGAAGGGTACATATAGATAACCTAGCCTTCCAGCTTATATTAGGTTTATAATGTTATCACCGTGCTTTAAATAAATAACAAAAAATCTTTTAGTTCGGCCATCAACTTTGTATGAACTATGGAATTGTTCCCTCGTTCCTATGCTTTTTGCTTTGACAAACTTGATAAGAAGATTGGCTTTGAGCTTGATTAGCTCATTTGAGTATAAATTGAAATATCACCTTATAGACAATATAAAGATTGACTTGAGGCAATTCTGAATTGAGAGCTTCCTCAAATTATCTTGGTCCATTGATCAAGTAGAAAGATCTCTTGGATTTTGGTTGCTTATAATCACTAAGATAGATCTAGTTTAAGATTGAACAGTTAATATCATTGGACTGACAAGCAGGGATTTTTTCACTGCCGCCTTTTCTTATGACTTATTGAGTGAAGAGAGCATCAATAACTTAGCCATTTATAGGCTTGTTGAGTTCAACCTTTAGAACCTACTCAAGTCTTCGACTTAATCTATAGTGGGTTGGTGGTTTTGTCATCAGACTAATGAATAGGGGCTCTTTCACTACGGCCTTTTCTTACAGCTTGTTGAGTAAGGAAAGCGTCAGCAACTTGGCCATTTATAGGCTTGTTAAGTTCGACCTTTAGAACTCATCCGTGTCCTAGACTTTAAGACGTAGAGGTTGATGTTTCTTTCAACTCAGTTGATTTAAGCTTCCAAAATTGGGCATTCTTCTAACCTGATCTTCGATATTTGATGAATCTGGGAGAAGATTTTTCTTTATGCTATTCTTTTCATAGTAATGGATTCTTTTGTTCTTGAAAGAACTTAACAATGAAAATTATGGATATATTCAGGAATTTCGGCATAAAACTTGATGTCAACCTAAATCAGAATATATTCAAGGATCTCGTCTTATAACAGGTGTCAACTCAAATAAACTTAACATAAATTAAAAAATACCCCATATCTTGTAGGGGGAATTCTAAAGCACATTTAGAATAACTTTTAAGATGTAATTAAGAAAAATACATCAATATTTGAATTGATATACTCTTAAGAGGGTTTTAACATGTAACATTAATTTCATCTATGTATAAATATAAAATCCTCATAACTAAGGAATTTTTACAAAAAAAGGTTTTTTCATCTAGAGTGAGTATATTTATTTAGGGATCTCAGCATGAAGCATAATGTCAACTTAAATAGACAAAAGAAATATCCCCTGTCTTGTAGGGAGATTTCTATTGTACCTCGAGAATATATTCATCATGTATAATACTTTTTCGTATCAACCATTAATTACATTGGTCTTTCACCCTTAGGTCAATAAGTTGGTATGCCCTCCTGATACACTTTCAATGACAAAAGTTCCCATTAACCACCAAACTTTTGATTAAGAATAATTGGTCTTCACATGACCAATTCTCCTTTTGGAATGTTCGAGATATGGTAAAAAAGTCTTATTTGCTCGATAAACTTATATATGAGCTTGCTAACTTCATCATCGAAGTTCTTCCATTCTTAAATGAGAATTTTGATCTTCGGTTAGATTATATTGTATCGCTATTCGAAGTGATGGCAACTAAACTTCAAGCGAAAGAACTGTTTCAGTTCTAAATACCAATGAATAAGGAGTGGCTTTATCAAGATCTTGTAGGTGGTTTGAAATGCCCATAGTGCCTTTATTAGTATTTTTTTTTGTTTTTTTGGTAAGGATCTTCTTGAGCAGTTTGACTAACATCTTATTAAAGGCCTCCGCCAAACCATTTGCTCTTGGGTTGTATATTGAAGAGTCTCGCTAATCAATTTTGTGTCGATCGACGAATATATAAATATTTATATCTTTAAAAGTTGTGCATTATTAGAAATTATTCTGTGACACTCCAAATATATAAATCACATTATGTGTAAAGAAGTTGATCACTCGATCAACAGTAACTTCTTTAAATAAGGTAGCTTCAGCCCACTTAGATAAATAGTCAGTCTCTGCTAGAATGAAGTGGTGTCCAGCTGATGACGGTGGATCAATTAGCTCAATTACATCTGTACCCCAGCATTCAAAAGGCCAAGATGTTATTATTGGGTGTAGTTGATTTGGAGGTTGATGTATTATATTCTCATGTACTTGACATTCATGACACTTCTTAGCATGATTGATACAGTCTCTCACCATAGATGCCAATTATTAATAGCCCACCTTTTGATCTTTACTGTCATCTTGGGACCTAACTGATGTGCACCACAAAGTCCTTCATAAACTTTAACCATCACTTTGGTGTCTACATCTGTATTTAGACATCGTAACCACATTTATTCAAAGGATCTATGATATAGAGTGTTGTTGACAAAAGCATAGTGCAACATTCTCTTCTCGATTTGAGCTATCAGTGATTTATTATTTGGTAATTTGCCTTCTTTAAAGTAGTCAATGAAAGGTTGCATCCAATCATGTGGCTCTTCTATAATAAAAGCTTCACACTACTTTTCTGAGGCAATGCCATTCTTAGCTCTTCTCGATACAACTTCTTGTTGATTTTGGAGAGTATGAGAAGCAACCTGAGTCACATCTCACTGGGTCAAATTTGATAACCCCTCTACCTACGAGGATTGGTACTTTGCTGGCTCTAAAATTCATCAAGTAAATATGCCGATCATGACATAGTCATCATTCATACTTGTCATTTTCTTAGCTAATTTTGCTAAGCAATATGCTTTACTATTCTTGGATCGAGAGACTCGAGTTAATGTGATATTTGGTATATATTTTATAAGTTTGAGAACTCACTTATGATAGAAAGCTAACTCAAGCTTGTTGATTTTATATATGCCAAGTACTTGATTTATAATAAGCTGAGAATCACCGAAAATATGCAAGTTTTGAATACCTATGAAAATAGCTTCTTCAAGACCTACCACTAATGCTTCATACACTGCTTCATTATTAATTCTTGGCTTACTCAGCCCATATGATTGTCTCATTATCCCTCCTTCTGGTGTTATGAAGACTATGTTGATTCCTACTCTTGCGCTTGGGAAATTTATAGGTTTGACTTATTTGATCGATGAGACTCTATCAAAGTACATTTCCAAAATTTGTAATTTTTCTCTTTCATGAATAAGCATAATTTGCTCATCAGAAAAATTATCATTAAGAGAAGAGTCCGCAGGGATGGGATGTACAACAAGAAAATCTACTAAGATTGATCCCTTTACTGCTTTCTACGGAACATATGTGATATTGAATTGTAAAAGAAATATTGCCCATCTTATCAAGAGACCTATCAATGTTGATCTTGTCATCAAGTACTTCAGCGAATCGATCCTTGAGATGAGGGTAATCATGTGAGATAATATATGGCTTTTGAGCTTTGACCGCAAAGATCAATGCCAAACATTGCTTCTATCGAGAGTATCTCATTTATGCTTTTAATCTTGATTAATATAATAAAGAGCATTATCTTTGCTTTGTTCATTGTGTTATGCCAATAATACTCTAAGTGACTCTTCTAATGCAGTTGTGTATAGAATAAGGGGCTTCCCAAGAGTAAAGGTAAGGATTGGTGGTTTAACGTAACTTTAATGCTATTGAAAGGCTTCGCTCTCTTATCCCATTTGAATGTAGCATCCTTCTTCATCAACCTTGCAAATGGTTGACAGCATCCTAATAGGTTTGATATAAATCAACAAACAAATGAAATCTATCTTTGAAAAGAACAAAGCTAACGCAAACTCTTCGGTGGAGGCATCTCCATAATTGCCTTGAACTTAGTAGGATCGATTTCAATACCTCTGTAACGTATAATATATCCAAAAAAATTTCCAGAGGATACCCCGAATGCACATTTTAGAGGATTCATCTTGAGATCATATTTTATTATTCTCTCTAATACAATTCTGAAGTTTCAAAGTGATTTTCATGATTTAAGCTCTTCACCACCAAATCATCCACATAACAATCCACCTTCTAGTGAATCAATTCATCAAAAATATGTGTTATTGCTCTTTGGTATGTAGCTCCAGGATTTTTTAAACCAAAAGGCATGACTGTGTAGTAATAAATGTCAATAGGTGTTCTGAACGATGTATGTATTTCACCTTTAGGAGCCATCTTGATTTGATTATATCCTGATGAACCGTGCATAAATGAGAATATGTCGTAGTTGGAAGTATTATCTACTAGTAGTTCTAATATTGGAAGCGGAAAGTCATCTTTTGGACATGTCTTATTTAGGTCTAAGAAGTCAATGCAGAGATGAATTTGGCCGTTCTTCTTCCTAATTGGGATAATGCCGGCTATCCAATCTGCATACTTCTCCTTCTAGATGAAGTCTATTTTGATCAGCTTCTTAGTTTCTGTAATTACCTATTTTTTAACCTCCAATCTCATTTGCTAAAGAGCTTTCTTAATAGGCATCGCATCTGATTTAAGCTAGTTTGTGAACTACTATATCAGGGGATAAGCCTGACATTTCAATATGTCCGCAAAGCAATCCTCAATTCAAGTAGCATTTCTAGTTCTTCAACTTTCATCCGATAGGGCACGAAAAAGTTGGATGGGATCATCTTTAGCTCTAGTTGAGTTCATCCATAGTAGTTATTTATCCACCATCTTCGAGTTCTTCAGGTATAGCTTGGCTTCTACTTCTTCATCGTTTGTAAGAAGCATTTCATGGATATCATCTTCTTCATCACTATTAATTTTGACCTCAGCTTCTATTATATTATAACAAGCTTTATTTTGATGAGATTCGTGGATGAACCAAGACCTTTAGTGATAAATTTATCACTTCTTTATGATTCCTAAGGACTTCTTTGGCTCCACATCTTGTTAAAGATTTGAGTTTAGTAGTTTTAGTAAAAATTCCAAGCTTATGCATCATTCTTTGCAATTTCTATGGATAGTATATTGGTATTCTTGTTGACACTATCTCATCAAAATTTTTGTGTTGAGTAAGGTGTTCAAAATTGTGAGGCTGAGACTCTTCAAAATTGTAAAATAGAGTTCCTATTCTATCACTCTCGCTCAATGACAACACATAGAATGTTATCAATTCTTCAATGTTATGGACCTTCAGTGGAGTGATTTCTTGAAGCAGTTCTAAGGGATGGGTATAATTTTGAGTGAGTTATCTGACTCTACCAAATGAGCTATCCTTTTTTATGCGACCATCTAAATTTTATTTTCATAAGTAGATTTGAAATCATAGTCTGAATCAGAATTACTTATTTTATACTTTGCCTTTCTTGAAAGTTTATAAGTTATCTTAGGTTTGACAGAAATATCTTCTTCTTCTTGTCAAATGAGGAATTAATCTTCTTGATTTAGATATAGAATCAAGTGCTTTAGCATGTCTTCTTCTTTCTTCCTTTACGCTCTTTCACCTTGTGAAATTGCTTTTAGTTCTTGATGCTACCGCTTCAAGAGGCTCGGCTTAGGCTCTTTGGGGATGAAAAATTTCATAAATCTTTACTTCATGGACAAAGAATGTTGTAGATTGCTAGAATTATAAACTTTCCCCTCATTCATTTCATACACCGATGCATAGTTGATGGGACCATGCCATACTCATAAAGAATGGCGCTAAGAGATCTCATGATCGACATCGACATGAAACTCGTATATAAATCTTGAAACTTAAGCGAATAATAAACCTGTGGTTATCTCCTTTTCATTGAAACTATGAACCATCAACTTATCTCTCCCAAGATGTTGGATATCAAGTGATAATCCTCTTAATACTTTTAGACTCATAAGATTGATAGAAGAACCTAAATCAATCAATATTCGACTGATCGAGATGTCATCACTCTCTGCAGTAACATATAAAGGATGGATGTGATACACTGTTCCCGACATAAGAACTTCTTCAAAAAATATGATTGCCGGGAAATCTTAAGTTTGCAATGAGCCATAACCCATCTTTGAGTTCATGTATCAAAGTTTCTGGTCTTTTGACATTAAGAGAGCCTGCATATACACCAGTAAGAATCTTTCTCATATGTGATAGAATATTATAATCTATATTTTTCTTGATTTAGGCTTTATCCTAAAAATTTTTTTGAAAATTTGATATCTTCATTTTACCCTTCTCAACTAAACTTGAATCACCTTACCTTCCTAAGATTCTCTGAAGAAGTAGTTTCTTCAAATTTACTTCTTATTCTAAAGGATTGACCAAAAGAATTAAACTCACCTTTCAACTTCATATGTTTCATACATGATGATATCGATGAGTCCGATTCTTCTCCATTAAGAAAACATAAATCTTCATCTGAACTGTTACCTTCTTGTTGAGTCCTTAAATAAAATTTAGATGTTAACTCCTCAGGCTCTTCTTGTTTTTCTGATAAGAAATTTTATGGGTTGGTCAAGTCTGTCTGACTTCCCTTGCCATTTTGGAGTAACTGATGACACAGATGATTCGACATGTCTCTACTAGACAAGATTCACCATTATCTTCTTCATCTGATTCAAGAATGCGAAGTTTATGCACAAAGTCTGCAAGCTTGAATGATTGTCTTGTCGGTCGGTGATACTCCTCTAAATTATTAATAATCTTTTGAGTTGTAGCTCTCTTCTTGATCTTCTTTTCTTAGTCAGCTTATTTGATTTATGAGGCCTGCATTTAGTAGACTGCTCCTCATGCTGTGATGAAGTAGCCTAATCAGAATACCATTGATAAGCCCAAATACTTGATTTAAGTATCTCTTTTAATTCCAATATAGGTTCAAATGATGATTTCCACTTAAAACTAGGGACACCCTTCAACTGTTTCAGTATTTTCATTGTCTTTTTGGAGACTACAGTTTTCCATTCTTCAGTCTGAACTGACTTATCTTTCTTTTTGTCTTTAATGGATGATACAAAAAAGGACGTAATCGTCCTTGTAGACTCTCTTTTTGGGTTGACTAGAACACTATCAAATAATGTAAATTCACCTCATTGATACTCCCTTTCTAACCAATCTTTAAAGACATAACTTTCAATAGGATGACTGATCATCCGATAATATGTAATTTGACATCACTTGACTTCTGGGCCTTTTAATTTTGGTAATTGTGGACCAGCTTTAACTATTTACTGAAATAATTTAGCCACACTGTCCCTTCTAAAGGAATAATCTTTGTTCATATTTTCCTTAAGAGATGGTCGCATTCGCTTATCATCATTTATTGCCTGTTTTGGATGCTCCCCACCACTTGGAAAAGTTTGAGGTTTATCATTACCTCCTAATACTAATTTTGTGGATTAGAATGCCTCATCATCATTGTACATTGGCTGTTTTTCTTTATCCACATTATATATCACCCACTTTTCACCATTTGAACTATAGGAAGTGGCAAGAGTTTCATTTCTTCTTGAGTCTGAAGGTTTGTTTCTCTCTGCTTTATCTGCATAGACTTCAGACTTAGGCGATTCAGCTTTTCAAATTTGGCCACCCTATCAAGTAAGTTCTAGAATGTTGTAATCGACATCATACATAAAAATGGTTCCATTTTATCATCCATATTGCCCATTAGCAATTTGATAGCATATTTTTCTTCCAATTATTGCTCACATTTCATGCTTAGGTTACGCCAACGACTTATGAATTTTTTCACTGACTCATATTTTCTTCTTTTCAGCAAGAAAAGGTCAACGATTGTTATTTTCTCAGTTGCACTAGTTAACCTCTTGACGAATATTGTCTCTAACTCAAGAAAGTTTTAATCAATCATTTAACCTACATACCATTCAAAATTAGCAGGTCGCCATCGATGAACCGACAAAAAAAGTATCATCATTCCTTGTTACCACAAGTAGCCTTAAATCTAGATGTTGATTAAAGTTAAGCCCAGTAAAGTAATCTAAAACACTTGATCATATTCTGTGTACACCCTTACTCACCAACTTCCCTTTCTCAAGCTATAACCGCCTTTATCTTTTCATTGATTATTTCTAGTTGACCATTTACCCTATGTGTAGCTATATTTTGAATTATCGGGTAAAGATGTAGTTGGTTAACTTCATTTTTTGCTTCATGTGTAGCATACATTGTAGGAGCTTGAGGTACTAAAGCGATTGGTAGTATAGATGTTGTATTATTAGTAACTTGTGATTAGATACAGTGATGATGTGATATTCTTCTGCAACATCTCCATCATGATATTCATTTGTACCAACATATCATTCATCTTGGTACAAAGCTATGCAATTTCCTTATCTTTCACTCCATTTGACGTGATTTCTTTTCTCTCTAGCTACCAACGCCAACAAGTACAAGCTCTTCTTTTCCTCTTCTCTTTGTTTTGTTGTTCGCCTCTTTTCATCTTGGGAAGAACTTGATTGTCCTTCTCCTTATTTTGCAAGGCATGTGATATTTGAACGATGATTATTATGTGTACCAGCTAATCATTTCGTTCAACCATATAAATAACACACTCATGATTTCTTTTCATTATGGTCTTCTTCTTCTTTTTCAGTACAAATTGAAGATCCATCTTCTACTTTCTTCTGTGAATATTCTTCTTCATAAACGTCGAATTCAAGTTCAAGTTCCTTGGATTCTTGTTGCTGATGATGTCAAGGAGAAAGTTCATTTATATCTCTAACCATATAGATGACTTACACTTCCATAGTATCCTCTTCATTATCTTCTTCTTGCACATGAATTTTTTATCAACATTTCCAGTAGATCTCTGGTTCAGTGTATGGAACAAACACTTCTTCCATTAAAGGACTGCGATCAAAGTCAACCTTCTCTTATGGGGGTAAATCTGATCGATTATGGGATCCCCTAAAGGATTCTTCAGGGTGTCAACCATCATATCTTTCATCAATGATATCCCTTCTTTTGAGTATCCACTTCCAATGAGTTATTTTTTAGATGGATTTCTGAGTATATATATCAGATGTCACACTTCTTTCATTCTTCGGGATTTTATTATGAGGCCTTGGCTTTCATACCTACTTATTCTTTTGCTAGGACCTTTCGGCAGTGGATTCTTGGACACACGGTCTAAGTGTCACGCTCAGATGCTCACCGCGTGAAGCATATTTGGCTTGATGACTAGTTACCATAAGAGATGGCAACCTCCTTCGTGGAGCTTCAGTATTTTCAATCATCACAGGCTTCTGAAATCTTCTTTTCATTAAGCCTCTGCCCTTCGCTACTTTAAACTGTAAATTCGGCAGATAGTGTTCGCTATCTCCTCCGTGGTGGTGGAGTCGACATTGTTGGATCCAAAGACCGCTTTCACCAAGAGCTATTCTTTTACCCACTTTAGATTGTCAAAGGGGGGTAGAATACTCACTTTGCTATAGTATTTTGTTCACTGTCATTCAAAGAGGATCCGCCAATTTCTTCTTCTTCTCTCTCTTCTATTTAATTTGCTTCCTGATGAGGAAGCTTCATGATCATGCTTTTCGGGTACGAAAGGTTCAATCAGTGAAAAAATTGTACCACAAGGCATGAAAGACATAGTTTGTCCACTAACAGTTCTTTTCATCACGGGGGCTTCAGATTGACAAAGCTCTTTAAAAAATGAAGTTCTCTATGGGAGAACTCCTTCGGCTTATTGGTGATTGACGAACATAGAAGTAGAGCTTAACTTGAGGCCTTCCAGCATAACCTCGGATGAGTATACCACAGGTGGGTACCGGTTGCATACGATAGCGAAATTCAAGCTACCAAATTGAATGGTAGCCCCAACATCTTGTGTTGATGATGACATTGGCTAGCGGATGTTCACACCGAGTGAAAGGAGTAGATTCATTCGCAAAGTGAAAGATGAGGATTCTTAATTAGCAATTATTATTTCACCCCATACTTTCAAAATGTAGAGGTACTACAGAACAAAATAAAAGTGTAATAAAGATATACTCTACAGAATAATTCATTCGACAAAGAACCTTATACATTAGTAATTTCAATTTATTACACATTTAAATCATTATTTTTTTAGTTTTGAATTTTTCAATATTTTATTGCTACTATATACAAATGACTAGCCAAAGATGGAAGAGAATCATGACCCCGATTAGTCACCAGAAATGTGGGCTCAAAAATTCTTGACCTCTCGACATATTGAAGAGAGTGTGACTTTAAAATATCGGTGTAATTTTCAAAAGGTTGATGGAATAGTAGATAAAACACTACCTAGAGATTTCTCCCTCATTTTGTGAGGACTTTAGATTTGGTTCCAGGTTTCCTATAGGCGCAAGCCCCTATAGTTAATTACCCCTCCTAATAAGTGAGAGAGAACTTTCAATTAAGGCTAGTCATTAGATTGCTAAATTAGTAGCGTATAGTAGTAGCATGTGGAGTTTTGCAATTTCATTTGGAATTTGGAATTTATGAAATTCATCATTATTAGCTTAAAGCGGATGGTTGGGGGAATGATGATGTGCCTGATCTAAATCTCATGGTTCTGTCATCCCGGGCTATCGTGGTCTCTAGTCTACTTAGTCAAAGGAGCGAGTTGACCCAACCTGAGCAAAAGATCCTTATCAGCAACACATGGGTTATGTCGTCCGAGAAATTCTTGTAGACCTAGGGTGGTATTTTTCTAAGGAGATAGGCTTAAGTCTACCTTAACTGACAAAGGGTTTTTTGTCCTATCAAGTATATATTATGATTCATAACTCAAAGGGCAAAGCCATTGGGGAGCATATGGGTTACGGTCATGATCGTAATATAATGGAGTCTTACTAGCCAAGCCACCCAATCAGAGGACTCTGATCGTAACCACATCATCTATGGAGTCTACCGGCCAAGTCATGCGTGGACACGCCACATCTTCGGTGTGAGATTGATTGAGTGAACAGTAGAACACTTGATTTGACATTGGCACCTTTGTGAGCTAGAATTTTCTTAATTTGTCACCTTGAACAAATAGTTGCAGAAGATGGATAAATTGAGTTTTGCTTTAAGATTTTAATGATTAAATTTTATTTAAGTAGTTTTTAGATTGATATTTGATTTTTAAGTTAATTTGATATGAAATTAGAATCACATTTTGATGGAAGTATCCCCTCCGGTTGAAATCACAATTTAACACAGCCCTCATTGAGGTAGTTGATTGATTGAGTCAAATATTTTTGAGAACTTTAGATCCTGTCAACTCTATTTAGCTCCTAACAAATGAACAAATCTACTGTCACATGACATAATTAGCTTCTCAGATATTTTACTAAGTTGAAATTCTTATAATAAATTTTTTAGGTTTTGTTAAACTCTAAGACTAAACGGGTAACAACGCGTAGCATCGAACACAATCTAAGCATTTAGCATAATCGGGGCACATCTGTATTTTAGAATGTCTTAATTAACATTTTCTATTAATTATGATATATTTAATCGATGTAGAAGACTTTAGACTTATATTGCAATTTAGAATAGCACATCGTAATTCATATTTGCTTCTTTAGTATTTGGGCTTTAGAGATTCATATCTATTTCTTATGCTTATTGATGCCTTAATTTATACTTCTAATGAAATTCTCTCAATTTGATTGAAGTGAATTGTGAGAAAGTCTATTATTCATTAGAACTTGTTGCACTTAATAATGACTCATTCAAATTTATTATAAGCATCTGTATAGTTCAGCCATGGATTATTCCAATTGACTTAATATATGATATGGCTCCACCATTTATTAGGAATCAATACTTATGATTTATGTTCGTTGATGAATCACCTAATCCACCTCCTTAATTTGTGGATACACATTTAAGCTTCTTATAGACTTCAGATAGTTAAACTATGTACTCATACAAAATATTTTATTTATCTCAAATTGAATCAGAAAGTAATCATAATGATCAGTAATGACTCTCCTTTATACTTGTTAACAAGCTATTTAAACCCATTTCTAACCTCCTACAAAATTTTTCCTCTGCTTCGAATCATTTGAAATGAGTCATTGTAGAGTTTAGTATTCATAAGGATGACTTGTTTCTATCCAACGATGAGTTATTTGGCTTAATATAAGTCCTCCTTTCAAATTTAACAGGTGCACTTATATTCATTTTATGCCTTATGCCTTTGTAATTGCACATCTGTTATGATTAAAATTTTGATTTAAGTCTTTTATTTAATTCCATTTAAATTCTTTTATTATCTCTTTTTTATTTTATTTTCTAAGTCCAAAAATTCGACGAAATTTTATCAATATTTGCTGGGGAATTGATCTAACATATTTGACTTACTCTTGTGACAGCGATTTTGATCTCGCCGTAATAAGCAATGATGACTTCAAACTTGTAAAGAAACACAAGCAATATATATATATATATATATATATATATATATATATATATATATATATATATATATATATATATATATATATATATATATATATATATATATACTTTCCACATTTATCACACATGCTGAGACTTATTTTTTTTCTTGATGTCGGCAAAGAGGAGAGAGATCAAACTAAAAGAAGAACTCGTCGATGTGAGATTGTTCCTCTTTAGGCAGTAAGGAAGGTCGTAAGGAGACGAAAATGCGAGCGTGAGAAGAACCCGATGGCTGTTCTTCTTAATTTATAACAAAAAGGAATTTCGGAATTTAATGGTGATCTGTCAGAGAGAAGAACCGCTAATGACGGTGTTCTCTCCATTCTTGGCAAAAAAAAGGAATTGGAAATTTCGGATTGAAGAAAATGAGGAAAAATGGATGAGGATATGCCGGAAACTGAGAGAAAAACCCGCCTAATGACGATGTTCCTCTCTGGCTGTGACAAAAAGGAAGGGGGGAGTTTATCAATTGAGAGAGGCAAAGAGAGTAAGGAGCCGAGATCTGAATATGAGATGGAGCCGAACTTGTTTTTCACGGAATTCTTGATAGTGAGAATTAGTGCAACGAGGCAGAAACCCATCGGCGCAACGTGCACAGTCCGGACCGAGCTCACACTTCTTGCAGTCGTATCCACCTAATCTACTAGCTTGGAGACCTGAAGCCGTGCCGCCGTCTTCATCATCCTGGCCGATCAATTAGGGGATGAAGCGAAAGAGGGTGAGGTCTAGCGATCGATCTGTGATGGGAAAATGTAGATAAGAACCACAATAATATGTATTAAGAACGGGCCATCGGCTGCTACAGATGGTTGTTAGAGCTGATGGGCGAAGTATAAACGCGATCATTAAGAGGGGAAGGGTGCCCGTGAAGTCTTGGGGGCCGCAAGAAAGAACGAAACAATTTAAAAGCTAACCTTAACATCATAGGTAAATATTTCTCAAACCACTTGTCATAATACATCTATATAATTTCTTTAAATTTTGGTTGAAATTTATTTAACCTTTAATAATTCTAACTTACTCCAAAGATTTTCACACAAAAGAATAAGTAATTTTAATTTTCATTTTGAGGGTGTTGTCTAGTTATATGATTATATCATAAACACAAATTCCAAAAATATCGAAATAAAACTTGGCTCCTTCTTTTAAAGGTCAAAAAAGATTTTACTCGACGACGTTCATTTAAAAATACTAAAAAGTGCATAGGATTGTGAGTCTTTGATTGACTTCAATCACGATGATGTATGTTGAGGTGAGTGCTGCTTTGGTTTGACTTTAAGGCTCATCATCCAAAAAATAATAATAATAACAAACAAAAAAATGAAAAAGTGAGTTTGTGAATTATTGAGGTAAATTTAATTGAAGCATCACTAAAATATTTTTATTTATAATAATAGAACCCTAACTTTGTAAAGCATAACAAATATATTAATTTCATTCTCCAAAATTTGTATGGACAATCAAAAAATTACTTTTAAAAAAAAAACCACTATATTCATACGCATATCACCAAAATCATAAAAATAACCAAACTAGCAATTTTTTTTTAATTTATTATTTTCGCGTTTATACTTCGCCCATCATCTCTAACAACGACAAGTCGCCCCTGTCCCCCTTCTTAATACATATTATTGCGGTTCTTATCTACATTTACTCATCACAGATCGATCGCTATAACATCACCTAAGATTTTCAAATAAAAAATCGAAGTTTTTATTAAAAGTAAAATTATCAAAATTAAAGTAGAATAATAATAGCATAACTGGGGCAGTCAAAATTTTTTAATCGGCTCGATGGATGAAATCAACTCTAAGATTTTCAAATCACACTTTCTCTCTTCACTCCCTCTCTTTTTCTCTTTCCCTCTCTCTCATTCAGACAAAGGAAAAAATGGTTTGGGGAGAAATCCATGTAGTGCGAGTAGATATTTATATAAACACATTCATTTCTAAAAATCAATAATTCTAAAATTTATGAAAAATATTTAGTAAATTCTAAAATATGATTCTTTTCTTCACCAAAATGTTATCCACGGGCAAATCATTAATGTTAACATATTCATCTTCTACTTTTGCTATAAAATTGATAATATACCACTCTAGAGATAGTGGTAATCAGAACAATAAATTGTGAGACAGTCTTCTTGATCTTATACTCTGAACGGCATTTGAGTGTTGAAAATATTGATATGTTTTAAATGGTTTAGGATGTATGGTATTGATAGTTTGAAAGATATGTGTTAATTGAATTTGGATATTGATATCATCATATGTATTAACTTGCATATGATATTGACAAGTATTAATTTATATTAATAAGTTTACATTTAGGACATATGCTATTGATGAGTATTAATTTGCATTAATAAGCTTGTTTTTAGGACATATGATATTGATATTTCCTCATAAATATATTAATTGAATCAATATTGATATGTATTAATTTGTATTAATAAACACATTTTGGACATATCTATTAATATTTTTTTTTGTGATATGTGCTATTGAATTCAAATATTGATATGTATTAATTCATATATTTTGGGATATATATATATATATATATATATATATATACATATATATATATATATATGATATATCAATTCTTAGTAACACAAATCTTGATCAGAAAGCTTTGATAAATTAAAAGCGAATTAGATCAAGCACTTAAAATATCATTGGAAACTTTGAGACATCAGTTAAATGTCTAAAAAGCTCTCAAATATGAAGTGTTTATAGTCAATCGAGCGTCTCACGAAGGTTTAAGCCAAAGATCTTACAATTACGATATCATTAGAGCATTCAAATACACAAAATACATCATATGATCAAGGGAATCATCATGAGCGTCCGATGGAAGTGGTTGGTTGCATGTATGAGGCGTCACTCCTCCATCTATAAATAGCCCTCATTTATCATATGAGGAGGCCAAGCAGAGAGAGGAGAGCTCAAAGCGAAGATCCTCCAAGCACAAATGCCACCACTTTCGGCGGTCATACCACCGTTACACGTCGCCGCCCGATCGTCGTCGTCAATCTCTATCGGTCTCCATGATGACTTCTACCGGTGATTGTTCGCATTTCTACCGGTGTTTGCCGTTTCGCCGGTGATTGTTCCGCATTTAGTAATTCTTCCAGCATTTGATTGCTCGCTTCACCATCTGCTACTAGCAAGCATTTACAACATGATCGTTGTCACATAGCTATTATTCCTTTCTCATAATTCGTAATCCGGTGTCGGAAGATCTTGTACTCACAGATACATAGTGGAAGCTTTTCTTGGGCTAGGCAGTGATTTTCCCTCTTTTGAGATTTTCACATAAAATTGAGTTTTCTTGTTCACTCTTTAAATACACTGTGTGTATTGCTGATTTCACAACGAAGCTAAACTTTTACTCTACCTGGTTTTCTTGCATGTTTGGCTTTTGTGGAAATTGATTCACATTATTTCATCTTGTATGGAGACCAGGTTTCCCAACAAGATCAAAACCACCATTGGGGTGGAGCATTTCAAACTTTTAAGGAGTGCAAGCGAGTAGTGAAGATTCATCAAACAGTTCCTTCATATTTTGTCGGCGGGGGGCAACTCTTAATCTCAAAGATTATCAGTTTCCAATAAAATCAAAACCACCATCTAGGTGGAGCAATTCAAGCTTTAAGCAAGCAAAGAATGAAGATTCATCAAACTTCATTCCTTGATTGTCTAGCAAATCTTAATCTCAAGATTATCCAAATCGATATTTTGGATATCTAATTGATTATCATTAAGTAAGTCGAGTATACTAATGAAAAGGCCAAGGTTAAGGAGCAACTTTGGGTACAACCACAAACGTGATGTCGCCTCTTCCATGGTAAGCGTCATCGAGCAAATACTCACAAACAACCTTGATAGGTCAAAGTTCCTTGGACTTCCCACACCTCTTCCATGTTAACGTCATCGAGTAGACACTCTGACAAACAACCTAGGATAGGTCAAAAGGTCCTTGGTGGACTTCCTATGACCTCTTCCATACAGGTTAACGTCATCGAGCAAAGACTCAACAAACAATAGGAGTCAAAAGGTCCTTGGGAGTTCCTACGACCTCTTATACGAGTTGCGTCGGCAAGACTTCGACAAACAACCTAGATAGGTCAAAAGGTCCTTGGTGGACTTCATGACCTCTTCCATGCGAGTGTCGCCAGCAACTTCGACAAACAACCTAGATAGGTTAAAGGTCCTGGTGGACTTCACCCTCTTCCACAAGTTAGCGTCATTACACCACGACTAACAACCCGGGTGGTCAAAATTCTCGGGATTCAATTTGACATCTTCCATATAGGTTAGCGTCATTCGACAAACAACCCGGATAGGTCAAAATCCCGGATTCAATTCAATCTCTTCCATACGTTAACGTCATTGAGTACACTCGACAAACAACCTCGGATAGGTCAAAATCCTCGGCCATTCAATTCAACCTCTTCCATACAGGTTAACATCATCGTGTAACACTCTGATAAACAACCTCGGATAGGTCAAAAATCCTCAGCGGATTTAATTCAACCTCTTCCACACATGTTAACGTCATCAAGTAATACTTTGATAAACAATCTCGGATGGGTCAAAATTCTCATTCAATTCGACCTCTTCCATACGTTAGCGTCATCGAGCAAAGACGCGACAAATAACCTCGGATAGGTCAAAATTCTGATTGGATTCAATTCAACCTCTTCCACAGTTAACATCATCGAGCAAGACAACAACCCGGATAGGTCAAAAATCCTCGGATTCAATTCAACCTCTTCCACGATTAGCGTCATCGGCAAGACTCTAACAAACAACCTCGGATAGTCAAAATTCTATTCAATTGATCTCTTCCATACGATAACGTCAGCGAAGACTCGACAAACAACCCGGATAGGCCAAAATTCTCGGGATTCAATTTACCTCTTCCACGTTGCGTCATTGAGCAAGACCAAATAACCTGGATGGGTCAAAATTCTCGGTGATTCAATTCAACCTCTTCCATACGTTAACGTCGCCGGTTCTCGACAAACACCACCGGATGGGTCAAAATCCTCAGCGGATTTTATTCAACCTCTTCCACATAGGTTAACGTCATCAAGTAATTCTTTGACAAATAACCTCGGATGGGTCAAAAATCCTCAGCGGATTCAATTCGACCTCTTCCATACAGTTAAGCGTCGCCGAGCAAAGACTCGACAAACCTGATAGGTCAAAATCGCCAGTTCAATTCAACCTCTTCCACACAGGTTAACGTCATCGAGCAAAGACTCTTACAAACAACCTTGGATAAGTCAAAAATTCTTAGCGTATTCAATTCAACCTCTTCCATAGTTGCGTCGCCGGGTAACACTCTGACAAACAACCTCGAATGGGTCAAAATTCACAGCGGATTCAATTCAACATCTTCCACAGTTAACGTCCAGTAATACTTTGACAAAATAACCGGATGTCAAAATCCTCTTGACCTCTTCCATAAGGTTAATCATCGAGCAAAGACTCGACAAATAACCGGATAGGTCAAAATCTCGGATTTAATTCTCTTCCAGTTAACATCGAGCAAAGACTCGACAAACAATCTCGAAGGTCAAAATCACGGTGATTCAACTCTTCCATATAGTTGCGTCGCCGGGAACACTCGACAAACAACCCCACCGGATGGGTCAAAATCACCTGATTGGTCAACCTCTTCCACATGCGTCGGATAGGTCAAAAATTCTCATCATCGTTGATCATCCTCGCCGACTACCGACGTCAGTTTCCATCATTGACTGTCGCGGTCACGCCCGTCGGCCCATCATCGCCGATTCGTGCCGACCACCCCGTCCGCGCCACCATTCTGGCCTCCGTCGTCGCCATACCGACATATCGCCGGTCATCGCGTCATTGATCCCTGCGCCCGACCATCGGCATATTGCGGTCACCATATCGTCGGTCATCCCGCCGACTACCGTCGAGGATCGCTCGCCTTCGGTAGCCGACCACCCAATCATTTGCCGGTCACCGCCCGTGACCTTTACGGTACCGTCGGACCATCAATTTCGCCATCATCCCGACTACGGTCGATGGATTCATTACCGTCGCCATTCTGCTGCCACCACCCGTCGGCCATCAAGCCAGCGGCCTCGCGTCATTACCCACCGATCATTATGGCGGTCATCACCGTTGGGTCACGCCGCGTCCATCGCGGCAATCGCCTGGTCACACCACCATCGTCGCTATCCCGCCATTACGGCGCGGTCGCCGTCGGCCAGCATCGATCCGGTTGACCACCCCTGGCGCCAACCATCGGCCCGGTCCGCGTGGATATTGTCGGTCACCATAGACCATCGTCATATAATTTTGGCACCACCGTCGTTTATTCATCCGCCATTATTGGCCGGTCATTGGCCGGCGGTCATCGCGCGGTCACCACCGCCTCTATGGGTCCGATTGTCATTATCGGCGGTCACACGTCATCGGTCGGTCCGACCATCTCGCCATCTCTGCCGGTATCATCGTCGTCGGTCATCCGCGATCAGATGCGATGCCATTCAACTCGTTGCTAATGCGGTCGGTCATAGGGCAATCAATGCATCTTTCGAGGGAAACCTGGAGCCTCGCCGTATGAACTACGGGCTTTGATCGCCTCAGCCGTCCGTGCAACAAGTAGGTTAACGCCTCTTTCGAGGAAACTCGCCCATGTTCTGGTCTTGATCGCCTCAAACGACCTTCTCTCAAGAAGAAGAGGGTGCCTTCTACCTTAGCCCTAGGAGGTTTTTATAGACCCATAGGACAAAAGGTAAAAAAAAATCAAGAAACCGTCAAAATTGTCAAAACCAGCTCAAAGCGGGAGTCAAAGCGGACAAAACCTCTTGGGCCCTCGACCCCCAGCGTGCTAGGCCTTGATACTGCACCTCCCCTGGCGCCATCATATTCACCCGCTCGCTCGACCCGCGTCACTGATCCAGACCCTGATTCCAGAGCCCAACCTCCAGAACCGCACGACCAGCGTGATTTTCGTCAACCAGGATGGCCCGACGCGCCACAGGCGCACCATGACCGCCCATGGGGCCCAGATCATGCGCCAGCGAGCCATGCATGAGCCGTCGCGTACGCCCGCTGGCCGAGGCCTCTAGAGACCAATGGGTCCGTAACCTCAAAATTTTGCGCTCGCACATACCTATACATATTTGTGGCTGTACATCTGCTTTCGTAGTCATAATCTTGTGCTTACATGAAGATCTGTTCTCTCAAAATGTGTGGATAATGGACCTGCAGATTTTATTGAAGAATTTGTTATTTTGAAGTATTCAGCATATATATTTTTGGATGATTGAGATAATATCATCCAAAAATAGGGGCAACTGATATGACCCTGAAAATTCCTCTAGTCGAAGCACAAATCTTGATGCCGAAAGCAAGCTGATCAGAAATTGAAACTGGTCGAGATCAAACACTTAAAATATCATTGAAAACTTTGAGACATCAGTTAAATTTCTAAAAAGCTCTCAAATATGAAGTGTTTCAAATCGAGCGTCTCAACAAGCCGGTTCTAACAAGCCAAAGATCTTACAATTCTGATGTCATTTGAGCATTCAAATACACAAAATACATCATATGATCAAGGGAATCATCATGAGTCATCCGATGGAGAGTGGTTGAATTTTGCATGTATTATTTATAGAGGCACTCCTCCATCTATAAATAGTCCCATTTCTCATATGAGGGAGGCCAAGCAAGAGAGGAGAGCTCTAAAGCTTGAAGATCCTCCAAAATCGTCCACCACTCGGACGGTCATCCACCACCGCCGGCGTCGCCACCAGCGATCCTCGTCGCGTCAATCTCATCGGTCTCCATCGCGGACTTCTACCAGTGATTGTTCCTTGTATTTCTACCAATGATTGTTCCTACGTTTACGCGGTGATTGTTCCTGCATTTGCGATGTATTCTTAGCATTTCCAGATGATTGCCGCATAGTTCACCATCATTCTTGTATTACAACATGATCGTTGTAGTTGTTGTTCCTCTCTCTATTCATAATCCGGTGTCGGAAGATCTTGTACTCAAACGGATACATAGTGGAAGCTTTTCTTGAAGCTAGGCCGTGATTTTTCCCTCTTTTGATTTTCCGTAAAATTCTAGAGTTTTCTTGTTCACTCTTTAAATGCGTGTGTTGGATTTCACAAAAGGCTAAAACTTTTACTCTATCGCTGGTTTTAGCAACAATATATATTAATTTGCATATGATATTGATATGCATTAATTTGTATTAATAAGCTTATATTTAGGGGTTGTTTGGTTGATTGAAAAAGGAATGCAGTGTAAAAGAAATATAGTGTAAAAAGATTACTTTAGAGTTGTTTGGTTGAGAGTTTTACGAATTCATGACTTTGTTTTTTCTATTTGGTTAAAAAAATGTAATGTAAAGTATTTTGAAAGTTTTGACATCCGGCGGCAATTGTGACGGCGGCCGGCGGCAGGCGGCGACAACGACAACCGCAGCACTTTACATTAGCCAGTGTATTTGGAATTCACCAAAATCAGGTGAATTTCAAATACACCAAAAATGACCTATGTAATGTATTTGAAATACATTACATTACCTTAGAAATTTATTTTACTTCAAATCAAATACCAAAAAAGTTAAAATCTCTGCATTTACTTTACACTGCATTTCAAATTCTTAAACAGCCTCTTAGGACATATGATATTGATAGTTTACGAGATATGTGCTAATTGAATTCGGATATTGATATGTATTATTTTGTATTAATAAACTTATATTTGTGTCATATGATATTGATATATTTTAATTTGCACTTTTGATGCTGCTATTAAAGCTTATTGCTATGCGTTAATTGAAATTGATATGTATTAATTAATATTGATATATGTTAAATAATTTTGGGTATATTATATTGATATTTTTCTAAGATAAGAGTTAATTAATTAAATTTGGGTGGGCAAATTTTGTATCAAAATATTTGATAAAAAAAAAAGGATAGTATCGCTTTAAAATTTTATCATTATTAAATTCTTGAATATTTTTATTTCTTTCATTCGGATCAGTAGAGAATATGTTATATTAGAATCCAAATTAAGCTTACATTTGGGTCTAAAAATTTGGAAATTAGTCAAGTAGGTTTTTTTTTTTCCTTCACAGATCTATCTGAAACTGAATGATATGTGTATTAATTTGCGCTTACAATATTGTTGTTTGAAGTGTTTTTATTTTATAATCTGTAATTTATTTTATCTTTGTATTATCAATATATTTAGCAAGACCATTCTATTCTTAAAATTTGATCTTATTTAATTGATTTTATTTTGGATTTTAAATAAATTTAATCATAAATTTATACTCATATATATAAAAAGTTTCAAATTCATAATAATTGGAGCTGAAACTCTCATATAATAGAACAAAAAGAGCAACTGATTTATATATATATACACACTATCTTACAACAAGAATAAAGAGTGTGCGCACGCGCCCCAAAACCTAATCCTTTCAGAAGAATGTATATGTACGCATTACATTCACGTACCTTACGTTGTTTGGTTGCTTGAAAAAATTGTGCAGTATAACAAAAATATAATATATTTAAATTAATTTATATTATTTGATTAAAAATTTATGGATTCTTTTTTTTTATAAAATTAATATAATATAAATTTTTTATTTTATGGTGGTTGATTGACAATGAGTTATAGTCAAGATATCACAACCATAGCAGACATTTTGTTGATCAGATGGGAGAGACGCTTTATACAATGAGGCGAACTCACAAGCGGCATTAAAATAGCCATTAGTAAATGACTGTAAACCGTTTATTTATATTGATCAATATATTTAAAATTCACTCAATTCAGGTGATTTCTAAATACACCACAAATCATCTTTATAATCATTTTAAATATACTATAAATACTTTTAAAATTTTACTTTGTATTATAACAAATACTCAAAAAGTTAAAAACTCTATATTTAGTTTACTTTGTACTCAAAATACATACAATTAAATAGCCCCTTAAAAATAAATTTGATTGAGCTTAATTCATGTGAGTGGTACATGCATTAATGATAATGTACTTAGACTGTACCATTATATCCATCCCAAGCTTGGAGCTTTACATTCCATAAAACATGATGGTTTTCGAGAGAAATTAACTCGAAAGGGAAAAAATTATGGAGATCCAGACAAATTTTTGCATAGGAAGATAATATAAATGATCAAAATTAACAAAAAATAACATATTTATATAATAATTATAATAGAATAATTTCGTATTCAGAAAGATATTTCAAACACATTATTTTTCTTACAATAATATTACAAAATTTTGTATTTTTTTGAGCAAATGATTTTCAATTTGCTCAAATATCTTGACCTGATAGAAAACCTGTCCACACAACACAACTGTTGGGCTCTCATTTAAGTTTCATTACATCAGAAGCAAGAGAGGAAGAGCTCAAACCTGTGACTTACATTTGACTTCTGTCATCTCTTATCTGTAGATCTCTCTTTCAGTCTTTTGTCAATTAAGTAATTGAATGAATGCAAGAGAGTGCATAAAGAGTGAACTCTTCGCCTCTTCGTCAGTATTTTCAAATAAAATAAAATAAAATAAACCTTTTTCGCTGTTATTTTGCATGGAAGAAACTTGAAGAGGACGTCAACAACAAAGCTACGGGCTATTTGCTTTTGCTACTAAATGCTAGCAGAGACCTGGAGAAGATGTTAGAGACGGAGAAAACCAACTGGAAAGGGAAAAGCAAGGAGAGGACAGACAAGAGGATCACCGAGGACAAACTAGACAAAAGAGAAAAATGAAATAGGAGATAGATAAATATGGCGAAGAATATATAATTACTTTTCCATTTTCTTTTATTTTTCATTGCATTAACTAGTTGTGCTGTCTCACAGTGCATGCCACGATTTGAGCCCAATGCCTGAGCCTCGTCTTCACGTCGGGCTCACCTGTGAACACATGTAATTAAAATATAAATCAAACCTAAATAGGATTAAATCAGAAATAAATTGAAGCAATAGAAATACTTGTTCTCGCTTGACTACAATACTAACAACGAAAATAATAATCTCATGCTGTGATCAAAGAAAAAATGTTGGCTGTCTTAAAGAATTTTTTGATCCTTGTAAACCTTGTGGCTAGCAACTTCTGAGTTTAAGTTTCTGCTGACGCTACTGGAGAACAATTTCTTGAACTTGTATTTAATGTTGTCTCTTTTAATTCATGGGGATAAAGAAATTACATTATATTAAACAATTAAACTTGCTACTTTTCATCCATTTCATTAAAATATAACAGAATCCTTGAATGTATTAATCTGAAATTCTCACATAAAATGAAATAACTTTGCGTTTTGTTTACAAGTAAATTAATAGACCCTTAATGGCTTAGCGCAATGTTATGAAACAAAATTTTAACTACGTTTAATCTTTAGTGCAAAACTATTCCTCAAATCCTTTCATGGAAGAAGGATTTTGATTAAAAAAAAGGGAGGAAAATGACAGTATTCATTCTCCTCCATTTCAGCTTTATCCTCAAAGTTGCGTTCAAATTTAACAACTTATCGAATGAGATTACATGCATTTCAACTAAAATTGCATGGATACCTTCACAGCAGTGACATTATATTCAAATAATTTTAATTTATTAGTTGCACGTGAAGTTTTCCAAATTTTGATATACTACAAGAATAAAAAAATTAGCTCAAACTAATTCATTTAATTTTTAATTACATAAACTTTAAAATAATTAAGAAGTTATTTGGGATCAGTTTTATATAGTTGTTTTTATTTTATATTTATATTTATATTTTATTTATTTTTTAATTAAAAATAGTATATATTTGACAATGATAATTAATTTGAGAAGTACTTAAAACATTCAGAGATTATTTTAAATATTTTAAAATAATGTAATTTATTTTAAAAATAAAAATAAAAATATTTATAAAATATAAAATATAAAATAATATTGATCTCAAACAGGCCTTAAAATTATGTTAAAATATTATGGCTTAAACTTAAGTTGATTCCCTGTGTATAATATTTATTTTAAAATAAATTTAATTTATTTGGGACACATCTAATTAAAATATGATCAGAGTAAGCCGATCCAACAAATTTCGAAACAGAAGGGGAACAGTTCCTACGTACCCGGTCTAAATATCATCCAAGAATCGTCATTAGAGCTAATAAAATGCCTCTGCTGCTCTAGCTGAGGCTGCTCATGGACTTCGGGCTGGGCGTCCCGTAAATTGTCGTGGCCGACGACGACGTCGCGGTTTCCGTCGGCGTCGACGCAGGGCTCGGTGTCTGCCGCAGCTTGGGTCGGACAGCTGCCTCTTCACCGCAAAGTACAGATTGAGCGCCGGCAGTCCTGCACAACTCCTGCCCTCCATTCTCCTCATTGAACCCGAAACCCAAATCTATGGATCCCCTCAACTCATCCAAGTCTTCATCGGTCAAGCTCCTCACCCTCCCTCCTCGCCTTCACTAACTCCTCCTTCCCATCCTTGCTCCTCTCCTCCACCAATCCATCACTGAGACTCCGCAAATACATCTGCCTCTTCTTCTTCTCCCATTTCAGCTCCATCTTCTCCTCATCGAAAGCTGCTTCGACAGAACCTTGTTCCTTACCCCACTGTTCCACGTCGTAGGAGGGAGCATCTTGACATCCCCATCTTGCGTTTCGGTCTCAGAGGAGGAAAGTGGCGGCACTGAGTCTGAAGAGGACGAGGAACGGTTGTGCTGTTCCATTCCCCTATCCATGGTCCTTCTACTGCTCAGCATCGCCCAGCCGGCGCTAGCCACAACGGCCGCTCGGCTGCGACGATAGAGCAAAAAAGTGAGGAATGGCTTCTTAATAAGAAAGGAGAGATGCAGGGTTGAGATTAGAAAGAAAGAGAGGGTATAGAGAACGGTTCACTGTTGCAACGGTCGCGGAGAAGAGAACTGCCGATCGCTAAATTACGGTGCACTACCTACAAAAAGAAACGGTGAGTTGAGGCCACCGGCCTTTACGCCAAATTTAGCAGAGAAATGAAGGTACGAGAATAGGTTCGTAGTATTTGCGCTCGATCTCTGGTTTTTTTTTATGTCATTTTTCCTTCTACTGCGTCGTTCTACTGTTCGTATGTTGCTATACGATCTGCCGTTTTATATTTGCTCATTAGTTGTTATGTGACATAACCAAGTTTAAAAAAGAATTTTTAATTCTATTCGCTAATCTAACATCAATGAGTCGACTTAATTATATTTGATTGGACGAATATTAATCTTTTTAATATTTCAAATATACTCGTAAAATTAAAAAATATAAATATTTTTATTTAATGATATCTTAGAGACACTATATTGAAAAAAAATTCTAAGCTTTTCCTTAAAAATTCAAATCCATCAGTTCATAAAAACTATATGTGCACTTAATGATCATTAATTTAACATTTTTTATTTGGTTTGTGTTTAGTTTAAAATAAATTAGTTGAATATGATTGAAATATTTTATTCGGTTTGAGCTTATTAGAAATAGATTTAGTAGTTAACGAAAGAAGCCAACGGGGATATTTATCCCCTTAGATGAGTTGGAAATAGATCGTAATATTCAAGTATAATTCAAACTAAAAAATCTAACTAAAATGGACTTTGATACTTACACATAGTTTATTTAAAATTAATATATATATATATATATATATATATATATATATATATATATATATATATATATATATATATATATATATATATATATATTTCTATATACTTAATATTATTAGATGTGTTATTATATAGAGCCTGAAGATGTCGATTAATTGAGAATGTATGATCGATTAAGTCCTCAATTTCACGAGTTGAACTCAGTAGTGAGCTGGTTGGGGGAGGGTGGCACCACTCCTTAAGGGCTCAAAAATCATTTTTCTTTTAATTTGGTTGTCCATTGCTTTAGTGCTATAATATGAAGGTCTTAGCTTTAAAGAAAATGAAGACAGCATCTCAATGCTAGGAGGGCAATGCCATAATGCTAGAATCCTTGGGAGTGCTCCTGGAAGACAGATGAGATAGCGACAATGCTAGGACTCGAACACTTATTTCACAAGACAAAGATGTCAGCACCTTAGTGCTACAACTAGGGCTATCAAAAAAAACTTGTTGTGTTTACGTTTAAAAGAATAATCGTCCGTTAACTAAGCGAGTCAAACACGAACAAATATTTCAAGCTCGATTTATAAACGAGTCGAACATGAACAAATCTTTGTTCGGTCGTGTTCGGCTCGATTTAGCTTGAAATAAAAAAATATATATTATATTAGATTATTATTATCATCATCATCATCATATATTATTATTATTATTATTATTTATTATTATTATTATTATGTATTACATATTATTATATTATTGTTATTATTATTATTATTATTTTAAACTAAGCATATTATTATTATGAATATTATATTTTTTATTTATAATATTTATTTTTTTAAACATATATATTTATTTCTAAATTTTTTATTTATTTCGCTATTATTAATCATGCTTAGTTTAAAAATTTTGTCTTATTATTATTGTTATTATTATTATTATTATTATTATTATTATTATATATATCTATGGGCTCCGAAAATTTACCACCAACCTCTTCGATGAAAAAAGTGTTTTAAATGTCGGTGAAATTTTCAGAAGCCAGATGAGATAGTAGATAAGACACTACCCAAAGATTTCATCCTCATTTTGCGAGGACTTTAGATCTGTTGAAAGAAACCCCTATAGTTAATTACCTCTCAATAAGTGAGAGAACTTTCGACAAAATGTTAGATTGCTTAATGTATAAGATAGTAAAGACGTAGTTTTAGAATTTAAGATATGAAATTCATCATTTTAGCTTAAACCGGATGGTAAAATGATGACGCGGATAGATCTCATGGTTTCACCATCCCGCGCCGCGGTCCCTCCTACTTAGTCGAGGAGGTAGTGACCTAACTTGATGAAGGATCCTCATCGAACACATGATTTTCATCCAAGAAATCCTTGTAAATATGAGGTATTTGTCAAGGAGACAATTAAGTCTACTTTAGAGGTTGTTTGCCCTATCAAGTATACCCTATGATTCACAACTAGCCAAGAGCATATATACGATGCATTGTAATATAATGGAGTCGATGCCAAACCACACCGAGGACTCTACGACGCTTCATCGTGAGTCTATTCGCAAGTCACGCAAATAAAGGACACACGCCACGCCCTCACGGTGAGATTGATTGAGAAACAGGAACATTTGATTTGACATTCACTCCTTTGTGAGCTAGAGTTTTTTTAATTTGTCTCCCATGACAAATAGTTGCGAAAGGTGGATAGATTAAGTTTGATTTAAATTTTTAATGATAGAATTCAATTTAAGTAGCTTCAGATTACTACTTAATTTGATTTGAAAAATTGATTAATTTAAATATGTTTAAGAGTTTTAGATCATGTCAACTCTATTTACGCAATGAATTAGATCTATTGTCATCTAGTAATTTTATATTTCATTAATTTGAAACTCTTATTATAGAATTTTAGGTTTTGTTAACCCGGACCTACTCCTAAGACTAAATTAGGAAACAACTCGCGCAACATCCTTAGACACTTTAATTTAAACATTCAGCATAGTGTCGGGGCACATGCGGGTGTATAAGTAATTTAGATAATTTTATGATTGAATTATGATATTGATTTTTTATTTTTTATTTAATTCTAACTTTAGATTCTTAAACATTAAAATTTACACTTAAAATCTCTATTTCTGAGCACATGCAAGTGTTTATAGTTTAGATAATTTCACCTAATTATAGGTTTCGTTGATTTTGAAAATCATAATTAGGATGAAATTCCTTAATTTTTTATTTAAATGAGGCCCTATGATTTTTGTAGATTTAAATTTAGTATCACCTTCTGTCTGCTTGTACAAAGAGTTGTAGATCCCGTGGTGAAGAAGGTATTTCGATTTAGATTGTAGTTTAAAGCACTACCTGCACTTAGTTTACTTATTGAGTTTTCGTAATTCTCCCAACTTGATTATGTTCAATTTACATTTGATGGGTTATACCGATTTCAATGTTTGTTGCTCTAGCCCTACTCATGCTTATTAGCTAGCATAGTAATCACCTCCATATTCGTATAAGAGTTATTAAACTCAATTTGGATTCATCCTCAGATTTTAAATTTAATGTAAGTTTCTTATGAGTTTAGTACTAGTCCCCCCTCCAATTCCAATTAAAGCTTGTTTAATTTTAAGAAATTTATAAGAAAAGAGAACTCACTTTACCGCTTCAATTTAAGCCAAAGAGAATTGAATTAGAGTTTCTTAGTTTAATATTAGCCTCCCCCAAATTTCGTGAATTTAATATTAGCTTCCCCAAAATTTCACTTAGATTTTAAATGAGTGTTCTATTTTTTCAAAATTTTGCTTTAAAGGCTCCCCCTCACTTTTTCTTGTTTGACCCTTTTAGTCTAAAATTAGCTATAGGTTTCCTTACTTAGCATTCTTAAGTCAGTTCATTTCACTCTCCTCTTTTTTCTAAGTCAAAAGATTTGACGATTTTACAGCCTCTCCATCTCGTGGAGTCTGATCGTGGTATTTTTGCTTACTTGGTATGTCATTGTGTGTAGTGAGTGTCTTCATGACACCACAAATGAGTTTTCATCTCGTCTTGTCCTGTTGAGCACAACGAGGCCTTTAAACCTGAAAGAAGATATAAAATGTAATATATATTTCTCCCCGTTTTTTTCTAAGTCTGAAAATTAGATAAAATTTGACAAAGATTTCAGATGGGGAGCAATATCTAACAAATGTTATTACTCGTGACGCTGTTGAAGTAATGGTGTTCTATGACAATATATATATATATATATATATTCAAATTCACAAATCTCACATGTTATAATGCATTTTTTAGCGTGCTGCAAAGCTAGGCAAACAAATGGGGTTAGGTATGCAATTAAGAATGTAAGGCAAGGAGTGCGACGTCGAAATTGAAAGAAGAATTCGCCTATTGACGATATTCTTCCCATGTGGAGTGAAACGAAAGTAAATGAAGTGACGCCAAAAATCAAAGGAAGAATTCGCTTGTTGAAGATATTCTTCCCCGATTTGCGGCGTAGTGAAAATAGGACGGCTAAAGCGAGGGATGCGATGCCTAAAATTGAAGGAAGAATTCGCCTATTGATGATGTTCTTCCCACGAAAAGGCAAAAAAACTAAAGAGAGGCATCACCAAAAAATTGAAAGAATTATTTGACGAGCCGATTACAGTTGAAATGAGATGGCTAGCGGGTGCAGAAATCAAGAAGAATTAGATGTGACGATATTCTTCCAATTGGCACGTGAAAATGATGAAATTTGGATGGGTTGGGCTGACATATAGAACGAGCTAGGTTTGTTACAAATAGCGATAATGAGTGGGGCTGGTGGGCTATGCATTGCGGGCTAGAGGAAGGAGCTGGCCCTGGATGGAAGGAGGCGCCGTGGACCAGTGGAACAGTGGGTTTGTTTGAAGTAGCTGAAGGGGCAGAAGTGGCAGCCACGGTCGCGGCAGCACGCAGGGAGGCGGAGCGAACTGGTCATGGGATGAGCACCGGGCGAGAAACGGCTGGACGAGAGCGGCAGCCGGTGCGGGATTATGGGCGGCATGCTGGTTTGGATCTGAACGGCGGATTGCAGAACAGGACGGGATCCGACAATGGGTTCGATGTCGGCGCGTGAGTTTTATGAGACGACGGCGCTGGCATTGCGCGGATGTGGGTCGCAGCGGAGACGAGCCGGGAAGCGGTCGTGGGTCGCGGTTTCGTCGGAGACGGCTGTGCCGCTGGATGCGGTAAGGCCGAACGATGCTGGTGGCAGAATCGGACAGAAACCCAGAGCGGGGAGAAGATTTTTACTTGTGTTTTTTCTTTATTTACAACGGGAGAGAGGGGATGTAGGAGAGAGAAGAGCGGGAGAGAATGAGGAGAGAGTTCTTGGGGGGAGTGGTTTTTTTCAATTTTTTTCTTTTATTTTCTTTTTTGGCAATTTTTCAGAAAATAAAATATGAAACATGAGGTAATTTAGTAATTTTTAAATAAATTTAAATTTATTAAAGGTATTAATGTATTTTGCATCTAAAATGCAATATATATATATATCAATTAAAGGTATTTTTATTTGAACTTAATACAAAGCTTTCATGATCGGGCCATTTGGTTCAAGTCGGTGCCAAATTGGGTCAATTTCATCTCAAAATGCGCATCGCCACTTTCGATCGCTCGATTTTCACGCAGACTTGTCCAAATTGAGTGCGAACAGTCTTACTTAATAGATTTCGATATTTCAAAGCTAATGGCATGATCAATTTTACAAACGGAGGTCATTTGATCTTTTGGTCCTCATCTCTCAATATATGCGCATGCCGACGACTCGATTCTTGCTCGTTGCTCATCAAGTCCGTAATAATTATATCCTTACCACTAATATTTCTCAATCGATGGCCAAGTCCGTTCATCGATCGAAAGTATTTTGAGTTGATTTTGGTGATGTTCAGTGCATTTCAGCCTCGATTTGCGCTCTGTCACTTCAAATCACTCAACATTTGCACAGACTCATTCGAATTGAGAGCGGACAATATCATTTGATAGATTTTGATGTTTTGAAGCAAATGACAATTTTATGAATGAGGTCGATCGTCACTTTCCCGACTGATATATGTGCACATGATAGCAGCTTAATCAATTGCTTTTTAGATTTTGTAATATCTATATTCAACCAATTTTGACATTCAATGTGATGTCAAAAGTCATCAATGGAGGTCATTTCAATCATTTTAATGGCATCGTGCATTTTGAGCTCACTCATTATCGCGCTTCAAGTCCGTCGAATTTGATTTTATAGACTTGTCTTGATTATGACACATATGTGGAGGTCAACAATGCCCCAACAAATGTGATTCATGCATGGAGTGAGTCACTTTGTTGAAAATTATCATTTGCTTCACCATAGAGCTTAGATCATTTTAGCTTCGATTGCAATAACTTACGAAGCTTTGAGAGGATTTGTCATTAGTATGTTGCCTTATTCAGGACATGCTAAATGACGGGTTTGACCGATTTGATAGAATCGACTTATCGATTGATAAGAGTTCTTACACCATCTACTATCTACTTCAATGGATTTGTTGAAGATCTCTTTCTTTTATGTCCTTATAGATTTGAGTTTCCTCCGACCCTGGCTTCATGCTTGGTTGGGTTTGATGGAAGAATTAGTCTGCTTATTTCAATGAAGGATTCTGCTAGGGAATCAATTTATTTGTGCTTGATCGATTTGAAATTCTTTTGTCCTAGCTGCCGACTGACTTGATGAAGGACTCTGATTTGTCCCTATTGACTTGTCGAGAAGTGTATGCACCCATGAATCTGTTGCCGCTTATGATTCGCTTGAAGGATACATACAGATGACTCAACCTTCTAGCTTATATAGAGTCAATGTTGAGTTATTAGTCTAGTAATGTGTGCTTTAACATACTAAATAATCACAAAAATTTTAGTTGGCCACGACTTTGTATGAACTATGGAATTACCTTCCTCCCGCTTTGATGGACTTGAGGAGATTGGCTTTGATCTATGCTTAGAGCTTGATCAGATCATTTGAGAATAAATTGAGATATCACCATGCAGATAATATATAGATTGATTTGAGGTAGCCCTGAATTGAACGTTTTCTCAAATTGCCTTGATCTATTGATCAAGTAGAAAGATTTCTTAGATCTAGTTCTAATCACTGTTGGAGTTTAAGATTGAACAACTATCGTCATTAAATGACGAGCTCTTTCATAGTGGCCTTTCTTATGGCTTGTTGAGTGAGGAGAGTGTCGAACTCGATATATTTTTGAGTTCAACCTTTAGAACCTCAAGTTTGACTTAAGTGGGTTGGTGATTTTGTCATCGACGACGAACCAGCTCTTTCATGGCCTTTTCGGCTTGTTGAGTGAGGAGAGCATCGGTAACTCGACCATTTATGTGCTTGTTGAGTTCGACCTTTGGAACCCATCCATGTTCTAGACTTAAGGATGTAGAGGTTGATATTTTTGCAACTCAGTTGATTGATGTCTTTGAAATTGAGAGTTCTTTTGATTTGATCTCTAAAATTTGGCAAATCTGAGAGATAAATTTTCTTGACATTTAGGGTTGTCTTTTCATGCATAGAAATAGATTTTTTTTGTTCCTGCAAGACTCTGCAACTTGACAATGACAATTATAGATATATAGATTTCAACGTAACGCTCTATGTCAATTTGAATTAGAATATATTTGAGGATCTCGCCTATTGATGTCAACTCAAATAAACTTAATATAAACTAAAAAATGCCTCATGTCTTGTGAGATTCTAAAGTACATTTAGGAGAATTTTCAAGATGAAAATATACAAATACATCCATATTTGAATTGATGTACTTAAAGAGATTTTAATATACAACATTGATTTCATCGTATAAAAAATCTAAAATGCCCATCAGGTAACAGGAGAATTTTCACAAAAGTTCTTCATCTGAGTATGTTTATTTAGGGATCTCACATGAAGCGTGTCAACCTAAATAGATATAAAAAATATCCCCATGTCTTGCAGGGATTTCTATTGTACCTCGAGAATGTGGTCCAAGTATAATACTTTTTCCAAGACCATTAATTGGTCATTGATCTTTCACCCTTTAAGTCGATGAGTTGGTATGCCCCTCTTAGTATACTTTTCAATGATAAAGTGCCTTCTAGTTAGGCTTAAATTTGCCACCAAATTTTTTATTATGAATAATTGGCCTTCTTAGCACCAAGACCAATTCTCCTTTTCGGAATATTCGAGACCGCACCGTATGGTCAAAAGCCCTGGACATCTTTGCTCGATAGACTTCCAGATTTTGATGAGCTAGCAATCTAACTTCATCAAGCGCCGAAGTTCTTCCATTCGATGGCATTTTGATCTTTTAGATCAGTATTGGATGGCTACTCAAAGTGAAGGCAACTCAACTTCGGGAAGAACGCCGATTCAAATCAATGAATAGGGAGTGGCTTTGGCATCTTATAGGTAGTGATACCATAGAGCCTCTACTAGCTTGGTATGCCATTCTCTTATTTTTAGTGAGAATTTCTTGAGCTTGACCAATGTCTTGTTGAAGCCTCCGCCAAATCATTCTCTTGGATTATATATTGAAGAGTATCGCCAATCAATTTTGTGTGATCGATGAATCTATAAATCTTTGCACTTTAAAAGTTGTGCCATTATAAAAAATTATTCATGACACTCCAAATCTATACTACATTATGCATGAAGAAGTTGATCACTCAAGAACTTCTTTAAATGGAGTAACCTCACCCACTTAGAGAAATAATCAGCTAGATGAAGCGATGTCCAACTGACGATAGTGGATCAATTAGTTCAATTACATATGTACCCTAACATTCGAATGGTCATGATGTTATTGTTGGGTGTAATGGATTTGGAGGTTGATGGATGAGATTCTCATGTACTTGACACTCATGACACTTCTTAGCATGATTAATACAGTCTCTCACCATAGATGGCCAATAATAGCCCATCCTTTTGATCTTCACTATCATCTTGGGACCTGACTGATGTGCACCACAAAGTCCTTCATGAACTTCAACCATCACTTTGCTAGTTTCATCTACCTCTAGACATCGTATCCACATTTGTTCAAAGGATCTACGATATAAAGTGTTGTTGACGAAAGCATAAAAAGCATTCTCTTCTCGATTTGAGCTGCTAATGATTTATTATTTGGTAATTTATCTTCTTTAAAATAATTGATGAAGGGTTGCCTCCAATCATGTGACTCTTCTACAATAAAGGCTTCACACTGCTTTTCAGCAATGTCATTCTTAGTTCTTCTTGGTACAACTTCTTGTTAATTTTGGAGAGTATGAGGAGCAACTTGAGTCACATCCTGCTGGATCAAATTTAGTAACCCCTCTACCTACGGGGATTGATGCTTTATTGGCTCTAGAACTCATCGAGTAAATATGTCGATCATGACATAATCACCATTTATACTTGTCATTTTCTTAGCTAGTTTTGCTAAGTAGTCAGCTTTTCTATTATTGGATCGAGAGACTCGAGTTAGTGTGATATTTGGTATCTTCTTCATAAGCTCAAGAACTCGCTTGGGATAGAAAGCTAACTCAAGCTTATTAATTCTATAGATGTCAAGTACTTGATTTATAATAAGTTGAGAATCACCAAAAATATGTAAGTTCTGAATGCCTATGAAAATAACTTCTTCAAGAAATGCCACTAATGCTTCATATTCAGCTTCATTATTAGTTTTTGGCTCGGTCAATCCATATAATCATCTCATTATCCCTCCTTCTCGTATTATGAAGATGATGTTGATTCCTGTTCTTGCTCTTGAGAAATTTGGATGTTGGACTTGTTTGATCGATGAGGCTCCATCAAAGTACATTTCTGAAATTTGTGATTTTTATCTTTCATTAATGAGCATAATTTGCTCATCGGGCAAATCATCATTAAGGGAAGAGTCCACAGGGATAGAATGTGCAGCTAGAAAATTTGCTAAGACTTATCCCTTCACTGCTTTCTGGGGAACATATGTGATATCAAATTGTAGAAGCAATATTGCCCATCTTGCCAAGCGACCTGTCAATGTTGGTCTTGTCATCAAGTACTTCAGCGGATCAATCCTTGAGATGAGGGTAATCTTGTGAGATAACATATAATGACAAAGCTTTTGAACTGTAAAGATCAATGCCAAACAGTGCTTCTCTATCAGAGAGTATCTCATTTCTACTCTTATTAATCTTTGACTGATATAATAAAGAACATTCTCTTTATTTTCTTCATCGTGTTGTGCCAACAATGCCCCAAGAGACTCTTTTAATATAGTGTATATAATGAGGCTTCTAAGAGTGAGTGATTGGTGGATTTAATAGGTAGCTTTTAATGCTATTGAAAGCTTCTTGGCACTCCTTGTCCCACTCGAATGGAGCATCCTTATTCATCAACCTTGCAAACGGTTGACAGTGTCCTGATAGATTTGATATAAATTGACGAATGAATGCAAGATGTCCTTGTAAAGAATGGAGCTAACACAAACTCTTCGGTGGAGGCATCTCCACGATTGCCTTGATTTTAGTATGATCAATTTCAATACCTCTGTGACGTATAATGTACCCTAGGAATTTTCCAGAGGATATCCCGAATGCACATTTTAGAGGATTCATCTTGAGATCATATTTTTTTATTCTCTCCAATACAATTCTCAAGTCTTCAAAGTGGTTTTCATTTAAGCTTTTCACCACTGATCATTAACATAACATTCAACTTTCTGATGAATCAACTCATCAAAATATATGGCTCTTTGGTAAATAGCTCAGCATTTTTCGTGCCAAAAGGCATGACCGTAGCAATAGATGCCAATAGTGTTACGAATATGTTTTTTTCATCTGTGTCATTTTGATTTGGTTGTATCTCGACAATCCCCATGAATGAGAATATGTCATAGGAAGTGTCCACCATAGATATTGAAGCAAAAGTCCGCTTATTTAAATCCCGAAGTTAATGCAGAGACGAATTTGGCCATTCTTCTTTCTAACTGGAACAATGTTAGCTATCCAATATGCATACTTCTTCTCCCAGATGAAGCCTACTTTGATCAGCTTCTTAGTTTCTACAATTACTTGTTCTTCAATCTTCAATCTCATTCGCCTATGAGCTTGCTTAACAAGCGTTGCATCTAGTTTAATAGCTAGATTATGAGCTGCTACATCAGGGGATAAGCCTGGCATTTCAGAATATTTCTAGGCAAAGCAATCCCTGAATTCACAAAGTAGACTTTTTAGCTCTTCAACTTTCATCAAGTAGGCAGATGAAAGTTGGATGGGATCATCCTCCCTCTAGGTTGACTTCTTTAAGTTCATCCATAGTAGCTATTTGTCCACCATCTTCAAGTTCTTCAGGTGCGGGCTTGGTTTCTACTTCTTCATCATTTTTAATAAGAATTTCATGGGAATCATCTTCTTCATCACTATGAGTTTCTATCTCAGCTTCTATTATATTATAACAAGCTCTATTTTGATGAGATTTGTGGATGAACCCCAGACCTTTAGTGATAAACTTATCACTTCTTGATGCTTGAGGACTTCTTTGGCTCCACATCTTGTTAAAGATTTGGGTTCTATATTTAATAGTCCCAATATGAATTCCAAGCTTATGCATCATTCTTCGTAATTTTTGTAGATAGTATATTGGTATTCTTGTTGGTACTATCTCATCAGAACTTTCATGTTGAGCAGACTGCTCAAAATTTTGAGGCTGATACTCTTCAGATTTGTAAAATAGAGTTCATGTTCTGCCACTCTCACTCAACGGCGGCACATAGAATGTTATCAATTCTTCAATATCATGAACCTCCAGTGGAGTGATTTCTTTGAAGCACAGCTGAAGGATGAGTATAATTTTGAGTGAGTCATCTAACTCTGCCAAGTGAGCTATCCTTCTTGATGTAGCCATCTGAATTCTATTTTTATAAGTAGATTCAAAATCATAGTCTGAATCAAAATCACTTATTTCAAACTCTACTTTTCTTGAGAGCTTATAAGTTCCCTTAGGTTTGACAGGAATATCTTCTTCTTCTTCTATGTCACTCCCCAAATGAGGAATTGATTTTCTTGATTTAAGTGCAGAATCAAGTGTTTTAGGGAGAGTCGGCATTGCCTTCTTTCTTCTTCCTTTCTTCTGCTCTTTCATTTTATGAAATTGCTCTTTAGTTCCTGAAGTGGATGCTACCGCTTCAAGAGGCTTTGTTGGCTTAGGCTCTTTGAGGATGAAGTACTTTGCATCTTTATAGATTTTTACTTCATTGACAGAGAATGGTTGTAGGTTACCGGGAATTCTGAATTCTTCTCCATCTTTCAGATACTCCATACATTGATGCATAGTTGATGAGACCATGTCATACTCATGCAGTCATGACCGACCCAAGAGAGCTCTAAATGATGTATCGCCATCGATTACATTAAACTTGGCTTCTATATATAAATCCTTGAATTTGAGCGGGAGAATAAAAGAACCCAAAGTTTTTTTCCCTTTTTCATTGAATCCATGAACCATCAATTTATCTTTCCCAAGATGTTGGATATCGAGTGATAATCCTCTCAATACCTTTAGACTCATGAGATTGATAAAAGAACCTGGATCAATCAATATTCGACTGATCGAGATGTCATCACTCTCTATGACATATAGAGAATGGTTGTGATCTACAGTTCCTAACATAAGATCCTCTTCAAAAAATATGATTACTAGGAGATCTTGAGTTTACAATGCTTCAGTCATGCATTTCTCAGCAAAGTAAGCTTCATAACTCTCCGATCTTTGAGAGCTTGTATCAAAGTTTCTGAGGTCTTTGACATCAAGAGAGCCTCATACACACTCGCCAGGATCTTTCTCAGATGTGATAGAATATTATAATCTATTTTCTCGCTTGATTTAGGCTTTGTCCTAGAATTTTTGGGAATAATATCTTCGTTGACTTCAATTTGTATGTCTTTATCTTTATTTATGTTTTCCTTATTTGATGAAGGTGGTAAGACTTTACACTTCTCAACTAAACTGAATAACTTGTCTCACCATTCTTCTAAAGAGGTAGTTTCTTCAAATTCTTATTCTAAGATTAGCCAAAAGGGCTAGACTCATTTTTCAACATCATACGCTTTCATATGTGATGATATCGATGAGTCGACTCTTCTCCGTCGAAAATATGATCTTCATCCGAACTATTATTGTCTTGTTGAGTCATTAAACAAAATTTCATACACTAGCTCCTCGCTCTTCTTGCATTCCGATAAAATTTTGATGGGTTGGTCGAGTTTGACAATCCTTGTCATCTCGAGTAAGATGTTGAAGAATATCATATCACGATGATTCAAGATGTCTCTACCGGACAAGACTCACCATTATCTTCTTCATCTGATTCAGCAATGTGAAGTTTAGGCATGAAGTCTGCAAGCTAAATGGTTATCTTGCAAGTTGGTGATACTCCTCTAGATTGTTGATGATCTTTTGAGTTGTAGTTCTTTTTGATCTTCTTTTTTTTTAGCCAGCTTCTTTGATTTATTTGGTTGACTTCTCATCGTGGAAGTAGCCTTATCATAATGTTGAGAAGCCCAAATACTTGGTTTAGGCATCTCTCTTAAGTCCAATATAGGTTCAAGCGGTGATTTTCACTTGACACTAGGGACATCTTTAGCTATTTTAGCATCTTCATGCTCTTTTGGAAACATTTCATTCTTCAAGATGAACTAATTTCTCCTTCTTTCATTGTCGATGTTACGAACATGACGTAATCATCCTAGTAGATTCTCTTTAGTTGAATAGAACACTATCGATAGTGTAAATTCACCTCCGATACTTCCTTTCTAGCCTCTTTGAAGACATAATAGTCTGATGGTGGTGATCATTCATGATAGGGACGAATTTGGATTACGACTGATCCTTCTTCGCCTTTTGATTTCTGGTAATTGTAAATCATCTTTGACTACTTGCCAAAATAATTTAGCCACACTATCCCTTCTAAAGGAATATTCTTTATTCATCTTTTCCTTAAGAGATGGTCACATTCGCTCATCATCTCTTGTTGCTTGCTTTGGACGCTCCCCACTACTTGGAAAAGTTTGAGGTTTGTCATTACCTCCTAATACCAATTTTAGCTGTGGATTAGAATAAACGGGCTTTTTTACCCTTATCATCATTGTACATCGCTTTTTCTTTATATCAGTATATCACCCGCTTTTGCCATTTGAACTATAAGAAGCATGAGTTTCATTTCTTCTTGAGTCCAAAGGTTTGTTTCTATTTGCTTTATCTGATAGACTTAGACTTAGGCATTCAACTTTTCAAATTTAGCCACCAAGTCCTCTATACAATCGACGCCATGCATAGAAATGGTGTCATTTTATCATCCATATTGCTCATTAGCAATTGGATTGCATGTTCTTCTTCCAATTATTGCTCTCACTTCATCTTAGTTGTGCCAATGACTTATAAATTTTTTCACTGACTCATCTTTCCTCCTTTTCAGCAAGGCAATGTCAGGGATTATGACTTTGTCGGTTGCACTAGAGAACCCCTTCACAAATATGGTCTCCAATTCAACAAATATTTTAAATCATCATTTGACAATTATGCATACCATTCAAAGTCAAGTCGCTACTATTACGATGGAAAAGCAATGCATCATTGCCTCGTATGTTACCACAAGTAGCTTTAAATTGGTCTAGATGTTAATTTGGATTAACAAGCCCACTAAAAGTATTAAATTTCAACATCGAGTAATCTTTCGTATGTCACTTGATCATATTCACTAGGTACGCCTTACTCACCTTTTCAAAGATGCTCAGGCTATGACTACCTTTTATCTTTTCATTGATTATGGTTTTAGTCCGGTATAGTTCGTGTGTTACCAAATTTTGAATTATCTCGAGAGGTGTTTGGTTAACTTCATTCTCGCTTCATGCATATGTAGCACCATAGTGGTTGGTATAGAACTTGTATTATTACCTATTGATTAGCGTGACAAAATAATTATTGTACTTGATGTGATATTCTATAAATTTCCATCATGATGTTCATTTGTTACCATCATATCATTCATTTTGGTACCCAATCTGCATCTTTGACCTCCATTTGATTTCATTTCTTTTGCTCTAGCTAGGCCATGGCATCAATTAGTATAGGCTTTCTTCTTTTTTTCTTCTATTTATTGTTGTTCGCTCTTTGCTCATTTTAGTGAGAGAACTTGACCGCCTCTTCTCCTTATGTATTTTCAAAGACAACTATTATTGTTGTATGACGATCGATTATAAAGTAAAAGCTAACATTTTTTATTCAACCATATAAAACTTGACACCCATGATCTCTTTCTCATTCTTCTTCTTCTTCAAAGAAAGATCAAGATCCATCCTCTATTTGCTTTATGTGAAGAATCTTCTTCATAAGCAAAATTCGTTCTCTCTAAGTTTGTATTGATGCCGATGGTGGCTGAGAATGCATTTATATCTCGACCATATAGATGACTTCTATTTCCATAGAATCCTCTTCATTATTTTCTTCCTGCACACGAATTTTTGATCGACGTTTCCAGTGGATCTCTGGTTCAATGTGTAGAACAAACACTTCTTCTATTAAAGGACCACGATCAACGTCAACCTTCTCTTGTAGGGGTGAAATTGATCGGTGATGGGATCCCCTAGAGGATTCTCGTGGTGTACCATCATATCTTTCATCCGTGATATCTCTTCTTTGGGTATCCACTCGAGTTAATTTTGAGGTAGATTTTGAGTATATGTATCTGATGTCACACCTCTTCTATTACTCAAAGTTTCATTACGGGGCCTTGGCCTCCATATTTGCTTATCCTTTTGTCGGGACCTTTCGGCAACGGATTCTCGAACACGAGAGTTCAGGTGTCACACCTCGATGCTCACCATGTAGAATTGCTTAGAACGGTCTTGAGCTCTTACTACCACTAATTATAGCTTTTATAGTGGAGCATTTTTGGCTTCTTTGATAATTGATATTTGATATATGTTCTTCATAAGACATTTTTTCTTAATAACCTTCATAACTCTATGTGCTCGAGTAGATAGAGTTTCATGTTGTTTCTACTATTGAGACCAAAAAATACCATTTAACATCACCAAGAGTTATTCCTTTTCACCCATCTCAAAATTTTAAATTTATTGTGGTGAAAATACTCGGTTATAAGGCTAGTATAACTTATGATTTAGATAACTATTGAACTCAGTTTAGTGTTTCTTTTCTTTTGCCATCTACTCAATTTTCCTCCATAAGATGAGGCTTGATCATTCCTTCATAATGCAAAAGGCTCGATCGAGTTGTGTTATTCTGGAGAACTAAAGTAACAGTTCTCCAAGTAACTTTAAACTTTAATTTCATTATATTTCACTGCTATTATAGCTTAGATTCGACTAGCCAAAGATGGAAAGAGAATCCTGTCCCTAATGGAGTCGCCAAAAATCTGTGGGCTCCAAAATTCACCACCTCTTCGATGAAAAGAGTGTTTTAAATGTCGAAATTTTCAAAAGGCATGAGATAGTATAAGACACTACCTGAGATTTCACCCTCATTTTGTGAGACTTTAGATTTGTTCCGTTTCCTATAGACAAGCCCCTAATTAATTACCCCTCTCAATAGAGAGAGAACTTTGATTAAGGCTAGTCATTAGATCGCTTAATGTAAGTATATAAGAAGAAGATGTAGAGTTTTATAATTCAAGATATGAAATTCATCATTTTAGCTTAAATCGATGGTTGGGAATTGATCTAGATCACATGGTTCCATCATCCCATGCATCCCTAGTCTACTTAGTCGAGGAGGTGACCCAACCTAATAAAAAGATCCTAATCAGAAACACATTGGTTACATCATCCAAGAAATTCTTGTAGACATGGGGTGGTGTTTGTCTAAGGAGACAATCTTAAGTCTAAATTATATCTTATCATTCCCAACTCAAAGCAGTCGGGAGATATGGCTACGATCGTGATCATAATATAATAGACCACTCTAAACCACATGAGGGACTCTCCATCGCTTCATGGAGCCTATGGCCAAGCCACGCAAATAAAGGACACGTCACTTTATCCGTGAGATTGATTGAGTGATAGTATAACACTTGATTTAACATTGGCTCTTTGTAGCTAAGTTTTATTAATTTCACCCCACAAACAAGCTACGAAAGGTGGATAGATTGAGTTTGATTTAAATTTTTAATGATAGAATTTCATTTCTTTTAGACTGCTACTTAATTTGATTTAAAAAATTGATTAATTTGAATATGTTTAAGAGTCCAACTTAGCTAACATAGATTAGATCTATCACATTAGTAATCTGATATTTTACCGATTTGAAACTCTTTATTATGAGGTTTTGTTAACCCAAACCCATCTAAGAAGAACGACAAAGATCCTCATACACTTGAATTTAAACATTCAAGCTTGTGACATATGGTGTATAAGTAATTTAGATAATTATATGTTTTAATTATGAGATTGATTTTGTATTTTTCATTTAATTCCAATTTTGGCATGCGCGGCCTTTTCAGACATTAAAATTTGGACTTAAAATCTCTATGTCGACATGCAGTTTATAGCTTAGATAATTTCGCAATTAGTGATGATTTTTTTAAAATCATAATTAGGATAAAATTCTTAATTTTGATTTAAAAGAGGCCTATGATTTTTATAGATTTGGATTGATCGCCTACTTATACAAAGAGAGATCTGGCAAGAAGATTTGATTTAGATTGTAGTTTAAAACACTACTTTTGCTTTACTTGAGTGTAATTCTCCAACTTAATTATGTTCAACTTACATCAATTTTGATGGTTATGTCAATTTCAGTGTTTGTAGCTCTACTCATGCTTATTAAATAAGATAAGAATCACCTCATATTTAAGAGTTATTAACCAATTTGATTCATCCTCATTTTAAGTTTAATTGTAGTAGTTCCAATTAAATTTTTATTTAATTTTGAGAAATTTACAAGAAAAGAGAACTCACTTTATCGCTTTAATTTAAGCCATGGAGAATTACAATTAGAGTTTTTGAGTTTAATATTAACCTCTCCCAAATTTTGTGAGTTTAATATTCCAAATTTCACTTAGATTTTAAATAAGTGTTATTTTTCAAAATTTTTTTTAAAGTCCCCCCCCTTTTCTTATTTGACTTTTAGTCTAAAATTAGTTTTCACTTATATTAAGTCGGGTCATTTCATTCTCTATTTCAAAAAGATTTGACGTAATTTCAGATACATCCCCATGTAAGATCTGGTATTTTCTTACTCAGACTGTTGAGGTAAATAGTGATGTCTCGACACCACATCCGGATTATTCATCGCCATCGCTGACATAATACGAGGCCTTTAAACATGAAAGAAGACATACAATGCAATATATATTCATCCTCTATTTTTTTCTAAGTCTGAAAATTAGATAAAATTTCAGTAATATTTCGTCTAGGGGGAGCGACATCTAACAATTTTACTCAGACGCTGTTGAAGGTAGCATGTCTTGCATACCATATTTTTTCATCTCGTCACATCTTTGAAGACAAATATCTTGAAACAAAAGAACACAAGCATATATATATATATATATATATATATATATATATATATATATATATATATATATATATATATATATTCACATCTCACATATTCTCGACTCATTTTTGACTACAAACAAGCAATAAGCAAAGAAAATGTGAGAATGTAAGGCAAAGGAGGCGACAAATCGATAAGAATTCACAATTTAACGATGATATTCTTCCGCTCATGGGAAAAAATGATAAAATGAGGGAAGCGCCGAAATCGAAAGAAGAATTGTTGTTGACGATATTCTTCTCGATTTGTGGCGATGAAACGATGCTGCAGGTGACGCCAAAATCGAAGGAAGAATTCACCGCTAACGATGTTCTTCCCATGCCGGAACGGAAAAAGGGAGCTACGAAATCGAAAGAATTCACATTGTTGATGATATTCTTCCCGATTTGCAGGAAAGAAAGTAAGGGCGATAAATAAAAAAAAATTAGTGTTGATATTCTTCCCGATTTACGCAATGAAACAAAATTTGGATAAGGCTAGATTACAGAACGCAGGTGCATGTGGGCACCAAAAACTGTGCGAGGAATACAGCGGTGAGGGAAGAATGGACTAACAGAACAGCGGGCTTGTGAAGGCTGGCGGCCGGGGCAGCGGGCCGGAAATAAGTGTGGATCTGACGGCACTGGCCGGCAGCGTGGGCGAAACCAACGCACGGACGCGCGCCAGAGAGGAGAAAACGGCTGACGCAGAGCGGCCACGGACGCGGGCGCGGAGAGGCGTGGCGCGCTTCGCGGAACGGCGGATTGCAGAACGGCAGGATCCGCGACCGCGGCGGGAGCGCGCAGCGACTTTCATTGGCGCGGGGCGGATGGCGTCGCCAAACGAGCAGGGTCGCTTTTCGAAGCTGGCGGGTAGTGGGTGGACGCGGAATACCGGATGGCGAGGACATCGGACGGAAACCGAGAGGGGAGGAGATGTGTTTTTCAGACGAGAGAGGGATGGAGAGAGAAGAATGGAGAGAATGAGGAGAGAGTTCTGGGAGTGGTTTTTTCAAATTTTTTTCTTTTATTTTCTTTTGTCAATTTTTCAGAAAACTGAAAATAGAGAGAACGGTTGGACATGAGGGTAATAATTTTTAAATTTTGAATTTAAAATATTTAAATGCATTTAAATGTGTCATTTTACAAAAATATGCCAAGCCGCCACAATTTTCATGCATACTTATTTAAATTGAGTACAAACAATCTTACTTAATAGATTTTGGTGTTTCAAGCCAATGAGCGATCAATTTAATGCGTTGATCCTTTGCTTCTCGATCTCGACATATATATGCGAGCTGCGACGACTCGATTTTGCTTGCATTTCATCGTCATGCAATATTTATATCCTAACTTAATTTTTAACGCATGGAATTCGCTCGTCGATCGGTCATTTGGATTTCGACCGATTTCGACTATCACTTCAAATCACTGATATTTGTACAAACACTCCAATTGGACATCTCATTTGATAGATTTTGATATTTTGAAGCTAACGATCAATTTCATGAACGGAGGTCTTTTATCGCCACTTTTCCGACTCTATGATTGATAGCTCACTTAATCAATTTTTAGATTTTGTAATATTTATATTCGATCAATTTTGATTTTTGAACGTGATAAGTCCGTTTCATGCGAGTGCTTCGACCATTTTCAATGACATCCTGCATTTTGACTCATGCGAGTCGCTTCAAAGTCCATCGAATTTGATTTTGTGTTTGCTTTTATGACACATATGTAGTCAACAATATCATAGTTGTAGTATGACTTAGATTAAAACTTTATAATGCAAAAGATAGCAAGTTCAAATCCTCTCTTACAAATTTTTCTGATTATAGATTTCGATGATATAGCCATTTCAAAAAATTGTAACATGAATAGTGAAATTTTAAGTCATTTCAATACGAATAATAGAATAACAAAACATTTTCAAATGAGCAACACCTAATAATGGTTCGCTCTTTACTCTAAACAACAATGTCGCTGAGCTAGAATTTGTGTAAAAAATTGAAGGATAATGGCATCAACGCTTTAGAGTCGTGGTGTTGTGACACAACGCAAAGAGTCCATCTTAAAACAATTTTACAACAATTTTTTAGTACATTTTTACTGTTCTCTTGAGTAACGGAGAAAAGTGTTATGGCACTAAGTAAAGAGTGCATCTTAAAGCAATTTTCTACATTTTTTTAGTACTTTTATTGTTCTCTTTAGTAAGTGGGAGAAGTATATGTGCTAGAGTGATTTAAGTGTAGAGGCTTGAGTGAAAGAGTACAATTATCATTAATTTTTCATCATAGTATATTCTTGGTCTAGCATGGCTCGTAGTTTTTTTCCCATTCTTGAATTTTTTCATGCAAAAATCTGGTGTCATCTATGTTTTTTCTTATTCACTTATCTTCAAAATTTTGAACAAGATCTTCCGAATTAATTTTTGTGATTTACTTCCAAACAATAAGTTAGATATATAAATTTATAAAAATTAAGTAATTTATATGTAAATATTTTTATTAATTAACTTATTCATAATAATAATAATAGAATGTGATTTAATTTGAATTCAAATCAAAGATGATAAGTAGTCGACCAGATAACCATGCTGATCCTCATTATTCAAATATATGTTATGAGAAAAGTGCAAACAATTTCTTGATGGTCAGTGGTCTCACTCACTAGCGCACCTCGCTTCTTTTCCTTGTTCTTGGCATTGATCTTCATTGCTGTTGTGGTTGACTAGAAATAGTGAAAGGGAGAAAATGTCTTAAAAGATCTTGTTGATGGCTATTGTATCATCGAGGAGTGAACAAGAGGGCTAAAAAGCATAAAGGCAGTCTTGAGATAATAAAAAATGAGTGAGATGTCAATGTCGCATGTGAAGTCTGATTATGTCAATTAATTGGAGATATACTGTCAATTCAGCTTTTGCTTTCACCGATCGAGATTGGTGGTGAATCGCTGGGCATTGTAGGAACACCCCCAATTTTTTTTTTGATGTATAAAATGCAGCCTCGATGCTGCTATAGCATAGAGGTCTTAGCATCAGAGATATCACCTTTGTGTCAAGAGGACAATGCCACAGTGTTAAGATAAAGAAGCTAAAGTCAGAGTAGCACACGGTTAAAACTCGTAAAAGCCTGAAGGAAAGTTTACGCAAGACTAGCCAAAGTCACGGCTTCATCACTAAAAATGACAGTTCATTTCAACAATTTTCTGTAATTTTTTCATAACTTATTCTAAATTTTTTTTATTCTTTTGTGAGTGCAAGTGGAGAGTGCACGTCTTTAAATGTGAGAAATATGAAGAAGCTTGAGTGAAGTATAAATTTATACTATTTTGCACATTTCTTTATAGTAAATTTTTTGGTATGGTGTAGCTCTATGTTTTTTCTATTTTTAGATTTTTTTCTACGTCAAATCTAGTATATTTTGTGATCTTATATTTTATTCGCTTCTATTCAAAGTTTCACTTTGGATCTCTTGAATATGTTTTCACAATTTTATCTCCCAACAACACTGTCATACTTTGAGGTACCCCTCAACCTAATTCTCTTAATTTTTGATCTTATTCTTGATTTCTCTGTCATAAACTGGAAATTTTAGCTTTGATTGTGCTCGATTGGTTTCTTCTACTATGTTTGTCATATTATTCTCTTTGTTGTTGTCCGCAGGAGCTTCTATTAACTGAGAGAGAAGAACTCTTTGAGGATAAGACTTCGAAAATTCATTAAGTATAAAAATCATGGGGCCTAACTTAACGAGAAATTTTCTGTGTGGAGAATTAGAAAATAATTAAAGTTTTCATCTTTCACTAAAAATTATAAGGTTAATAATACAAAATATCAATGGAAAGAAGAAACTTTGAGGACAATGCTAAGCCATTTCGACTGTTGAGTTAGTATTTATTGGTGCAGAGTCAACTTGTAGGAGGATGCTCTTTTGTGGATTGGAAAATTTAGCCAATAGTTTTTGTTGTTATAAATATTTAGAGCAATTGTTGGACAAAATAAAAATTCTTTCAATTTGAGGGCTCTCGAGGAGTCTCAATAGTGGTTTTGAGAAATGGCTTGGACATAACGAAAGAATTCCCTCAAGTTCAAATCTATTTTGTAGAAGTTATAGTCTTAGTCTCCTCAAATGAATGACCAAGATGACTACTTTATATCTTGACATGTAGTTTTTAAGTAACAGAGTTATAATTTTCATATTTATTTAGAATAAATGATGGAGATTGAAGCCTTACTTTTATGAAATTTGATTAAACATACCTTGTTCTTCCATCAACCTGCTTATCCCTTCGAGGACTAAGAGATTAAATGATGATCTTCACATAACATGTTTTCAATTGTTGGTTCAAATATACCATATAGTATATCATATTGTTAGCAGTGACTTCATGGGAGCATTGTTTTTGACAAATCAAATTTTTTGACTAGTAGATTGATAGGAACAAATTGCAAGAAAATTTGTTGCCTCATAAAATTGTCTGAGGGAAGCATGCTTCAATGTCTTAACATTTTATGCAGATTCACTACTCTCCTCAAGTGGATAATTTAAGAAAAAATAGCTCATGAAATGGTGAATTATTGGAGACCGAAGAATTTAGAGAAATCATTAGTATTGGGTTATCTTTAGGCAAATGGATAAATGGTATCTTGCTCTAATCCAAGAAGATTAAAAGAGGAATAGGTATAATTTGAATTGTTCCATTGCATGGTTTCAAGCCTTTGTTTGACACTTTTTCTTCTTTCGTAAGACATGAATGTGTCACCTTCTACAAAAGAATTTCAAGTATTGTTGACAATTATCTAGTTTGAAAGTGTATCTACATTTCATCTTAGTCAAGATATTATTTATGGAATGCCTAGAATAGGTGTAAATGAGAGTTGAATTGAGCTTGAGTCAAATCTAACTTAAGCTTGAGCCATAATCGACTCATGAGCAAGTCATTGATGCTTTTTTTTTATATGGGATGCTATGTAGCCTCACCAAAGAAGAATTAATCCATGTTTATTTTTTAACAATTTGATTCAAATATTTTAGTGGTGATAATTTATTATCATTTTTTTCAGTTATTGATTCACCGGTCAATTTAATATATCTAAATATATACTATGTTTACACTCATTTCCAATGAGCCTAATATATGCATCGACCTTGGGGCCTTGTAGGAAATTGCTTAATTGCTTTCTTTGAAGAACCAAATCATGCAATGACTCAATTCATCACATTTTATACATATTAATTCTATTATTTCTCCTAAAAAATATTATTTTTTTGTAACTCATGAAAAAAGAGGCTCTACAACTAACTTATTCTTATATGAGCATGCTTAACTTAGGCTATGCTTAAAGAGACACCACAAATAAATATTGATTTCACATAAAATATTTTCATCTAGCAGTTGAGAGCTTTGTGTCATGGACGGACTTTCCCCAAAGTCTCTTGTGCGGCTGTAGCACACTCCGCTAGTGCTAAATCAACTTTATACTCACACACCGCTTGACTAGAATGCAAAAGAGAAGGGAAGTAAGAGGAAAAACTTCACTAGTACAAGAATAGTACATAAGGCTTGACCTCTTACACTTTGACACTCTTAGGCTTGCACTTAGATCCTAGCTTGGATCTTGGATCTTCACTTTTCGGATAGTTACAACTGAGGGGGAACTGTCCTATTTATACCCCTCCTCCCATGCCTACTCTAGAAAATACTATGCCATTATATATGTGTAAAGTTCTCTAGAATACTCCACACTATTTTTTTTATGCACCTAAAACATTCAACAACTTTCTAGAGAGTTATATAGCCTCATAGATTACTCTCAAAATATCTACATAATTCTAAAGCGTTATAGAATTTCTCCAAATATCTACATAATTTTAGACACTATAGAACATTCTAAATTATTCTTCAAATATCCATAGGTTCTAGAAAATTCTAGAGACTTCTAGAAACATCCAAAGTCTTCTAAAAGCCTCTAGAATCTTGTAGATATATTTAAACTTGTGTAGAGTCTTCTAGAACCTTTTGATGTCATATGACTCTATTTTAGAATAATTTTGGAAGACTCTTTCAATTCCTCCAGTCATGTCATGCCCAAAATAAATTGTAAAATCTCATGTCTCATATTTAGGGCGTGACATCCTCCCCCACCTATCCCTGTGATGCCCTTATCACGAGATTCCTTGCAGCAATGTTGGATGTTGTCCCTAGTCATCCCTTGACTATTATACCTCCTTATCTCTAAATCAGTTGCTCTTCTTGGCCTTTTCACTATTGTGACTTGCAGCTATAATGGTATCCCTACAGCTCCTTAGGTGCGACCTTGAACCCTTTAAGAACCTTCGCTTCACTTGTCCTCCTTAGATCTTGGCTCCTTAGACCTTCTAATAATGCCAAGAAGCTCTCCTTGCCCTTCAAGATGTTCTTTCTTACCTTTAGTGTCTCCTCACTTGGCATAGCTTCCACACTAGTTGTCGGTTGCTCGTCTTGGATGTTTGCTGGTGAGTTAAGGACTTGGGATTCCCCCTATTGGCTTGGCACCTCCTCAAGTCACTACGCCAATAAGACAATCATGGGTTCCTCCTCAAGGACTTCCATCATCTATCTTGGCAAGTCCCCGACATCAACCTCTAACTCACCCCCATGAGTCACGTGACTATCCCCATTTTAGGGATTTCTTCGATCATCTCCCTTAGAGTTGCCTACCTCCTACTCTTGTCTTAGCAGCTCTTGTGTATACCTCATTTATACGACCTGGTTGTTATCCTCATCCTTCGTCACCCCTCAATGACTTACAAGCAATGCATTGCCCAATGAGGTCCTCTATAAAGAATTGAGGCCTTTTGGTCCTTGCCAACCCTTAGCTTACTCCTTTTTTCCATCACCCCAATAATATCTTGGCAAGCCTCCTCTTTGTCTTGAGCCATTCGCCTCTCTTATTGCTCTAGCCTCCATGCATTGCTGCTTCCCCAAAGTTATTGTGATTAGTGGTAGATGTCTCTGCTAAGGCATGCTTGCATAAAGCTACATCTTTATGCAAGACTTTTACTCAAGCCAGTGTCCTATTTTGCTCCCCCTTGAGCTCTTCATGCACCTCCGCCTCATTGTCCATCAAGGATTTTTGTAACCAAAGCATCATGCTTCTTCTGGTAGTCTAGATGATGGAACCCCTTTCCACTAGGCTACTCCCCCTCCTTGCTGATCCAATTGGGCCCTCGTGCTATTCGTGACCTCCATGCCTTGAGATAAACACGAACTGAAACTAAAGATCCTTTCTTTGGACTTCCCCATGGGTTGAATGCTATAAGACCACACTTCTCCTCTCATCCTCGGCCTTCCCATAAGACTTCATACTTTTCATACCAACCTTAGGATTGACCGCTCACACAACTATCTGACATTCCCCAAAGTCACCCATGCAGCCCTAACACACTCCGCCAGTGCTAATTCAGCCTTACACTCACACAATGCTTGGCTAGAATGCAAAAGAGAATGAAAGTAAGAGGTAAAATTTCACTAATTGTGGGCTCCGAAAATTCGCCACCGACCTCTCGAAGAAAAGAGTGTTTTAAAGTATCAGTGTAATTTTGAGATGAATAGTAGATAAGACCTACCCGATTTCATCCTCATTTGGTGAGAACTTTAGATCGGTTCCGTGTTTCTATAGGTGCAAGCCCCATAGTTAATTACCCCTCCCAATAAGTGAGAGAGAACTTTCGATTAAGGCTAGTCATTAGATCACTTAATCACATATAGTAGACGTAGAGTTTGATTTAAGATATGAAATTTATCATTTCAACTTAACCGGGATGGTTGGGGAATGATGACGCTCGATCTAGATCCCATGGTTCTCATCCCGGCATTCACTGGTCCTAGTAGTCGAGAGGAGGTAGTCGACCCACGAAGATCTTTGCTCGGTAACACATGGGTTACGTCGTCAAAAAATCTTTGTAAACACAGGGGTGGTGTTTGTCAGGAGATAAGCTTAAGTCTACCTTATTATTTTTTTCAAGTATGCCTATGATTCATAACTCAAAGGGCATAGCCATTGGAGCATATATGGTCGTGATCGTAATATAATGGAGTCATTGGCCAAACCATCAGGAGGTCAGGTGCTTCTTTATGTGTCACAACCACGGTCGGAGGACGCGTGCCCCACTTCGGCAAGAGATTGATTGAGAGCGACATAATAACACTTGATTTGACATTACTCATTTGTGAGCTAGAGTTTTAATTTGTCACCCCGATAACGATTCTGGTGGATGGATGAGTTTTGGTTTAAGTTTTAATGATAGAGTTTCATTTAAATAATTTTATTATTATTTGAAAATTAATTTAAAATTTTGATTAATTTGAATATGTTGAAGAGCTTTAGATCACACAACTCTCTTGCTAACAAAGATTAGATCTACTATCACATGATGGTCGTTTTCGATATTTCACCAATTTGAAACTCTTTTATAGGTTTTTTGTTTTGTTAACCCCATCCCAAGCGGGAAACAACCCATGCGACATCCTCGGACACTTAAATTTAAGCATTGTAGGGTTATGCAGTGTATTTAATAATTTAGATAATTTTATGTTTAAATTAAAAGCTTTAGATCCTGTCAACTCTATTTAACTACTAATAGAGGATTAGATCTATTGTCATATGATTCAGTTTCTCAAATATTTCACTGATTTGAAACTCTTATTATAGGTTTTTAGGTTTTGTTAACCCGGACCCAATCATAAGACTAAAGAAGCAACCCGCGCAGCATCCTCAGACACTTGAATTTCAACATTCAGCATAGTGTTGGGGCCCATGCAGGTGTATTTAAGACTTTATGTATTTTTTATTTCTGAGTTATGAGATTGATTTTATATTTTTATTTAATTAATTTAACTACTTGTCTTTTCGTTTAAAATTTGCAGAAATCTCATGTAACACTGTAGAATTTATAGCTTAGCTAATTTCATATAATTAATGAAATTATTGATCTTGAAAATCATAATTAGAATGAAATTCTTTGATTTTTTTTTTGAAGGAAGCCCTATTAGTTTTGTAGGTTTTGATTTAACATCGTCTTCTACTTGTACAAAGGGTTGCAGATCTCGTGTGAAGAATGCATTTTGAAGCTATAGGTTCAAAGGATAATTTAATTTGTCATTTTAAGAAAAAGATTTACTCCTCAAAGTAATTCTCATTTTTCCCCTCTTTACTCAATTTGATTTCTCTTTTATTCAAATTTGATTTCCTCTTTATTCAAATTTGATCCACCCTCTCTTTTTTAAGTTAAAGGTTTCGGCCTTTTGTACTCAGGATCATCCCGTGTAGGCGCATCGAGTGTTTTGGCTTTACTTCGCCTCGTAGCGTAGCGAGTCTTGATCAATCACGCATAAAAGTAAATGTATGTACAAATATTTTAAATTTTTGATTGGTCCCGTCATCCCCGTGGGAGGCTACAAGATTTTGGCTTTGTCACCCCCGATGAGCGACGGTTGGTGTTTTGAAGCACCTCGACGATTTTCATCTCGTCGTGCAAAGGCATAACGAGGCCTTCAATCACTCGTGCATGCGATGAATGGCAGCGGTGTCTGGAATACTGTAGAATTTCATCTCGCACTCAAAATGAGCATGGCGAATAGACTTCGATGCGCCCGATAAGCATAGCGGCGATGTCTTCGAAAGATTGCTTAGAATGGGTCGAGTTTGGTCGGTTGAAATTTGGGCATGGGAAGCGATGCTGGCCTGGTAGGATGGATTCTGCCCCAGCCGAGGTTTGAAGAATGGCTGGCAGGTAAGGGCTGGGCAGTGAATTAAGCGGCGGGTTATTTGGCAGAATTTGGCGGCCGTGGAAAACCTGGAAAAGAGACAGCGGGATCAGCCGTGAGGGAGCAAATTGGTCAAAATACGAGTCAGTAGGAAGCCGGATCAGAGCTTTGAATCATTTTCACGGAGAAGAGCGAAATGAACAGTCGGTCAGTCGCTAGTTGAGCAAACCGTCCGCTGCTTGTTTTCTGAACGGAGAAACGGCAGTCGCTGATTCTGGAACTGAAGCCGGAAGGTTCATTCTGTCAGACAGCAGTCTGGATGAACGGAAAGCGTACTCTGATCGTCATGGGACGACTGAGGCAATGAAGTTCAGAAAACAGCAACAGCTGTGGTTTCTGAATTACAGATTTGTGCTGGCAGGATTTTACCAGGGGCTTCAGGAAACAGTGAATGGAAATGAGAGGGAGAATTTGTTTTTTTTTTTTGTTTCTTCACTGGAGAGAGAGGTTGAGAGAAAGCATTGGGAGGCTGAATGAGGAGGGAGAAGTTGCAGAATGGGAAAACTACCATAAATGGAAAAAAAAATGGGGAGTAGTTTTTAAGTTTTTTTTAATTAAATAAACGAAAATAGGGAGAATGGTTCTTGAGTGGGGTAATTTAGAGATTTTAAAATTAATTTTAAATTGACTAAATGGATTTAACTTGATTTCCGCGCGGTGCATAGTCAATATATATCAATTTAGAATAATTCGATGTTACGAACCTAACGCGTATTTCCGATCGGAGGTTTGGTTCAAGTTGGCCAATTGGGTCCACTTGACTCAAAATGCGCATTTGACCACTCAATTTTTCGTGCACTCATCCAATCGAGTGTGAAAGATCTTATTTAATAGATTTTGATGTTTTAAGCCAATGGGATTAATTTCATGAGCGGAGATGGTTTGACTTGCATTGCCTCGATATCGATATGCTATGTCGAGCGTTGATGGTAAAATCGATTGATCGTTAGATTTTGAAATATTTATATTAATCGATTTCGACATTACGATAGCGAGAATTTTGTTCATCGATCGGAGGTCATTTCAACATTTTCAATGGCGTCATGCTTTTGAATCAATTTGACTATCACCTCAGTCGTCGAATTTAACTTGTAGGCTTATCTTGATTTATGACACATATGTGGAGGTCAACAATGCCTCTAACAAATGTAATTAGTGCATGGGCGAGTCACATTTTTTGGCTACTTGACCTTTTGGCCATAGAACTTGGATCATTTTAGCTTGATTGCAATACTTAAGCTTTGTGAGGCATTAGTATGATGCTTATTGGGACATGCTAAATGAGCTTAACGATTTTCGATCGACTTGTCGGATAGATAAGAGTTCTTACACCATCTACTATCTATTTCAATGGCTTTGTTGAAGACCTCTTTCTCTTATGTTCTTGCATATTTGAGTCTCCTCGAACCCTAGCTTCATGCTTGGTTGGGTTTGATGGAGGAATTAGTCTGCTTGTATTGATGAATTCCATTGAGGAATCGGTTTATCTGTGCTTGGTCGAATTTGAAATTTCTTCTGTCTAAGCTTTGAGCTTGACGGACTTGATAAAGGATTGACCTGATTTGTCAATATTGACTTGTTAGGAAGTGTATGTACTCCATGAATCTTGTGCTTACTGCTTTGATGGATTCGTTGAAGGGTACATCGGATGATTTCCAGGATTATCGACAGCGTGTGCTTTAGCGGCGAATAATCACAAAATTCCTTTAGTTCGCCCATGGGCTTTGTATGAACTATGGAATTGCTTTCTCGATCATGTGTTTTCTGCTTTGACGGACTTGATGAGGAGATAGGCGTTGATCTGTGCTTTGAGCTTGATCAGATCATTTGAGAATAGATTGAAATATCACCTTGCAGATAATATAAAGATTGATTTGAGGTAGCCCTGAATTGAGTGTTTCCTTAGATTGCCTTGATCTATCGATCAAGTAGAGATCTCACGGATCACGATTGCTTGTAATCTTGGATCTTTGAGATTGACATTGTCGTCATTAAAGCGGAGCGAGTCTCTTTCACTACGGCCTTTTCGCTTGTTGAGTGAAGCGTCAACAACTCCGGATCTTTGAGTTGACGAACTTTCTGAGTCTTGACTTATCTTTGTAGTGGGTTGGTGGTTTGTCATCAGGCCGATGAGCGGGGTTCTTTCACTGCGGCCTTTACTTGCGGCTTGTTGAGTGAGGAGAGCGTCAGCAACTCGGTCATTTGTGAGCTTGTTGAGTTCGACCTTTAGAACATGTCCGTGTCTTAGACTTTAGGATGTAGAGGTTAATGTTTCTCCGACATTGATTGAAACTTAAATCAAGAGTTCTTCTTGATCTCTCAAAATTTGGCAAATCGGGAGATAAATTTCTTGACATTTAGGGTTATCTTTTCATAGAAATAGATTCTTTTATCCACGCAACTGCAACATGATGAAAATTATAGATATATTTAGAGATTTCGGCATAACGCTTAATGTCAACCCGAATCAGAATATATTTGAGGATCTTGTCTTATGGCACAATGTCAACTCAAATAGACTAAACATAAACTAAAAATTTCCCCCGTCTTGCAAGGGAAATTCTAAAGTACCTTTAGGAGAATTTTTCAAGATGAAAGTATACAAATACATCCATATTTGAATTGATGTACTCTAAAGGAGATTTTAACAAACAACATTGATTTCATCTATAGAATTATAAATGCCCTGAAATTTTTTTGAAAAGCTCTTCACACGGGTATGTTTATTTAAAGATCTCGGCACGCGATGTCACCTAAATAGATATACTAAAAAATGTCCCTGTCTTGCGAGGATTTCTATACCTCGAGAATGTGTCGTCAAGTATAGTACTTTTAAGTATCGATTATTAATTGGCGGCATTGGCCTTTCACATTTATGTTAATAAGTTGGTATGCCCCTCTTTGATACACTTTTTCAATGACAAAAGGGTCTTCTCAGTTAGGCTCAAATTTATCACCAAACTTTTTTTAGAATAATTGGTCTTCTCACCAGACCAATTCTCCTTTTGAAATGTTCGGCCGCGTATGGTCAAAATTATGGACATCTTTGCTCGATAAACTTCAAATTTTGATGAAGCTTGTAGTCTAACTTCATCAAGCCATTCGAGTTCCTCCATTCTTAGGAGCATTTTGATCTTCGATTAAGTTGTATTGAATAGCTACTCAAACTTACTGAACTACTTGAGTTCCAAATACCAATGAATAGAGTGGCTTTAGTGGTATCTTATAGGTAGTTTGATCCATAGAGCCTCTACTAGCTTGGTATGTCATTCTCTCTTATTTTTAGTGAGAATCTTCTTGAGCAGTTTGACTAATGTCTTATTGAAGGCATCCGCCAAACCATTTTCTCTTGGATTATATATTGAAGAATATCGTTAATCAATTTTATGTCGATCGCGAATCTAAATCTTTGCACTTTTAAAGGTTGTGCCGTTATCAAAATTTTTGTGGTACTCAAATCTATAGAATACATTATGCATGAAGAAGTTGATCACTCGGTCGATAACTTCTTTAAATGGAAATAGCGTCACTTAGAAATAATGTCGATTTTCTGGATGAAGCGATGTCAGGTTGGCGACGGTGGATCGATTGGTCCAATTATATATACTACCCCAATATTGAATGGCGGGGATGTTATTGTTAGGTGTAATGGATTTAGAGATTGATGGATGAGATCCCATGTACTTGACACTCTTGAGTGATTAATCGGTCTCACCAAGATGGAATAATAATAACATCTTTGATCATCTTGGGACTAATGTGCACCACAAAGTCTTTCATGAACTTCAACCATCACTTTGCTAGCTTCATCTACACCTAGGCATCGTAGCCACATTTCTTCAAAGGATCTATGATATAAAGTGTTGTTGACGAAAGCATAACGTAACATTATCTTTTTTATTTGAGCTGTCAGTGATTTATTACTTGGTAATTTATCTTCTTTAAAGTAGTCGATGAAGGGTTGCCTCCAATCACATGACTCTTCTACAACAAAGGCTTCACTTTGCTTTTAAAGGTCATTCTTAGCTCTTCTTGATATAACATCTTGTTGATTTTGAGGTATGAGAACGGATCATTTGTATTAGTCCCTACACAGGGATTGATACTATTGGCTCTAAAACTGTTGAGTAAATATGTCGATCATGATAATCACCATTCATACTTGTCATTTAGTTTTGCTAAGACTTTCTATTCTCGGATCGAGACTCGAGTTAGTGTGATATTTGGTATCCTTCATAAGCTCAAGAAATCTTGTGATAGAAAGCTAACTGCTTATTAATTCTATGACAATGATTTATAAGGCGAATCGCCAAAAAAATGCAAGTTCGAATATGTGAAAATAAACTTCAAGACCCTAATGCTTCATATTCAACTTCATTATTAGTTTTGGCTGGTCAATCCATATGATCTCATTATCCCTTCTTGTTATGAAGGCGATGATTCTCTTTGGGAAATTTGGATGTTGGACTTGTTTGATCGATGAGGCTCCATCAAAGTATATTTTCCAAATTTGTGATTTTTCTCTTTCATGAATGAGCATAATTTGCTTATCGGGCAAATCGTCATTAAGAGAAAAGTCTGTAGGGATAGGATGTGCAGCTAAAAAATTTGCTAAGACTTGTCCCTTCATTGCTTTCCACAGAACATATGTGATATCAAATTGTAAAAGCAATACTGTCATCTTGTCAAGAGACCTATCAACGCTGGTTTTTGTCATCAAGTACTTTAGCGGATCGATCCTCAAGATGAGGGTAATCTTGTGAGATAGCATATAATGATGAAGCTTTTAGACATATTTGCTCGGTAGACTTCTAGATTTTGTTGAGCTTGGTACCTGACCTCGTCAAGTCTATCAAATTCTGAGGCAGACATTCTCATCTTGAGTGAGATTGTGTTAAATGACTACTGAAAGTGAAAGTAGTTCAACTTCAAGAGGCAAGACTGCTTCAGCTCCAAATACTTTAGCATGATGAGTATGGTCGGATGTGTCTTTGTTGTAGTGCAATTTTATTTGAGATTTTGGCCTCCAAATTTGCTCACCTATGTCGGACCTTTCGACGATTATTCTTGGACATATGGTCCAGTTGCGATGTGGACTTGAATTAGTATACATCTTACCGGGATTGTAGGAGAAGCTCTCATTGGAGGAGCAACTATAACCTCCCTGATAACAGAACTTTGATATTTTCTTTTTATTAGTCATTTCTCTTTAGCAACTTTGAGGACCCGATGCACTCTTACATACATAGTTTCAAATTTTCTCGCTAGAAAAATTGGAACCTGATGTTGTCGGGTCTAGAAAGATTATTCGATTTGACCAGTAGAGCTGTTCCGCTTTACCCATCTTAAGCTATCAAACCTGTTATGGGTTAGAACACTCGCTTCTGGTTCCACAACTGGTTGCACAATTTTTTACTTGAACAATGGTTGTGAAGCGCACAGTTTAGCATTTCTTTTTCTCCATTGTCTTTGGGTTAGCTTGCTTCAAGATGAAGAAGATTTTGTGCTGCTACTTCTTCTCGAGGCATTGGCCTCCATATTTATTTTTCTTTCTACCGAGATCTTTCGGTAACGAATTCCCGAACACGCGGTTCAGGTGTCACACCCCGATGCTCACCATGTAGAAATTACTTATGATGATCTTGAGCTCTTACTACCACTGATTGTAGCTTTTGTAGTGAAGCATTTTTGACTTCTTTGATAATTGACATTTAATACCTATTTTTCATAAGATATTTTTCCTTAATAACTTTCAGAACTCTATGTGCTCGAGTAGACAGAGTTTAATGTTGTTTCTTCAGAAAGGTTGAAACTGATTGTTGTTGAGCTCAAAAACACTATTTAACATCGTCAGTGGAGCTATTCCTTTTCACCCATCTCAAAAATTTCAAATTTATTATAGGGTAGAAATACTCACTTCTGGTTGTAAGGTTGATTGTATGACTTGTGATTCAGATAGCAACTACTGAGCTCGTAGTTTAGTGTTTCTTCTCCTTTGCCTTCTACTCAATTTTTCTCCAGAAGATGAGGCTTCAGTATCATACCTTTCTAGTGCAAAAAGTTCAATTGGCAGGGTTGTCGCATTCACAAGTATAATTGAAACTTTCTGCCCAGTGAAGGTTCTCTTCATGAGCGCCTTAAAATGAATCAATCTTTTAAGTACAAATGCTCTCTTTTGAGGGACCTCAGTAACAATAGTGGTCATTCCAATTGTCCTCCTTCTTTGCACAAGTTAGTAGAATATCGATTTGCTTAGGTGAGGATTATTTGTGGGATGTTGGAGAGTTTACACTACCAAATTGGATGGTAGCATTATCTACGGTATTGATTACAACATTGCGGCGAACATTAACTCAGCACTTTGGCGATGAACGATGTGTTATGAAGATCCATCGATATACAGAAAAAACAAATTAGTCATAAGAATATGATTAATTTAAATTTAATTTCATTGATAATTGATTTTAAATATCAATTTTATCATGACCAATTGCTACTATAGCTTAAATTTGACTAACCGAAGATGGTCACAATGGAGTGTGAAATGCGTGGCAGAAAATTCTTGACCGATAAAAGAGTGTTTTAAAGTGTAGGTAAAATTTTAAGAAGAGGATGGAATAGTAGATGACCTAAGATTTCATCCTCATTTAGTGAGAACTTTAGATCGATTCGGGTTTCTATTAAAGCAAACTAATTACTGATGTGAGAAGAACTTTCGATTAAAATTTGAGTCATTAGATTAATATCATTAGTATAAGACGTATGAGTTTTTTAATTTAAGATATGAAATTTATCATTTAAACATGGGATGGTTGGGGAATGATGTGCGATCTAGATCTCAAGATTCCATCATCCCGATTCTCCCTTAGGAGGAGTTAGTGAGCGTGAAGGATCCTTATCAAACGCGTGATTCCAAATCAAATTGAAAGGGTGGTGTTTGTCTAAAGAACAAACTTAAGTTTCTATTGCGAGGATTGTTTGTCCATATCACCATGATTACTTCGAAGCTGGGAAGCATCTGAGTATGGTCGTGATCGTAATATAATGGGCTGGATTGGTCAAATCACGATCGAAGGACTCTTCAGTATGCTTGTTTTATCGAGTGGCTTATTATTGGCAATGAGAGGACAGTCGCGTCTACGGTAAGAGATTGATTGAGTGAGCATGTGAACACTTGATTATTGCTCGCTTTGTGAGCTAGAGTTTGCTTAATTTGTCACCCCCGACAAACAGTTATGGAAGGTGGATAGGTTGAGTTTTAGTTTAAGTTTTTAATGATAGAGTTTCATTTAAATAGTTTCCAATTGTTATTCAAAAATTGATTTGAAAATTTTGATTAATTTGAATATGTTGAAGAAACTTTAGATCGCATTTCTAACTTATTTATAACAAGGATTAGATCTCGTCGCGTGATAAATTAGTTTACCGGATATTCGAATTTGAAACTCTTTTTATAGGTTTTAGGTTTTGTAACGGACGTCCAGACTAAATCGAGCTTAGTGTAGCATCGCCAACACTTGAATTTAAGCGTTGGTAATGTATCGGGGTATGTGTGTATTTAATAATTGAGATAATTTTATGTTCAAATTAAGAACTTTAGATCCTATCCTGTTTAGCTTCTAATAGAGGATTAGATCTAACTTGTCCGACAGTCAGTTCTTATATTTATTTGATTTGTAACTTCTTATTATAGGTTTTTTAGGTTTTGTTAAGCGGACGTCATAAGACTAAAGCAGGAAGCGCAAATGCGTCGCAGACACGAAATATTTATGTCCAGAACGTCACGAGAATTTATAAAACTGCACAATTTATTAATTTATTGTAACCAACAACAACAACAACATAGCCTTAATCCCACTGGGTGGGGTGAATACATGAATCCTTCATCTCAGATTGTGTCACATGTGTCTCATCTAATTCAGAGTATCTAAGATCATTATTTATACATCTTAACCAGTCTTTTAGACCTACACTTCTTGCATCAAATCTAATCGTCTACTCTCTGTCGGATCGGGGTAGGCGCTTTATGTGGCCAAGACTCTCCTAATCTTATCACCTTTGAATTTCAACTTTTTCCAGAATATACTCATTTTGCATTCTATCTCTAAGTAAAGCCACTCATCCCTAAGCATCCTCATCTACGTAACACTTAACTTGGTCTTATGCTTCTCTTTTATTGGACATTCTGCAAGTAAGTCATTGGGTCTTACCACCATCTTATAAAATTTTTTTAAGTTTAAAATTGGAACTTTTACATCACATAATCACAGGATGCATTCCTCCACTTCAACCATGAATTCTACTAATAACATCTCCATCTATTTCACCATCATTTTGGACAATGAGCTAAATATCTGAATTCAATCTTATTAATGATTTGATCACTTTAAAGTCACAGTATCCTTAAAACTTCTACCTAAAATTACACTCCATATATTCGTTTTAGATCTACTTAAGCGAAAACTTTCAAAGTTGACCTCCATAATTCAAGTTTTTGTTGGACTCCCTCTCCCAGTCTTATCAGAGAAGAATGTCATCGAAAAAAACACCAAGGTACATCTTCTTATAAATGCCTCGTAAGAACATCCATAACTAAAGTAAAAAAAAGGGCTTAATGTTGATCCTTGATGTAATCCAATTGAAATAGGAAAATATTTTGTCAATCCTCCTTGTGTTTGGACCTGATATGCTTGACTCCCAAAATACATATCCTTAATGGCTTGAATATAACCAATATTAACTACGTTACATAACTCTCGAAGAACATCTCTTGAGACTTTATCATAAGCTTTTTCTAAATCGATAAATATCATATGTAGATCCTTCTTACTTTCATTGCTTCTCATCGAACCTCTTAACAAATGTATAGCATCCATAGTAGATCTACGGCATGAAACCAAAGCGATTGTGAGAAACTTACGTATCACATCGTAACTATGCTCGATTACTCTCTCCCATAATTTTAATGTATGGCACATTAATTTAATTCCTCATAATTTGCACACTCTTGTGCATCACCTTTATTCTTAAATATAGGAACCAAACTCTTTCTCCACTCATCGGCATCTTTTTAGTCTTTAAAATAACATTAAAAGATTTGTAAAGCCAGAAATTCCTTGATCTCTAAACATTTCCACACATTATTGGAATATTATCAGGTCCTACTTTTCATTTTTTTCTTTTAACTTCAGTTCTAATCGATGATAGAGTGAAATTCTCTATTATTGTTTAGGGTATTATCGGTTCTTAAAATCAATCGTCTTTCGGATCCTTCATTGAAAAGTTTATCAAAATATCTCATTTTATTTTTAATATCTTTTTAAGAAAAGCACTTTATTATTTTCATCCTTAACCCCTCACTTCTATGATCTCTTCTCTTCTCTTTCTTTGGTCTAACATACATCTTTCTTCTTTGGTCCCAATCATTGTAAATCATTTAAATTTGCGTAATATATTCTTCTTAGAATCTTTATATTCTTTCGGTCTATTTTTAAATCTAATTTTATAACAATCTTTTAGTTCTTTATCTTTTCTTGCGCTCGACTCCGCGATTATTATTAAAAGAAGTTTTTTGATTCTCCAGCATCTTTTATTTCTTAATTTACGATATTTTTTTTTAGCGTTAACGTTGAGCACGAAATTCTTATTCTTGTAGTTTGCTCTTAAAAATATTTTTTATTTGTGTTCTTTAAGTATCTAATCACAAGATAATAATTTAGTTTATTTTTTATCTGCACAAATCTTAAAATCGTAATAGTCGATGTTGGGTGCTTAAAATTCTCTTGGTATGGCCTTCTGATATTCTGATTTAAGCGATCTATTTTTCTTTATCGGAAAATAATCGATCGTGTTTT